>VZTI01003474.1:2491-18084 GCA_013397865.1 Struthidea cinerea
TCCTCCTCCTTTTCCTCCTCCTTCTCCTCGTCCTCCTCCTCCTCCTTTTCCTCCTTTTCCTTTTCCACCTTTTCCTCCTCCTTTTCCTCCTCCTCCTCCTCCTCCCAGGGTTTTCCAGACCCCCAGGCTCCCCCTTTGGCAGCTGCAGCAAAGCAAAGCCACTTTGGATTTTAACTTGGCAGGGCTGGACGGGACTAAAAATACCAGGAGCTAATTGCTGTCGGATACCTGCGGTGACGGTGCCGTGCTTGGGAAGGGCCTGGGAACTGCAGCTGGAAAAGCTTTCATTCCAAAAGGAGATCGGGTTTTTTTCCCTTATTTTTTGGCGTTTTTTTTAATGCAGAAGCAATTTTTAATTACCAGTTAGGAAAGCGAGAACTTGAAACCGTTCTCTTCTTTCTTTTCGAGGCAATTTTTGGTACAGAACAAAAATGGATTTGGGATTGAGGTTTTCAATTTTTAAATTGATGGACTTNAAATTTTTAATTTGATGGATTTTTTTTTTTTTCCTAATAATAATAATAATTATTATTATTATTATTAATTTTACTGTCTGGGCTGCTGGCTCTAATGCCAAGCTTTCAAGCCACGAACAATTAAAAACAGAGTCCTAAGCCCTCCAAATGGGTTTGGAATGGAAACAGCAGCTCTTGCAGGGCTTTTTTTTTTTTTTTTTATCACTTAAATCCATGTCATCCCTTGGATTATTCGCATGGCTGTTCTGTTGGCTTGGTTCTGCAGCCTAATACTATAATTATTGCTGAAAATGAGATTGATTTGACTCCCAGGACGCCACAGGTCAGCACCAGATGTATTTTTGGAGTCCTTTTTAATAGAGCTGGGGAGGGTTTTTTGAGGCCGTGCTCTCTAGNTTTTAATTACCAGTTAGGAAAGCGAGAACTTGAAACCGTTCTCTTCTTTCTTTTCGAGGCAATTTTTGGTACAGAACAAAAATGGATTTGGGATTGAGGTTTTCAATTTTTAAATTGATGGACTTTTTTTTTTTTCCTAATAATAATAATAATAATTATTATTATTATTATTATTATTAATTTTACTGTCTGGGCTGCTGGCTCTAATGCCAAGCTTTCAAGCCACGAACAATTAAAAACAGAGTCCTAAGCCCTCCAAATGGGTTTGGAATGGAAACAGCAGCTCTTGCAGGGCTTTTTTTTTTTTTTTTTTTCCTTAAATCCATGTCATCCCTTGGATTTTTCGCCTGNAGGGCTTTTTTTTTTTTTTTTTATCACTTAAATCCATGTCATCCCTTGGATTATTCGCATGGCTGTTCTGTTGGCTTGGTTCTGCAGCCTAATACTATAATTATTGCTGAAAATGAGATTGATTTGACTCCCAGGACGCCACAGGTCAGCACCAGATGTATTTTTGGAGTCCTTTTTAATAGAGCTGGGGAGGGTTTTTTGAGGCCGTGCTCTCTAGGGACTGTGAAGGAGAATTCGAGCTGCTTTCTCTCCCCTTCTGCCTTTCAGGGCTTTGTGTTGTGCTGACTTGATACCCTCAATTCTAATGAAAAACATCATCTATACCTATAGATATCCCATCTATAGTTATCATACCTATAGATATCATACCTATAGATAGATATTTCCAAGGGCAGGCTCAGCAGGAGGAACTCAGCTCCAGTTTGAAGCAGCAAGAACGGCGCTGTTTAAACTCATTTCATTTATAAACGACAGCCGACAGAACTGCCTCAGTTTTGGTCTCGTGTAAATCAAAATTGTGTAAATCGTAGGCCAAAAATGCAGCTGTTGAAGTGTTTACATACAGGTGTTAAATAGGGAAGAGCTCTTAAAGGGAAACAGTTTTATGCCAGTTGAAAAGATGGTAAATGGGACAAATTTCTGCCTCGCATTCGCCTTTCACCTCAAGCTTTTATTTTCTAATGAAGGCCCCAAATGGTGTTTAAAGCAGCAAGAACGGCGGTGTTTAAACTGCTTTCATTAAAAAACAACAGCCGACAAAACTGCCTCGGTTTTGGACTCGTGTAAATCAAAAATTGTGTAAACTTAATCCAAAAAAACACACTTACACAGAGGTGTTAAATGGGAAGAGCTCTCAAAGGGAAACAATTCTATCCCAGTTGAAAAGATGGTAAGTGGGACAAACTTCTGCCTCGCATTCACCTTTCACCTCAAGCTTTTATTTTCTAATGAGGGCCCCAAATGGTTGCATTTTCCCCTAGAAAGGTTGCATTAGAAATGAAACCTTTCTGCAGGGACAGGGCAGCCCCACATCCACGCGGGGAACGTCCTCTCAAGTCCCTCGTCGGGTGAACGCTGACAGAAAATTGTCCCAGCCATCGGTGGGTGAGACCCCAACCCTCTCCAGGCAGGGTTTAATTGTCCTGTCACTCGAATTTAGGCCAGGCTTTGACTGAGACAGCTCCTTGCTCTTTTGCTCCGTTTGGTTCATGTTTCCCATCGTTCTCCAAATGCTCCGTTGGGTTTCTCCATCCCAGCCAGATCAGCCCCACCGTGCGTGGATTTATGGACGTAAATCCGTTAATGTGGATTCATGTAAGGAGCCGAGCGGCAGCGACGGAGCAATGCTGGACATTCTCCCACAAAATTGACTTGGATGAGTCCTTCTCTTCCTGTTTTTAACCCGAGCCTCCTGCACTCGAAGCAAAGGACATTCCCTTATTTCCATCGCCCTTCTGGGATGCTCTAATTCCAAAAGAAACCATTCCTGGGCACATTCCAGGAGCCCCAAGCACAGCTCACAGCCACTGCAGTGACCCCTCAGCAGGGAGCAATCCCGGCACATCCCGGGGAAGGGCGGGATCCCCCACAAGGGATTCCCACACACACGGGATTCGAGCTCCTCAGGTGACCCCACCTCAGCCCCATCATTACAGGGCAGCCACGAGATTTCCTTAATCCTGAATTGGGGGCGGGGTTGGGGTTTTTTCCTAGGATTGATTGTTCCCATTGCTTTTCCAGATTGATTCCTGGTGCAAGGAGAACAGCTACGTGATAGCTGGATATTACCAGGCGAACGAACGCGTGAAAGATGCCAGGTGTGTTGGGCCAATATTTCCTTCTGTTTGCTCTTTTAGCTCGTGCCTCGGACTCTGCCAGCAGCAATCATCCCCACAAACCAGGCGCGTTGATTCCCTCTGACAGCCGTCAGCTGCTTCCACATCGTCTCCGCGGGGCCGCGGGATGTGGCCTTTGCTCAGGTGCGGAGGGTCCGGGCTTTGCAGAACCCCTCCTCGCCCGTGGCTGCTGTGAAAGGCCACTCTTTTTGAACGAGCGCCAGCCTCTTGAATTGCAGTTGTCAGGGAAAAAGCCAAAACCTGCAGAGCGTTTGCTTGTGCGGTGTGGATCTCGTAAAGTCTCGACGGCTCGCAGGATCTTAGGGAAAGTCTCAGGAGCCACCTAATTCTTTCTCGATTTCTTCGTTATCTCCTGGGTTTTTTTTCAAAGCGTTTTCTGACGTGGTAGAGAAGTGGAAGATGATGTCAGTCAGGCAGTGATATCTCTTGTTCATCACTTCTTTTTCCTCAGGATTAGTCATTTTTTTTCCCTGCTGGCTGACGTAGATTACTCACTAAACAACGAGGGACCTTCCTGCGGAGCCACGGTTTCATTTTAGATCTGTGTATTCCGTGTTTTCCCCTCTATCCATTGGGCAAATCCAGGATTGGGGCTAATTAGAATAAGAACAACTTATTTAAAGTATTAACGCCCCATCTCTGGAAGTGTCCAAGGCTGGATGGGGCTTGGAGCAACCTGGGATAGTGGAAGGTGTCCCACCCATGGCAGGGGATGGAATGAGAGGATCTTGGAGGTCTCTCCCAACCCAAACCATTCCACGAGGATCTGATCCCAGTTATTTGTTAATGGATATTCAGACTCAATTATGTTTTTTAAGGAGCACTGGTGACTTCTGAGGTATCTAACAGGGATAAAGGCATTGTTTGTCCTTTCCTTAGGAATCTGCTGCACACGTTTTTAAGGAGAAGATACATTTTGTTCTCTCTGAGGTTTGAAAGAGCATCACAGGCTTGATGTTTTCTTTAAACTTCAGTTTAATTTCTGGAGATAACTGGTGCCACACAGAGGTTGTCGTTGGCACCATGTTAAGTGGCACCACAGTGAGATTGTCACCTTTGAAACGTGGTAAAGGTTTTCAAAGGTTATCTGATTTTGGTAGAGAAACCGGACTGAGTTTCTAAGTTTCTCTTTTAATTGCCTGCCAGGGCAGAGTCTTTGGTCTGGGGGAAGAAGATAGGAGGCCACAAAATGTTGATTCCATGTCATTCCAAAGCTGTTTCCTAAACAGAGCTGAGCTGTGGGTCGGGTGCTGCAGAGCCCTCTATCAGCTGTGGCATCAGCTCCTTATCTCTGTTTGCAAGCACCCGGAGTCACTCTCACATCTCTCTGAGCTCATTTCCTGCTGCTTTCAGCTGGGACTTGTGGCTCCCCTCACTCAGTTCCTTTTCCCTTCTGCTCCAGCCCAAACCAGGTTGCAGAGAAAGTGGCCTCCCGGATTGCCGAGGGCTTCACGGACACGGCGCTCATCATGGTAAAGAACTTCCTTCCCCTCACCCCGCTGTGTGCTCCGACCCTGCTGCAGGACCAGGGGAACGCTGTTCTCTGCCTCCTTTCGTGAGGAGTTCAGTTTCTCTTCCCCTCCAAAATGCTCTGGGCAAGAGAAGCAACGAGCAGTGAAGTACAAAGTAAATCCACAGAGAGACTGCGGTGAGCTCTCTGCCACCTCAGAGGAACTGGAGGCCTTCTCTGCGTGTTCAGGCAGCAATTTCTGGCTCCAGCCCTCTTTGTGCAACTTAAATTCTTATATTTAACGTCACAAACAGGGCTTTGTCTCCTCATTGCTGGGACAAATGGCAGCATCTTAAATTTGGCAGTTTGAGGGTAAAACAGCGGATGGGTGTAAAATTCTCTGGGTTTTACAAACTGATTCGGGGTTTGTTTCATCTCTTGGGACGCTGGGGAGGAGGCTGAGGTGGTGTTTCTGTGTCCCACCCCAGGTTGACAACACCAAGTTCACCATGGAGTGTGTGGAGCCAGCCATCCACGTGTACGAGCTGCACGAGAACAAGTGGAGGTGCAAGGACCCACACGTGTGAGTGAGCTGGGAATTCACTGGGATTTGGGGGGAAACTGGCTGGCTGCGTGAGGGCAAAACTTCGGGGCTGAGGGACACCGTGGGTGTAGCTGGCAGGGATTTTAAAGCTGCTTCCTGTAGTGAGAGGGAGCAGTTGGTTCCTGCAGCCAGGCCGTGCTGTCCCCACCGCGTGGCTTAATTTTCCGGAGTTTTTCTTGGTGATTCCAGCGCATTCCGGGTTCTTTTCCACCCTAGCGACTTCTGCGAAGATTGGACCGAAGCCCAGCGAATCGCCGCGTCCCTCCTGGACAGCAAATCCTACGAGACACTGGTGGATTTTGATAATCACCTGGATGACATCCGGAACGACTGGACAAACCCGGAGATCAACAAAGCTGTGCTGCACCTGTGCTAGGAGGGATTCTCCTGCCTAATCCACGGGCGTTCCCACTCTGTACTGAAGAGAGAAAAATGCTATTTTTGAATGTAAATAGAATCAATATTCAGTACCTTGTGTGGAAAGCTGACTGATTAAAGAGGAGTGGCCTGTGCCGTGGCGCGGTGCCGTGTCCGTGAAGCCACGGGATGCTGGCGGTGGCATTCCCTGGAAGAGCCGCCAGCTGTCACTCCCAGCTGTCCTCGTGGACGCCATCCCACTTGTAGTGAATGTTGCTGTTCCTTGGAAACCAGAACTGCTTCTGCTTGGCCCCACTGTTCCTATTCCGAAGTTTTGACTTCAGCTTTTCTAATCTTTAGAGAGGTTCCTTTTTAACGATTTATGGAGATACCTTTCCAAAAAAAAAAATCAATCCTGTCCTCAGATTGAGAGATTTTTAAGGGCAAATAGATCAAATGGGAGGTGAGCGGTTTCTCGTGGCCTGGGTTGGAAATTGTAACTCTCTTGGCACAGTAAAATGCAAACTGCTGAGGATGTTCCATGCTCATGTGTCACCTGTTTCACAGTGCTTTAGCATGACACAGCTACGGAGGGTTTGAAAGCAGTATTCCCAAATAATCCGGTGATTCCTGCTCTCCGTGGGCTTGGCAAGCACAGTTACTGCTTGAATGTGTTAAACCCGAAGTAAATGATTTATAAAAAGGACTGGAAGCACACTACTGAGTTTGAATCTGCACTCAGAGCCTACAGTAGTGAAATATTTGATGAATTTCGTGCATTTTGGGGAGGGGTTTATTAGCAGATCTCATTTTCCACGCGGTGTCCGTTTCAGTATGTCCAAAATCCCTCTTGAGTTGAAGGCAAGTGATCCAAGTTCACGGAATCAAGGAGCCTAGTTCAGCCTGCCTTGCCTTTCCCGTTAATATTTCTTTGCAAGGAGAAGTTTCCTGGACAATGAAGCTTTATGCCAGCCTGGAAGAGCTCTTTGTCAGCCCCCATTGCCTCGCTCCTCGTGGTCGTTTGCCCGACTGTAGTTAAACACAGCCTCAAGCTGCAACAATTCCTCCAGATTTCCTGCTCTTCCTGCCCAGAAATGTTGTCACAAGGGAGATCCAGATATCCACAAAACGTCTGCCTGTCTCCAATCTCGGTGTTAAAATCCCGGCAAAGTTGGGGTTGGGAAAGATCATCTCATTCCATGGGCAGGGACAGCTCCCCCTAGACCAGATTGTCCCGAGCCCCATCCAACCTGGGCTTGTTTTAGAACGGTGGAGTTGTCAGAATCTCTTCATTTTGGTTCAACAAGCCCAAGTTTTACCCCTGGTCTTGGAGAGGGGTAGGGTAAGGCTAAAATCCCATTTGCAGCAGGGAACAGAACGGGGATGCCTGGGGGTTGTGGAGTTCCCTCCAGGAGAGGTTCCACAGGGCCGCCAGGTGAGGTCAGAGGGAGGAGAGGAAGCTTTGGCCGCTTTGTTTTTTATCTCCGGGTGAGGTGTGATTACAAAAGAGTTTGGCACCCAGTCAAGAACCTTCCCTAGGCTGAGTCAGGCTTGCAGGAGAGGGAAATGTTTTCACTTGTTGACTGAAAACATGTAGTTAGCTCCCAAAAATCAGCGGGATAACACATTCCAGTGGCTGCTCCACTCCAGGTCTGTAGGAAAAGATAATCCTGGGAGCAGAGGCTGCAGGAAGAGGACTTTGTGCAAACTCCCAGTGAAATCCAAGGCATTGTTCCGGAGGCAGATCGCTATCTTAGCGAGATTCCTCCTGTGGGGCTGTCAGGAGGAGCTGCTCTGTCTCCTGAGCCGCGGGGAAATGTGTTCCTTGTTCTTTGTGACAGGATCTCCTAATCAAGCTTTGATCATAAATATGCAAATTCAGGCTAATCCTGCTCCCCCTGTCAGGCAGAGTGTGGCTCCTCCGTGTGTAACCGGCTGGAATATTCCCTGGCACGAAGGGGAGCAGCTTTTAGTGCTTTGTCTCCCCCTTTTTTAATCCTCCCTTTGCTCTCAGCTGAGGGGTTTTTGCCACCAGCAGAAGCCCAGGCTGTCGGGAAGCAAAGAGGACAAACCCACAGATCTTATCTCCCCGGGCCTATTTGCATTGAAGGCTGGACAAAAGCAGCAATTCCATAAATCCAGGCAGCCACCGTGGCTCTCCTGAAAGAATGAGGAAGCTGCAGGGCTCGGGGAAGGCTGCCTTCCCCTTTCCTGCTGATGCTGCTTTCCTGGCTGGTTGATCCGTTGGATTCAGCACAGGAATTCAAGGTAATTCCCTTTCAGACTTCAGGGGGAGGAAATCTCGGGGAAGGCATCTCTGGCTGGAGCCCTGGTGAGAGCTGGGAAGACGGCCCTGGGAATGTGTGTCCAACTCTTTTTTGGTTTGTTAGCAATTCATGACATTCAGCATTCGGGGTTTTTTTTACTCCCAATCCATCAAAATTCAGAGATTTGGCATTTACCTGCCCAGATGTTTTAACTTCCAAATTTTACCTCATCCACACGACCTGAAGCACTTGGAAACCGTAGAATCCCTGAGTGGTTTGGGTGGGAAGGGATCTTAAAGCTCATCCCGTTCCACCCCCTGCCATGGGCAGGGACACCTTCCACTGTCCCAGGCTGCTCCAAGCCCCGTCCAACCTGGCCTTGGGCACTGCCAGGGATCCAGGGGCAGCCACAGCTGCTCTGGGCACCCTGTGCCAGGGCCTCCCCACCCTCACAGGGAACAATTCCTTCCCAATATCCCATCCATCCCTGCCCTCTGGCAGTGGGAAGCCATTCCCTGTGTCCTGTCCCTCCAGCCCTTGTCCCGAGTCCCTCTCCAGCTCTCTTGAGAGCCTCCTCAGGCCCTGGAAGGGGCTCTGAGCTCTCCCTGGAGCCTTCTCCTCTCCAGGTGAGCACCCCCAGCTCTCCAGCCTGTGGGATTCTCTTTTCCCCACTCCCAACCCGATTTTGCAGAGCAGTGACGAACACCCCCACAAGCACGAGGGCGACAGGAGCCACAGGGTGTTCCAGCTGTTCCCGGGGCACTCCCGAGTGAGGTGCCCATTCCCAGGGAACGCCAGGTCCCACGTTCTCCCTGAGCTCATCACTCTGTGCGTGCATACAAGCATTTGGGGAAGTTCTCCCTTCATCCAGCAAGCGAAGCAGCCTGCTGCTGGCACTTTCCCTCTTCCCATCTGCTCCTGGGATGTTCCCTCCCCTGTGGAAGTGAGCGGAGATGTAACAGCTCCTGCTTTTCTAGCCCACGCAGATGCGGGAGAGCAGGTGAGCGGTTCGGAGTTCGCTTGGCACAGCTGGAGCCGGGAGCAGCCAGATGTGCAGAGCCCACCCCAGCCGTGAGAGGCGGCCCCCTGCCCCCAAGAGCTCCTTCTGCGAGGAGAGGTGACAGTGACAGATGCGGGAAGCGATGCCGGGTCTCTCAGCTCCCTGGCTCCCGGCCTAATCGCTGCACTCCGCGAGCTGGGAAGCGTCTGGAGATGCCGGTGGAGGAGGACAGTGCCACGGGAGAGCCGGGATGATGCTAATGGAGGAGGCTCTTAGTGGGGTGGGCTTGCGGCTGAGTGCAGCTGGGAAGATGGCCTCGAGGGGAAATGGGCTCCCTTCGTGAGCTCCGCGTCTCCTTCGGGTGGAATTCAGCTCCTGGAGCTGAGCTGGGGCACCCGCACGGGCTGGTCCCCGTCGGGCTGCTCCCCTCCCATCCTGCCCAGGCTCCGCTCTTCCCAGCTGGAGTTAAAACACCTCGGCACATCCCACTCCTGCACCACAACCCCCTCCTCGCTTCCCCCAGCGCCCTGACCCAGCCCTCCCGCAGCCGGCAGCGCTTTCTGCGCGCCCAAGGATCCGCTGAGGACTTTATTGATTTCCCTTTGGTTTTTTTCCCACTGTCGCTTTTAGACCACATTTTCACCCAGCCTTCTCCTCCGAAAGTACACCCCAGCTGCATCCCTTCCCTTCGGTTTTCCGTGGAAGGCGGCAGAGGCGGATTCGGAGAGGACGGAGGCGGGGGGCTGCCGAGGGGGGACAGTGTGGCACTTCCAGCCTGCCGGAGCTGGGATGAGGGAAGCAGGGAACTCTGCTCTTAAAAACACCCGGTAGGTGGGCTGGGGCTGAGGGGTCACTCCGGGAGCGCTTCCAGGCAGCGCCGCTCCGGCTGCAGCGCTTTAGCGGGATGCGGGCAGGATCCGTGCCAGGCATGGCCCGCTCTGCGCAGAGCCAGCCCGCGAGGGCCGAGGGAAACGACGCAGCCCTTCCTAGAAATGCGCCCTGGAGCTTAAAGGATGGACCTAATTGAAAAACCCTATCGAGGCTGGAGCAGGGGATAAAAGGGAAAGCCGGGCCCAGATTAACCTGGAGCTCAGCGAGCCGGGAAGCGCGGCAGCCGTGGCCAGGTCCCTAAGCCAATTCCCGGCCGTGGCCTCCCGGCTGAATCCATGCCGGGAGAGGGGTGCTGTGTTCTGGATGCAGGAGGTCTGTGCCTCAGGTACGTGCTCGCTTCCCGCTTTGCTCCCGACCCCCGCCACGGCAGCTCCCGCCTCGTCCCAGTGGATTTTTGGATTGTCTCCGGGGGTGCTTGCAGCCCACGCGGTTCCTGCTCGCTCCGCCGGTCCTGCCAAGAGCCCGTGCTTGGGGAATGCTGGAGCTGCTCCAGTTTCCCCGGAGCCGGCACCTTCAGCTGCCTCCTCGTGGCATCCTCCTCCCTCCCCACGCCTGGCGGCCCCTCCGGGTACCGCTCGCCAGCCCCGGATGAGGGTGGATCTCCGGGAGGGAGTTTCTTCTCCCCTCCCAGCACCGGTTGCCACTTGCAGCTCCAGCAAGCCCCGGGCAGGACCCTGCAGCCCCTTTCTGGGGCAATTCCAGAGGCAGGCTGGGAGCAGCCCTTTCCCCCGCTCGGGCCAGAAGGGACGGGGGCAGGAGGCGACAGGTGGCCTCGCTGCTCCGTTAGCACGGAGCCAGGGTGACGTGTCACCTGCTGTAGCAGACCCCGGGACTCTGTGACCCAGAAAGCCGCTTCCTCCCCCTCCCTGCCGAAAGGAGCCCAGCTGGTGTTTGCAGGAGCAGCTCCTGAAGGGAGCCGGCAGAGCCGCCGCGGGCTCTCCAGCCAAAGCTTTTCTTGTGGCCAGCGTTTGCACAACGCGTCCCTTGTCCCTGCGGTTCCTCTGGCGCCTGGGAAGCGTCAGCTCTCCCTGCCCTGCCCCCGAATGGAGCTTCAGAGGCTGCCCTGCATCCTCACCCCACACCGGGGCTCCAGCCCCTCCGTCCTCACCCCACACCGGGGCTTCAGCCCCTCCGTCCTCACCCCACACCGGGGCTTCAGCCCCTCCGTCCTCACCCCACACCGGGGCTGCAGCCCCTCCATCCTCACCCCACACCGGGGCTTCAGCCCCTCTGTCCTCACCCCACACCGGGGCTTCAGCCCCTCCGTCCTCATCCCATACCGGGGCTCCAGCCCCTCCATCCTCCTGTGCCCCGGGGCAGGATGGAACTGGAGGATTGGGAAGCACCAGGAGAGGAGCAGCCCAGCTCCCAAAGGGACACAGCCAGGACTGGAAACCAGTCAGTGACCGCCTCAGGGGACAGGCAGATGCTGGTCAGCTCTTCCCCCAGGGAGTGAAGGCTGCTCCACACCCACCCACCCCCTGAGCCCATCCTCTTCCTCCCCGTGGCCAGCTGGCTCTTGGTGGGCTTTGGCCACTTGCCCTGATGTGACGCTCAGCAAGTCCCAGCTCAGAGCCTTGTGACAGGGATCAGGAACTCCTGGAGGGGATTGGGGGTCTCACAGTGACCCTGGAAAGGGGGTGTTGAGCCCACTGCGCTGCTCCTGTTCCTGGCACTCAGCTCTCCCCAGTCCCGGTCACCCAGCAGTGAGGGGCTCCAGTCACCTCAAGGTGGCTAAACCCCCACTTTTTAAACCTTCACAAAGGTTTTTGCTTTGCTCCCCAGGCCTGGGGAGGACAGGAAGGGGCGTTTGACGCTGTGTTTGTGCCTATCAGGTGTCAGCAGAGCAGCTGGAGCTCTGCTGCACCCGCAGAACTAACCACAGGTATTTTAGCAGCCTGCTGTTTATGTTTCCCACCCCTGCTGCAGCGAGACAATCGCTTTCTGTCGCTGTTGTAGCAACAACTGCTGCTCCAGGCCGGGCTAATTCCAGCCCTCGTGGGTTTGGGGCTGTTTGTTCTCAGCCAGCAGCAGCAAACAGGTAGTTTTGGAGGCAGGCAGTGAAATAGCTCGGTGTGGAGGCGGGATTTGTGCTGCTCTGACTGGATTTGTGCTGCCAGGGAGCGATCACTGGCTCCATGGGATGCTGTGTGCTCTGAGTTTGGGATGGGATCTTGAAAGATCAGGTTTGCCAGGGCCTGGCTCAGACTTTGTCTTTAACTCTTGGACTTTGCAGCTGAACAGGGAAGAAATCCACGTAAAGCAGTTAATTTGTCTGTTTTCTGGGGGAAAAAAAGGAGCTGTGGGTTGCAAACATCTCTGCCCAGGACTGTGCCTGCAGCTGGAGCTGCAGCCTTGCCCCGGTGCCACCCTGCCCGCTCCTGGAGCTTCGCAGTGACTCCGTTATTTGACAAATCGGAGGAGTCAGATCGGGAAGGAAATCAGCTCTTCCCACATTCGTGATTTTCATCAGACATGGCGGGACCAAACCAGCAGAAAGAGGAGCAAAACCCCCCATTCCCACTCCCTGCTGCCCTTCGTGCCCATCCCAGCCAGGCTCGGCGGGGCTCTGATCCCGCCGGAGGCCTCCCAAACTCCTGGGATCGGTTCGCTCCCGATCCCTGGGTGAAGTTCCAAGTTTCCCTTCCGTCCCGTCGCTCCCGCAGCTGGGGGGTGTTTAATGTGCGGCCGGCGTTCCCTGCACTTGAACCGCTGCCTTTCAGCTCCGGCTCGAAAGGAGCCGGCGCGGGGCCTCGCCTCTTAATTGCGGAGCAGGGGGAGCATGGAAAAGCCTCAGGCTGCTGCTAATGCAAGCACAGCCTTCTCCCGGGCATCCTCCCAGCGGGGTGGGACCCGACCCGGAGCGCTCATCCTGGCAATGGTGAGGAGCCCGCTGCTGGCTTTGGGGCTGGGAAGGGGAAAAGATCCTTTCTGGAAGCTGGCGAAGGTGGAGGTGCTCCCAGAGGTTGTTGGCTCTTGACATCGGGAGCTCAGGGATGGCGATGGGTTTTGGCAGAGGTGGGTGTGGAGCCTCACAGCAAAGTGGCACTTGCCTTTCCGGGCACTTGGTAGCCCTCTGGCTGTTTGTAGGGATGTTGGATGCCCGGGGGCTTTGCCTGCAGCCGAGGGCACTCCTTCCTTTCTCTCTCTGTCTCTCTCTCGGCTCTGGACGGGCTTGTGCAGCGGGCTGAGAGTAAAGCAGCGTTTCCTCATCACCCAAGGGCTTTGCTGGGCATGGATGGGGCCGGAGTGGGGGCTGGATGGGAGGAGCCGGGGCTCCGCTAACCTGATTAACCGGCTCCGAACCCACCTCGCCAAAGCCAGAGCCAAAGCCAAAGCCAAAGCCGGCCGGCTGCCACCTCCTCCCGCCCTCCTCGCAGGGCACGGCTGCTCCTGAGGGGACCCCCTCTGCCAGCCTCCGGCATCCCGGAGCAGCCGGGTGCGGTGGGAGGTGGGATGCGACCGCGGGCATCGCCTCTCCGGGCACCGGGTAAGTGCCACCCCCTCGGAGCCCGGGCTCCGTCCCCTTTTCCCCTTCCCTGAGTGTGCCCCCTGCCCGCGCAGCTCGGTCCCCGCTCCAGTGACGCCTGCGATGAGTGTCTGGGGGTTTTTGGAGCGTGAACTCGTCGGGATGCGAACATTTCCTTGGCCTGGTAGCTGGCACGCGGGAGCCAAGCTGGGAAGCACCAGGAATCCCGCTGGAATCCTCACAGGGGGAATTCTCCACCCCAAACTCTGGTGCTGGAGTCCGGCCCTCAGCGATGGAGAGGGGGCTGCTGTGCCCTGCAAGGGTTTGGCTGATCCCGGAGGATCAGATCCTGAAGGATCAGATCCCAGGGGAGATCCCCCGCTGTGTCTGGAGCTGGGTGTCCCCAGCATGACCCTCCTCTGCCCCTGAGCAGTGTGAGCCACCGGTAGGTGCCAAAACCCACAGGATTTGCCTCAAAAGGGATTTCTTGATATTTGGGCAGCCTCCAGGAGAGCTGCAAAGTGAGATCCTGGGGAAGACTCCACTCCCCAGCCCCGAGCGGGGCGGGGGGGTGTCACAGCTCAGGCTGCACCTGAGGAACTGATAAAAATGCAGAATTCAAAGCAGAGAGAGCAAATTTTCACTTCCCCTTGCTGGCTGCTGCCGACCCACCTCAGGGCTTCTTGGAAAGGCAGGGGTCAGGCAGGGGGAGCAGAGGCTTTCCTTGGCTCTCTGTGCGGCCCAGAGCTTGGAGGAGCCAAAATGAGTCACTGACCCTCATCCCAATGAGCTTTTCCCAGCAGCTGTGGGAGGAGGGGTGAAGATTTCCCAGTAAAGGGACTTTTTCGCAGAAAAATTTTCAGCATCTTTAAAAAAAAAAGATGTCCCGCAGCGGGAATCATCCATCCAGAAGCTCTCAGGACATCAGGGATGCCCGAGAGGAGCGGGGTGATGTGAATTCCAGCAGTGCATCCCGGCAGCTGCTCCGGCTCAGCCCGAGGGAGGCAGCCTCGGGAGCATCCCTCTATTTCCTGGGTGTGGACTCGGGGTTTTCTCCGCAAGAACCACCCTAAAACCAACCCAATTCCTCCTACTCACCCCTTCTCATCCCGAAATACTTTCCGCCCAGACCCCAGGAGCGGAGAAGCTGGCATGGGACCCCTCACCCAGCAACAGGCTCCTTCTCCACCCTCCCAAAAAGTTCTTCCTGAACCTCCTGGGACGAGATTGAGTCACTGAAGTGCCGTGACATCACTCGTGGTTTTGCGAGCGAGCAGCCGCGTTTCCTGTGGTGCCCGGGCTCCTGTAGATACAGCCAGGCACGGCGAGATGTGAGCTTTTAGCTGCTGCTCCTTCCTCCTTCCCAGGATCGCTTCCCTCAACGCTCACCTCTCTTTTCGCAGCGCCAGCGGCCAGGGCCGGCGGCGGAGCAGGAGAGCTGGATCCCGCTGAGAGGATGAAAACATGGGGCTCAAGTTATCCTGCCTGAAAGGTGAGTTCGGGGTGGGGGGTTGGGGTGTTCCTGCCCTCCGAAGGCATCCGAGGGGTGGTTGTACCTCGAGGAGCTTTAGGTGTGGGCGGGATTGGAGGAGTTCGGGAATGCGGTGGGGTTTCTGAATTCGGGTGACCTGTTGCACCTGGATCAACCCGGAGAGGGTTTCCCCAGCCGTGTTTTCCCAGTCCCGTCCTTGTCCTACACCCTTTGCTCTGGAGAGTCCACGGATTTATGGCATCCCTCAAGAAATCGGGTGGAAACGGGAAAGGGCCAGCGTGGATGGGCTGCTCGGGGACACGTGGATGGGATGCAGGGGTCAGCCCAGAGCCAGGCCTCCGGGCTGCCCCCGAGCATCCCTCCCTGCTCCACTCTCCCCAGGGATACTCCAACCAGGAGCTTCTTCCCCAACTTTCATTTTCTTAATGGATTTAGGCCGGGAATGGCGTCAGGGATGTCTGCGCAGGGGAAAAGTGGGAGCTTTTAATGCTCCTGGCCTCGCAGGGCCAAGGCTGGATATGGCCTCTCCCATTAGCTCTGCATCCCACTGACTCCTGTTAATCATCCTTGGGGTCGTTAGGGATGGGAATTAATGAGTATCCCTCTCCCAGATGCAGGGCTGCCTCTTCCCTGGCTTTTCCCAAGCCCAAATTCTGTGGGATTCTGGGCACCGAGTTGGATGGATCACCCAAAAATGAGCTCTGCCCCCTCTCCGCATCAGGGATGCTGGGGTGGGGTGGTCTGGGGGGTTTGGGGGTCCCACAACCCCGCCAGTCCAACACAGGATGACTGAGGAGGGGAAGCAGGCAGCCAGGGAATCCCAATCCTGCCCCAAACCTGGGACAGAGCCCCAAAATATTCCCCCATGCCTCCAGACCACTCCGACGAGCTCGGAATCTGGAATAAAAGAAAAGACCCTCCCCCTTTTGCAGCTCCCTTACATAAGGCAGGGCTTTATCCTTAATTAAAAAGAGATTAAAAATA
>VZTI01003475.1:8135-127210 GCA_013397865.1 Struthidea cinerea
CGCCCCTCCGCCCGGGCGCGCCGCCGCGCCGCCGCCCGTGCCCCCCGGTTGCGCTGCTCCCCCGCCAGTTGCTCGGGCTGGGGCTGCTGCAGACCAGCCTGGGCTGCGCCCTGGTGGCGCTGAGCTTCGGGGCGCTGTGGCTGAGCAGCGCCCCGCAGGTGAAGAACGCGTGTCCCCTCTGGGCCGGCTCCTCGGTAAGTGACGGCCGCGGGCCGGGACACGCCATGCTGGGGTCCGGCCGTGTGTGCGCGGGACCTGCGGGGTTCGCTGTCCCGAGGGATGCGTGATCCCGCTCCTCCGCGATCACTTGGAAACAGCCTGCGGGTAACGACTTTTTGCTGACAGCTTTGCGGATGTCTGCAGGACCCCAACGGGGTAACAAACGTAGAGACAAACAAAGAGGGGATTTATTTCCTGACGTGCGTTTTTTCCGAAGGGAAAAAAAAAAAAGGTACTCGGTTGTTTTGTGCTATCAGAAATAGGATTTTCAGAAGTCGTTGTGTAGGTAGATGTAGCATATTGCTTTTGTTCTTTGTACCTTTACTCGTAGGCATAACGTAGAGATAAACCAGCAATGTTCCTGGGGAAAAAAATGGATGGACTTAAGACACTTTTGTAAAGACTACTGAGAGAAGTTATTCCATCTCCTGTGGGGTCCTTCTTTAAACCACAGCTTTATATATACGAGAGTTTGTATTGCAGAAGCTAGGCAGTAGTAAGCAGAAGCTAGTAAGTGTAGGAGGGTCAGATTGATTGGTCCCAGTTTGCGGGCCCTCCAGCAATCAGCAAGTCGTGTTCTGGGCTGGAACGCTCAGCCTCTGCTGCCTGTGTGAACAGCATCAGCTTATCCCTCACTTTAAACATTTAAATGAAATTGCCAGTGCTGTTCACCTCCTGTGGAAATGTGCTCAATGAAGTAGTTTGGGGATCAAGTAATGCCTGTTTATCAGCATAATGCCGTGTTCATCCCTGAAAGTACACAATCTTTGGGAGGTGAGGAGAAATCCAGACCATCAAAATGTCTGGTTTTGATATCACTGTTGTGATCTTTCATATTTTTTTTTTTATTTCTTATTCTAGGTTAAAAGAAATTTAAATATATGTTACTTATGGACTTTCTTAGAATTCTGCACACAGAACTATGCTTATGCTTTTAAAATGCTTTAAAATTGCACATATAAGATAGAGGTACTCAGTATCTTCAATAATCAAGAAGGGTGTTTGTTTTGTTTGGGGTTTTAAAATGATATTTCTGAAACAATAGTACACTCAGAAAAGTTACCTAAATACCTTTTGGGTGTAAAAATATAAGTGAAAATTTTGGCCCAGAAGCAACCTAGAAAAGCAGACGCCATTAAAAGCTAGGATTGATGTGTTTGGTTGGGTGCTTTTTGGTTTGGTTTTCTTTTCATTATAGATGCGACATTCTGACTTGTGAGGGGCAAGTCAGGAAAACTTTGAGAAAGACTTTCTTTTCTTATCTTTAACAGGTGCAATGAAATAAATTTGTTGCACTTAGGGAAAGAAAAAAGCTATTTACATCAGTATTGATGTGCTTTGTTATAAAATCATGTGTCCATTTTGCAGTTAGAGAATTAAAAAAATACTTTGTTATGAAACTGCAGTTATGTATGTGGTTTTGCAACACCAGTGATGATATCAGTAGGTATTTTGGCCAAGTCATATATGCACGTTACGCTAGATTAGATTGATCATGTCAAGTGAATGAAGTTACAGAAGGGATTTATTAAAAATACTAGTGGATGACTTCCTGCTTGTTCCAGTCTTCCTGTTTCTTTTTAGGGTAGGAACTTGGTGTCAACTGGCTTAGTCACAAAGTCCCATGAGTTAAAAGTATACCTGCTGCTTTATGGGATGTGCTGAGAAACTGATTTGTCTGTCTTTATAGGGTTCCCATTCTTCTGTGAGAGAATATTTGGGTATGCTGTTTGTTTCAGTTCTACAGCATTTCTTTATCATTCCTAATTGTTTTGCCCTGTAAGGTAAAAAGAGAATCATGAGGTTCAGTTCTGTGATTCAGCAAGTTTGGTCTAACAACCACGGTTGCAGAAGGATGTGCTTTTTTTTAACTTCTTTCCTCACGCTGATACTGGCTTTGATCTGATTAAATAGCAAATTGTTTCAGGGAGGTAGTGCTAGTGCTCATTATTGATTTTGATAGGGTTCATGCTCTGGGTTTTAGTTCACTGAAATGGTCAGAAGTCAGAAAGCAGGAAGAAAGAAGTAGGTATTTAATGAAATGCTGAGATGGTGATTGAGGGAGAGGAGGAGAGAGACAGGTTTTAGATTTGCCTAGCCATGTTGCAGAGAACAAGTACTCAATTGGCTGAAAGCAATTACTTAAGGCAAACACGGAGGCTGGAGCTGCTGGCAGACTGCTTGTCCCCATGCTTTTTTTCCGGGAAGAAAAATTAAGAAATGAGCAGATTTAATTTGTTTGTTATTTCACAGGATGCTCTTAGGAGCGAAGAACCTCATCAGCACAGGTATTCTCTGCTTTAAAGGGCATCTTCGTATCTTCCCAGCATTGCTGTAGTATTCCAAAGTACCATTCATCAGAATAGTAATAATAACCCTGTAAATGGCATTTTTTGAACAGTTCTTTTTTGGTGACACCATGTTTTTTGCTGTTGTAGGCAATCTTGTGTGGAATCTTAGGGCTGACAACATGGAAGAGGCCAATGATGATTTTGGTAAGTATGGATTAAAGTTTGTAAGGAAATTATATAAAAATGATCCTAATTTAATAGTCATTGGTAAAAAAATAATCACCCCTTTCTTCTTTTGAAAAAGTAATGCTGAATCTTTCTTTTCAAATGGCAGAATTGTAATTATTAAAAGAGAAGTCAAAGACCATGAAAGGCCATGTTCTTTCCTGCATAGATGAAGTACCCAGTAAGGGCAAGAGCGGTCCATGTCTGCAAGAATTGTTAATGTTATGTAAAGAGCACATCTTATGTTTTTGTATGTATAAGAAAATGCTGGCTTAGAATAAGTAATTTAGTTCTCTGAGGCAGTGCAGCTTGAACAGAAATGAAGGAGATGGTTCTAAATCTTAACTTAGTTGTAGTGTTTTAGTTTTTGACAAAGGGTTTGAGAGCTAACTTAACATCTTACAGTAGGATCTGGTGCTAGTTTCATATACAGTTGACACTGCATTGCTGTGAGAGAAGTAGATTGATGTGCAGGGTGTGTAAGCTGTTTCCTCTTGCAAGTGAAATCTGAAGCTGTGGGGCTCTTAATGTCTCAGAGCTGGGATTTGAAAAAAGTTTTCTAGCTGCTTTTGTGTGTGTGGGTTTAGGGAGTTTTTTAGTTTGGTTGGTTGATTTGGGTTTTTTTGTTTACTTGTTTGGAATTTTTTGCCTTACTGTCACTTCTGAAGACTTTTTCCAGGCCAAAGCAGTTGTTTCATTTTTATGCAGCACTCTTTGCAATCCACATGGGTATCAGTGAGGAGTACCAAGGATTAGATATGTGAGCTGTGGATAGAATCATCGATTCACCAAGATTGGAAGAGATATTTGAGATCATCAAGTCCAACTGTCAACACAGAACTGCCCTAAACCTCTAAACCACATCATCCAATGCCAGATCCAGGCATCTCTTGAACACCTCCAGGGATAGTGACTCCACCACCTCCCTGGGCAACCTATTCCACTGCATGACCACCCTAACAGCAAAAAAGCTTTTTCTAATATCTTATCTGAATCTCCCTTGTCTCAGCTCGACGCCATTTCCCGTTGTCCTCTCACTGCAGGCACAGTAGTGGACATGGGCCCCCACCTCACCACAACCTCCTTTCAGGGAGTTGCAGAAAGCAATGAGGTCCCCCCTGAGCATCCTTGAGGCTCAACAACCCCAGCTCCCTCAGGTGTCCTTCATGAGAGATGTTCTTCAGTCCTTTCAGGAGCCTCGTTGCCCTTCGCTGGACAAGCTCCAGCCCCTCAATGTCCTTTTTAAAGTGAAGGGCCCAGAACTGAACACAGACTTGAGGTGTGGCCTCCCCAGTGCCCAGTACAAGGGCACGATCACTGCCCTGGTCCTGCTGGCCATGCTGTTCTTGTCACAGGCCAGGATGCCATTGGCCTTCTTGGCCACCTGGGCACACTGCTGGCTCATGTTCAGCTGGCTGTTGACCAGCACCCCCAACATGCATTGCTATTTCTCAGTGTGCATTGGTTAACACAGGCAAATTTTTTAGGAGTTTTGTGGATATAGAGAGGAGCCCGGTGTTAGAGACTCCCAGTCTGGAAGGGCCATATTTTCATCAAGATAAATGTATATGCTATCAGCCTCAAACTGCCTAAGGCTTGCACAGTACTCCTGTCTTGGTATTGCCTGTGTTCTGTGCTTTTTCTACAGCATGCTGTTGCTGTCGCTTCCTTTTGTCTGTTGTTGCTCTTTCACTCTTTAACATTCTCCTTTGTATGAACTTTATTTTCCTTTCCTAATTTTACTTAAATAGAAAGCACCAAACTCTTCTTATCCTTTCTTTTATATCAAACTATCTTTAGGATGGTCACATGCTGAAGGAGATGGCCCTGGGATACTGTGCAGCAGATGGGAAAGTTTCTGATGTGAAATTGATTAAAGCCCTGAGCAGCCTGCCATGATTTCATAGTTGACCCTTCTTTTGGGCAGGAGAATACACAGGAGTCTTCCTGAGCTCTCTTGCAGCCATAATTATTCTATGACTATGTGATTCTGTGAAATTGTTTGGGGTTTTTTTCTTATTTGTATGTGTGTTCTATGGAGGTTTCATTTTTGCTAGCCGGATTAGCTCAGCCTTGACACTGGAAGCATTTCTGCTGAAAGAGCAGTCAAACCCCAGAACAGGCTCATGGAGAGGTGGTTGATGCCCCAAGCTGTCAGTGTTTAAGAGGCATTTGGGCAATGCACTTAATACTGGGCTTTGATTTTTGGTGAGCCCTGAAGTGGTTAGGCAGTCGAACTAGATGATTGTTGTAGGTCCCTTTCAACTGAAAGATTCTGGTCTATGTGGAAAAAAAAAAAAAAGAAAATAAATTTACCTTAAACTCTTCATGAGGGTAAGGAAATCATGCCTTAAACTAGCTACAGTCTATCAAGGACAGATTGTTAGCTTCTGTGAGCTTATTTATGTTGGGCTAAATACCTATTATGTCTACCGTCTAGTAACTTGAACATTTTCTCTAGGGAGTTATGAAGAATGCACAATTACATGAATTGTAAAAGCAAGCTTCCTAAATGTCTCAGCAATGAGAATCACTACACAGTCATGACTTAGAATTATGACATTCATAAGTAAAACTAAAAAACTAATACAGAACTAAAACATATCCTGGTTTCAGTTGTGACTGTCCTCCCCTTTTAACTCCTTATGTAAGGCCTCAGCACTCCCAGTGATGGTTTCTCACTATCTGTGTTTGGGTTTTTGTGAAGGGTCAGGCTGTCCTATGGCTGCCACTTCAATCTGAGGCCTTGATCATGGAGGAAAACAACCAGAGTGTTGTTTTTTTTCTGTGTGAGCAAGATTCTGGTGCTGCTGATGCTTGCAGAAAGCACAGGGCTACAATGCTGTGAGAAAGGAGCCTGGGGATGGTTTCAGCCACTCATGTTTTTCTCTTGGAGGGGAGAAAGGAAGGGAAACACATTGGTTACAGATGTAGTGGACCTTTAGTAGCACCATCTGTGAAAAAGCAGCCATGAAGAGGGATGGCTGTGATATGACCTTTTAGTAAATAAAATGGAGAGCCACATTGGGTTTTGCGCTGTCTTACAGCTATATTAACAGTGTGGGACGATACTAGATAAATAATACATCTGAGAGACAGGGTACTGCAAGGCAAAATCAAGCTACAGTCATATCTTTTGAAGGACATTTTTGCAAGGGAGGCCTAGTCTTGAGCAGTACAGATGCTGAGAAGTCTGGATTCTGAAATCCTTCCTTGGTTTTAGGTGTTTGAAGAATTTCTGTTCTGAATATCAGTTGTCAATCAGTTTTGGAAGTCAGTTTGTAATGCTCGTGCTTTGAAGCTGATTTTTTTTTGAGGTAATGCTGGGTTAACACTGGACTTGATGATCTTGGAGATGTTATGATCCTATGTTTCTTCTTCTTCAGGACTGTCCAAATGTATTAATGGGGAAAGGGAAACTCACCACCACCACCACCTACCCCTCCAAGTTACTTGGGTATCGACTCTGAACCGTTCTGGGCTTAATGCTATCTTCCATGCATAGAATCAGGTTCCTTCCTCTCTGCTCCTAAGCTCCTCCCTTTCACACAGCTTTAAATCTTACTTTTAACTGAAGGATCCTAATTTCTTTCAGAAAGTACATCAGTTCTCTGCTGTTAGTTTGATTGTGTATGTTTTGAGGGCAGCTCACACCTTTGACGGGTCATGCTTGCTGTTATAGCCTCTGTCCTTACTCGTATGTCAGTCTGGACTGATTTGAGTTTGTGTTGCATTCCCAGGAGTTTCCAGGTGCCGTACATGCTCTGCTGAATGCAGAAGCCCTTAGCTATCGAAGCATCCTTTCTTTTCAGTCATGCACAAATTAGATGCAATTCTGTAGAGGGCTTTTTAGGTGACTCTCTGGTTGTGTTTGCTTTTGGTTTTGGGTTTTATTTCACCAACTGAAACAAAGACTTCAAGTTAAGCATCCCTCTGCCTGGTGCTCTCCTTGCTAAAAGGAGACTTAGCTGTGATTGAATGAAAGGGAAAGGAGTGCCAGCATCCAACAAGACACCAGCCTGTCATACTGTGCAGAGTTCAACTGCTGCAGCTGCAAGAACTGGGGAGCAGTTTGGTACCTGCAAAATGCATGGGATCAAGAAATCAACAGAACACATGCAGGCTGGTTGAATGCAACTCTCACTTTCAGCTACATTAAGCACTGCATGCTTCTGTTGTTTACTAGCGTGGCAGCTTTTGTGTTCATAAATGTAATCTGTTTTCGTGTAAAACTTTGAGGTGTTTGACAGAAAAGTCAGAGTCGCATGTGCAGCATGAGTCATTCAATCTGGATTCTTCTCATGTTTTACAGTGTGGTAACATAAGGAATTGAAATTTTTATTTGAAACGCTTTTAATTTAAAAGTGTTAGTATTTTTGGTTTATGAAAAATATTTACAGATCTTACATTGAAAACAGAAAAGTTTATTAAATTTATTTATAAACTTGAAAATTTTTGAAGAATTAATTTCTGGCAAACCTTGTATTTAATTGAAAATTTTTATGCGAAGAAAAGTATGTCCTGGAAGACTTTAAATAAAGATTTCTTAGGGCTGACTGCTGCTATGATATCTGCGCCTTGACAGATTTTCATGAATTTAGCCAAAATTTAATGTATAGACCAAGACACTTAGTTCCAGTGATGTTATTGAATTTAGCTCTGCTAGCAACAGTATAAAACACTGCGAACAGAAGCTGCATATCATGTCCCTAACCCTGAAAAACAGTGTCTCCCTAGCCACGTACTTTATAATAAGCAGTCATTTAACTTGTGAGAATTACTGTAGTAGTACCCTTTTTCCCTGGATGTTAGCAGTGAAATATCTCAGTGTTAACCTCTTTGCTCACATTCAGGACTCCAGCATTAAGTCAAGAAGTGGTAATTACGCAAAGGTTTTAAAGTCAGTATAAGCAAATAGAAACATGCTTTTAAGTGTGAGAGCATGAAAAGCCATTAGAGGCTTATAGCCATTTCTATGCTGCAAAAGCTTTTCTCTCATACCTGGGGTGTTTTAATTCTGCTTTTGAAATATGTGACTTTTAAAATTAAATTAATTAATTTGTCTTTTCTTGTGGGGCCTTCCATTGTTGACAGTTGTGTTGCGGGTCTCCATATGGCACAATAAATAGCTCTCACAACTGACAAAAATCTAGTAAGGTTGCTTGAGTTTTAATTATTACTATTGCTGCTGTGCATATGGACACTTAATAAACTGACTTACTTTTTTCTACAGGATGTAAAGTGTGTATGTAGGCTGTAAACAGATATAAGAATTGATGATGGGCATGAGAGTTGATGATTGTGAGACAATTGTTTTTTTCTTTCCTTTAAGTGCCTGCTTGGCCATCAGTCCTGCATGTGCATATTCAAGTGAAAGCAGTTCCTTTCTGGCATTAGATACTCGCTTCAGTGGCAGCAGCAGCAGCACAGCAAGCAGCTTCCCCACGCAGAATGAAAGAGAGTGTCAGAGCTTTACTATGCAAATTTATTCTTCCTTGGAGTCCTCGAAGGGCATGATGATACTTTTTTACCTGGAAGAGATCATACATGCAAGACGTTAGCAAATACGAATAGACTACACTTGTGCTTTTGTGTAGTTTAATTCATATGAAGGTTCCTTGCGGCTTTCTGCAGCTGTTCACAGTCCCTGTGTATCTAGTACTCTGAAGATGAAGCTGTGAGCCAAGCTAAAGCCATAATTTGAGTTATTTCCATTTTTATAACTGCAGTTAAGACTTGTTACCTCTGTTTTGGCTTTTAAAATACCATGTTTGCCTTTCTGTTTTTTTCTAAGTTGAGAAGTACTTCTCTCCTCTGGGTAGGATCTTCTGTCACTGGTATAAGGTGTAACCCCTGTTTTTACTTGTAGGTGAGTAGTGATGGAGGAGATGTTTAAATTTGCATCTGCAGGAGAATATTTGTAACAAAATAAGCTGTCAGAATACATGTTTGGTCGGACACTGAGTGACTGAATGGCTGGGCACAGAGGGTTGTGAGCAGTGGCAAAAGCTGAGCCAGATGAGGGCCAGCCAGCAGTGTTGAGCCCGAAGGGTGGAAACTGGGGCCGGTACTACTGAAGTGAGTGCTCTGCACAGTGGATCTGAGTGCACTCTCAGCAAGTTCACAGGCGATGGAAAACTGGGAAGAATGGCTGATACCCTCAATATTGCCATTCAGAAGGACCTGGACAGGCTGAAGAAATGCACTGAGAGGAATCTCCTGAAGTTCAACAATGGGGAATGCAGAGTCCTGCCTGTATAGGGAAATGACCCTAGTACACAATAGGGATCAACTTTGTGGAAAGCAGCTCTGCAGAAAAAAACCTGGGGATCCGGGTGGACGACAAGCTGCCCATGAGACAGAGAAGTGCTCTTTGTGGAAAAGTGGTGTCTTGGGCTGGATTAGGCAGAGACTTGGCAACAGGTCGAGGGATGTGATCCTTCCCACACCTGGAGAGATGTGAAAGCTGTGGCTGTTCAGCCTGGAGAAGGCTCAGTGGAAATCTCCTGCATCTCTGTAAATAGCTGATGGGAGGGAACGAAAAATAGGGGCTGGACCTTTCTCAGCAGTGCTCACTGGCAGGACAAGAGGCTGTGAGCACAACTGAGAAAATAGGAAATTCCATCTGAACATGAAAGATTACTTTTTTACTGTTATGATGGTCAAAAACTGGTGTAGGTTACCTGTAGAGACAGTCAAAACCAACCGAACATTATATTCAACAGTCTGCTGTAGGTCATAAAAGCATAGAATGGTCTGGGTTGGAAAGGATCTTATGGTTCCAACCCCCTTGTTGTGCCACCTGCTTGAGCAGGACATTGGATTTAGATGGTCTCAAGAAGTCCCTTCCAATCTCAGTGATTGTGTAAAAATGCTGACCAGTGATGGCACAGAAAGAAAAAGGATGTTTTCTCTTAACAGTCAAGTACAATGTATTGTCCATTGTCAGGAATGTGGTAGAGAATTTTGTGGTTATGGTTCAGATCATGGCAGTGTTTTAGATTGTATGTAGAGGAATTATTTTTATCTTCTGCTCATTTGGCACGATTTTCTGAATATTGGATTATTCAGTCAAAAATACACTATACATATTATAAAACCAGATCAAGATTACAATCACGCATAGTAGAATTTATTAGAACATAAATGCAGAAAATATCATCCATGTTTTGCATACTTATGATAATGTTCCTTCTATTACTCTTTGTTCTTTGATTTCTGACATTTTTTAGGAAAATATTTGCGATTTTTTTGTTTGTTTGTTTTTCAAAATTCTGAATTGGAGGTCTGGATTTTAACTGTAACTTTTTGTATAGCTGTAGACAGAATTGATTCTGTTGCAGCTTCTGTATCAAAGGAGACAACTTAAATGTGAATTTGCTGCTTTTTTTTCTTTTAAATCTTTCTTTACTTTGGCCACGTAACTTCTTTTCTCCATTTGTTCATCAGTTGAAAAAGGACAGATATACCTCTTGTTTTTCTTAATATAATTTCCTGAGATTTTTGCTATAAAGATGTTTTAACTGATATTGAAACAGTTTCTATTTCAACTACAAAACTGGCTAATTCCTAATTGTCAGTGCCCTGTGTTGAACCCAGTTGAAAAGTTTTCGTTATATGAAATACCTATGTGTAGCAATTTTCTCCAAGTAGTTTTTATCAAAAGAGTAACTGAGATGATTTAGATAAAAACATAAGAAATGGGTTTGATTCATTTATGTGCTGAGTAGGGAGTTAATTTTTAAAAAATCATTCAATTCTGTGTTTGTATGGAAAAACAAATGACACTCAGAGTGCTTTCTAGAATTAAAACTCTCTTATCTGTGGCTTTGTATTAATACAAAGCTAGGACAAAATACTCTTCCTCTTAATAATTTATAAATTTTTTTTTCTTAGTATGTCTAACACAAAGATGTCCAGGTCCTCTTCGGAGATTTACTAATAACTACTTCAATTATTGGGGTTTTTGGGGTTAAAATCTACCTTATGGAATAATGTTATGGTCCAACTAGTAATGAGTAGTAACACTGTAATTGAGGAATTTAGCTTGCGCAGTAATGCTCTTTGGCTCTTATCCATTCCTGGGTGATTATTTCCCTGAATCTCAGAAAATGGGAACATAATTTGTGCAACAGCAGTTACCTATTTCTGGTTCAGATTCCATGTAGCTAACCATGGTACATCAGCTGAATTTATTTGGAAGGCCATAGTGTTCTTCTTCGCATGTTTAGGAAGTCCTTGTTGCTGGATCTCCTGTAAAGCTGGAACAGAACTGAACTCATGTCCCTCATAGCGTCCTTCTCTTCTGTTTTTTTGTCATGTCCTGCTTGTGTAATTTGGACCATTTTGATACAAAGAAATCTGAGTGAGCTGATTGTTATTAACAAGGCTTCTTTAGGACATTAAGAACTTGATACTTGCCTTGTAGGGTTGAATGCTTAAAGGAGGAATCTTATTTTTATTTTTCTCTAAAGTAGTAGTCTTACCCATAGCACTTTCTCCTGAAGTAAAAAATATTTTTGCCTGTATGAACAGAGACAGGGATGGTCCTTTCATATGTTCAAAATCCATATCCAATGTTGTGTAAGCACAGATTGTAAGGGCACAGGTGAAAGAAAGACATAATTTTATCTACTCTTTCTGCTTGTCTTTTTTTCGAGTATTTTGTTACTCTTGCCATTGCTCAATTTCAGGTGGTTTATAAATCTGAAAGTATTATCTGATTTACAAATATTCTGGTTTCAGTAGCCAGGAGGAAATATTATCATATAGCTAAAATCTCTTAAGTGTTTCCATCCTCATTGTACTGGGACAAATATTTTTCATTTATTTGTGCTGCAGAGTAATTCTGGAAATCCTATGCAGAGTGAATATTGGCTTAAGATGTTTCTTCCTCTTCAGGTTTCTTTACTGTTCTGAATGTGTTGAGAGGCAAACTTGGTGGAAGATTATGACGCACAGTGGAAGTTGGGTGACTTGCAGATCATACTTTGCACTCCACAAAAACCTTTAGTTGCTTGATCCATTGCATGTATTTTATTTCTGCTTAACTATTGCAGAATAAAGGGAGAGAAGACAAAGATTTTTGGGAATAGGTTAAGACACCTTGGGGCACTGAAGTCATGGGCGGTTTTGAAAAAGAAGCCAAGTGTCATTCTCAGCTTCGGTTTGTGGGTGGGATTTGCATTGTCATGGGTTCCTTAGGTTGGGTTCCTGTGCCCACTGCAGTTAACTTTGTTTTGCTGTTCCAGGTTAACCTGTTTATTCTGCTGTCTATGATCTGCGTTCTGCTGAATTTGACTGGATTAATACTAGGATGTCAAGGCATTCAATTTGTGTCCGGGGTACCCAGATGCGATTTGGTGAGCACACATTACAGACTCACACTGATTTCTTCTCATTATGGCATATTAGCTTGCTGTGCTGAGATCACAAAATATCCTGATGTAGAGTTGCAAGTAATTTAAGAATTAGCATAATGGACTTCTGTAGTAATGTAACAAATATAAACTGTTGGAAAAAGCCTGAGTAATGGTGGGTAATGTTGAGCTACCTACAAAATATTCAGTCTGTTACCATCTGTGGAGGGGATTTGCCTCACCTGCTGAGGACTACTTGTGTTGATACCTTACAGCAGAAGATGTGAGGAAAAAAATAAGGTAGATCAAATCATTCTAGCTTTTCAGAACACTTCTACTTGAGGAAGAAGCAGTCTGTACAAGACAGGGCAGAATGCAAAAGATTTTTCTCAAGTGGCTGTCATGAGAAAAAGAAGAATCACTACTTATGAACTGGAAAATGTAGAATAATTGAAATTTAAGAATACAATACAGGGTCACTTGGTGATGAAGATGGTTGTGTGTAAAAGCTTGAAGAACTTTGTGGGTTAATGGAAAGATCTTTGAATATCTATTTTCATTCATTTATAGCTTCAGGAACGCTGTTTTTTGTTGCTTGGCATGCCAGTAGGTGTACTGCAGTGAGTGTCCGAGACCATAAACCCTTGGCAATCTAGATTCACCCAGTATCACTGTAGCAAAGCCACACTGGGAATTAATAATGATATTCCAGATGAGGTGGTCAAATGGTGCCTGAGTTTCTGGGCTGTCTGTGGTTGGAAGTATAGCATACAGCAAAAAGACATCCCTGAAATCATTAATTATTTTGTAGGGTGGCTTCTGTAGGTGGAAGAGTGTCAACATCGTGACTCTAGAGTTTGACAGCTAAACCCCCAATTATTTCTAGATAAGGAAACATTGAATATCTACTTTGAAAACTAAGATGACAAGATTAATTTGAAAGTGGAAGTTACAAACAACAGTGGTGTACAGATATGGCTATTAATGAATTGACTGGGTTGAAATGATAGTTGTGGGTTTCATTCCATCCATAGGAATGCAAGATATATTTGTGAACCAAAGAAAATGTTTACAGTTCATATAGAGTGGTTTACACAACAGTCAGAGAAACAATTTCTAGACTGCTATGCATTGGAATAGATAATAGCATAGATAATAAAATGTCTTAGTAATCAGTGCAGCTTTGATTACAACAGTATACTAATAATTGTAAATGTGTTAATGCATTAGCCATAATGCTTTCTCTCAAATAAGTAGTGTGTATAATACAGCTTTGTAATGCAGGAATCATTGGCGTACCAAACTGTTCGATCATATGATCCTGTATTTCCAGTCTGCTCTGTGGTCATGGGTTTAGTTTAAGACACAGGTTCCATATTTTAGAGGTAAAAATATTGCATAAAACAAATTAAAAGTAGAGTTTTGTTTCTTAAAGGTGGATATGGATGAAAACAAGATTTGTTTCTGCTGTGAAGAACTTCATCTCACTGAATGCACAGAAGTAGAGGCTGTACTGAAGCTATACCATATGAAGTCATGCAGTGCTGCTCACCTTCTTCTCAAGGTACCCTGCACACACAGCAATAGGGCTGCTTCTGTAACGTCCGTGCTCATGCAGCAGTGCAGAGCTGAAGTGATTGCTGTGTTTACTGGGAAAAATTCTGTTATTTTTCTGGTCTTCCACACTGGTCAGAAGCTCTTCATGGTTCTGTAACATGAACATGTGGGGAGTTTTTTTCATGTCTGGGTTTTGACCAATGCATTGCTGAGCCAATAAGCAGTTCTTGCCCCTTTTTTGTGTTTAGTGCAACCAAAACTGCAGTTTACAGGGGTAAATATGATGTAAATTTTAGCTAATGATTTGATGCCTTCATTGGTCTTTCGCACTTCTCAGCCTTTCTTGGCTTACAAACTGCTAAAATAAAACTCCCAACCAGAACCATCTTCAAATATAAAAGAGCTTTGACGTTTCTTTAATGGTGATCATGTTGAACCTGGATTTCCTACAGAAAAGTTACGAGGATGGTTATAATTCTTGGATGAATAGATGGAAAAATCACATCTAAGCTGTATTAAACCCTTCTGGATCTCTCTGTCAGGACAATAAATAGTGTAAAACGAGACTTTGCAAATTACCCCAGTCTTGGAGATTGTGCTGAAGACGTCATCCCATACATTTCTTAGAAGTAATTGCCATGGTCATCCCTGTGTTTTTTCTATTTGTTTTTGGTTTTTATAATTATTATTATTATTATTATTATTATTATTATTTACTGTTTTGACTTTTACAAACACCATTATTTAATTTTTTAATTTCAATAATCTTCATGTTCTTCAGAAAGTTCTCTTAGCTCTTAGTGTCCTGAATGCTGTCACTGCCACAGTCTGCTTCTTAGCGGCTGCCCTGCATTACTTACAGATATTTGCATCAAGAAGATCCTGCATAGTAAGTGAGCACAAGGCATTGCCTGCCATAAAGAGTGGCGCTAACATTATTAATAGATTACACAGCTCAGCAGTATTTATAGCTCAGAAAGGTTTTAACAGAAGTTTTGTTTGATTAGGGTGAATCTCAGATTGAAGACCAAGATCACATTTTGGATCCTGATGATTTTGTCCCACCTGTCCCACCTCCCTCGTATTTTGCAACTTTTAATTCTTGTACTCCACAAAGAAGTAACAGGTAAAACTGTATACTCTTTCTTTCTTTTAGTGTCTTTCGAAACACTGCCTAATCTTTTTTTAAAGACTGTTTTCACTGGTGAAAAAGGTTTGTGATTTTAGGGAGACTGAAAAAAAAAAGAAGAAAAAGCACATTAGTTTGAAGACAGTATAAATACAGTGTGGGTAAGGGGTAAAGTTTTGTGGGTTTGGGTTTAGATTCTGTAGGAACTATTTCTGGGTAAGAGAAGTACTGCTGCTTGATGCAGCTGAAAACTTACACGATGCTGTCAGGAGCAGGTCTGGGCAGCAATGTGAAGCCAGACACCGCCAGAGACCCTGAATGGTGTTCCCCCATGGACCTTCTTGCCGGACTCATTCCCCTTTTCCCTCTTGGGCTGCTAGGGCTGACTGAAGGGTATGTTTTGACTGCACTGCCTGGCCAAGTAATCCCTTACCCTGCAGGTGGCTATACGCTCTTCAAAGTAACTTGCAGGTTAGCTTTATGACTCAGGTGGGGCTGCATTATTCTGCTCTGAGCATACAATATTTATACATAAAGTATTGCAATGCTCAAGCAGACTGCACGACTCTTGTTTAAAATTCCTCCTTTTTGCAGTGTGCAGGACTGTTTAGTTTATTTCACTCTCATGAGGAATAGCATGCATGGCTTTCAAGACTTTGTGTTCCTGGCAGAGGTAATTACCGATCCTGGGATTGCCTAGAAAATTATAACATGGCACAACAATAGGTTTTACAATGAACAGGTCTTCTGAAACACCAGAGACTGTAGTTGAATTCAAAATATTACTAAAAGCCTCCTATGTCAGTCTTGGTTCAAGCTGCTGATGAGAACAGAATGGAATGTGCAATGATCTCTTTGGAAAAATAATTATTTATTGAAACATGCTTTTCAGAGTTCCCCTGCTTTAAAATGGACCAGTTGTTCTTTGTCTAGCGTATCATTCTAGATGGTTCTCTCTTCCCCAGCAGCACTATTTTTTTTTTTTTTTTTTTTTTTTTTTTTTTTTTTTTTTTTTTTTTTTTTTTTTTTTTTTTAAGCACAGGAGGGACTGCTGAACAGTATTTAAGGCTTCGGTGGTCTAAAATTGAGTAGGTACCTTGCCTGTCACTATGTTAAAACTTGTTGATAGTAACACTTAAGTGAAGATGACATCTTTCTGAAGTCAGGCTACTTGTTTCAGGGTGCTCTGGGTAGTTATACAGCAGTGCAGAAGTTAAAGCAACAGACAGGCGTAATTTCTTTTTTTGGAAGGTGAGTAATTATGACTCAGCCCAGGCTGGATCCTGCAGAGTGGCTGAGATGGGATGTGTCCATTTCTCGGTCAGCCTCCCCACACTTCCTCCTCCCAGACTGTACCCTGAACTCTGTGTAGCACCTATGCTCTGGCTTTCTGTGCTGAGCTCCCTGGTCCCTGCATCCCAACCTTTGTGTGCAGGGGGGTGTGAATCTGCAACCTCCAAGACAGATACATGCCCTGAAAAAGGAAACACCACAGTCATCAAAACTGCAGTGCCAAGGACATGTTCGGAGTGGGTAGGCATTCTCTGCCACTCTTTAAATTGAAAAGTCAGAGGCCCAGCTGTCAAAGCCAATTGGTTTGCTCTTTTGCTCGTGGGAAACATTTACGTTTGTCTTACTTAATGGCAGGAAAAACCCAAGCTAGCACTACAAGTGTCTGGTCAATTCCTACCTCTACTCTTCTTATTTCATACATTAAAAATAGCAATTATATCATTTTTCAGGGATGGCACAACATAAACAGTTAGAGCTGAGTTTCCAGGTGAAAAACAAAATGTGAGGTTTGCCAGGAGTTGGAATTTGTTCCTTGTGGGTCCCTTCCAACTCAGGATGTTCTGTGATTCTCTGGAAGTGTCACAAGACACATACATTTAAGGGAGGAGGCGATGCATGTGTGGCAGCAAGCTGATTGCCTGGGGCCTGGAAATCTACCTCAGTTCGGTTTGAAGTATTGCTTGGGTACATCCTGGAAATGACTTTTATAATTAAGGGACTCATGGGAATGCTTTTCTAGTTGCATGTTCTGTAATAAGTTTTAACATAATTGTTGGGCATAGCATTAATTGTCAAGGTGTGACTGAGCTGGGTAGGCCAGATCAGGCATGTTTAAAAACAAAACTGACATTCAAAATGTATATGATTTTGTGGCTTATATTGAATGTAAGTTCAGCATGAACATACTAGGAAAATGTGAAGAAGTAATGTCAATGGAGCATCTGTCCCCATCGTACTCCAAAATTATTCTGAAGCCTTTTGGAACAGATTAAATGGATGGTAATTAAAAACTAATTTAACGTGTTTTATTTTCCCCATTTTTAAGGCTAAAAAAGACAATGACCAGCTATCAAACTACCTGCTTTCCTTTCCTCAGTTTTCTCCATGCATTACCTCCATTGCCTTCACAGGAGCCTTTCATAAGAGGGCTTCCAGGTTCTCATTTTGAAAGTTTTATTCTTTTGCTGTCTGTGCAAGCAGTCTTCCATAGGTATTTCCATCCTTCTACTCTTTACTCTGAGCTTGCGAGAAAGAAATTGTCACAGTCATCTTTGTTCCCTTCAGCAAATGTCCAGAGAAACCCTAAATTCTGGGAGGAAGGACTTGCCTTGCACCCACTAGTGATATCTGTAAACCTGACCAAAGTCCAGACAGCAAAATGTGGGTTTGTGTGTGTTGCTTGAGGTTCCTGCTCAGCACCAAATCAGCAACTAAAATGTTATAAAAACTCCAAACAAACCAGAGAAGAATTGAGACACTTTGAATCACAGACTTCTCTGAGGATTATGTGGGCAAGGTCTTCTTGCCAGCTCTGCTGTTGACTACCACACTTTGTTACAGTGTTGCTGGAGTAATGTAAATACAAGCTGATCAAAATTAAGATTTCTCAAGGCATTATTCTGTTTTCTGCCTTCTCAGAGCTATCTCCTAAGAGAAGGATGTTGCAGCGAAAGGTCTTTGGGATTTCTGCTGTGTTTAAGGTTTCAGAGATCTCTTTGGAAACTGAGGAGTGAGGTCAGCCATGAGGTGCATTTGCCTCATGCAATCCTTTGTGAATCGATCAACCATAATATTCCTGCATCATCACGAAAACAACCTTTACTTTTAATCTGTCTTTTTCTGTGCAGCTGCATCTGAACATAAAACACCAGATCAGAAGTGTCTTGAATTTAGGCTATAATTAAGAACTCAGTGGTTCACAGAACTCAGAGCTAGGCTGTCACATTTTGAGTCACAACCTGTATTTTAATCTTTTGTAACAAAACTGAATCTCTGAAGTAAAAGTGAAATGGGTTCCTAGGCTCAGTACTGCCCAAAGATGTTTGAACTCTGGGGAACACAGTGGAGAGGCACGTCCTAAGGAGCAGTTCCCTGCCATCTTCTGAGACAATGTCTTGCAGATCTTGGCGAGTCCATTATCTGTGACTTAGATCCCAACATCTGAACTGGCGGAGGAAAGCCAGTGGAGTTTGGTAGCAGAAGATGTTTTTCTGCAGCTGGAAAGCCTTACTGACAGATTTGCTCCGTGTTATTTATTGCAGCACACTTGTCTCTGACGTGATTTCACTGCCCTATATTTATGGAACGCGAATCGAAGGGGTTGAAGTGTTCTGCCGTCTGGACCCACCTCCACCTTATGAAACTGTGTGGAGCTCAAACAGCTCTGAGCAGGTATGGGCCGCAGGAGTTTAAAGTCTGATTTGGTTTTGTTCCACTGTAAAGGAGAGGTTGCACTGAAGCATGGTAAATGTAAGTCAGGAGGATACATTTGATTACAAATGTAAATTTCACCAAAGAGTTTAATTAATCACTTGCCTCTAGAACTGAAAAGTTTTCTCCAGTTGGAAGACTGCCCAGGCATGGGAGAAGGAGCAAAAAGCAATGTGGAGCACACTTGGTTATTCTAAAAGACCTCCCTGCTTTACTTCACTTATATATCTGCACTCCTCCCATGGGGGACTAGGCCAAGGTTTTGCCATCATTGGTGATCCTTTTTTACTGGTGTTTTCAAAGATGGGTACTTTTCCCCAGAAAATACTGGATAGGATAAAATTGACTGACCTGGATGATGAACATGAATATTAGACATTCACTGGCCATGATTTTGCCATGGAATTAAACTTACATCACACAGTCTCTGTGCAGTTAAGAAAAAGTGTTCAATTTCTAAAGTGGATGTTGCAGTTCTTAGGGAAATGCCAGAGAAAGATGGTGACTTGTGATTTTTCAACTTTTGCATTTTATTCCAGGGAGGTGCACTTCAAATAAATGGCATGGAAGATGTTGATTCAGGGGAACTAAGTGACAGGCAGTCCTCTCAAGGTAAAAAGTACATTTTAAAGTTTGTTCTAGAATGTTCTATCCAACACACACAACTTAATGTAGGAGCAGCATTATTAGTTCTTTGAAAGACAGCCACCGTACTGCAAGCCAGAGATACAGAATCATGATTGTTTCAGGCAGTGGGAACAAGGATTAATGTTGAAAGCGTTTACAAGCATAAAAAGTTGTTTTCACATCAGATACAAAAATAAACATTCATTTCCTTTTTAGTAACCTACAATTAGTTTTTGACACTATATCCATATGTTGCAAGAAAAGATGTCCAGCTCCAGTGCTTCCACTTGTTTAGTGTATGTGATGGTGCCTGTTAACATTTTGCTGCTGGTAAAACCAGGAAAAGGATAGAATAATGCTGTACTTTGTGGAGCTAAACTGGGAATTACTCCATTATCCAGCCTGGACTGGAGGAGTTACTAAATAGTCTCTGCATCCTGGTACAGGAGATAGATAAACTACTCTTAGACACAACATCAAGATTTGCTCTGCACTGTTTTAGAAAACCATGCCCATGGTTCCAAGTTGTTTTTAGCCTTATGTTTGTTGCAATGTGTGCTTGTGTTTAAACATTTTTAGCTTCCAGCTTTTCCAGTACAGCCCATGAAAATGTGTTCCAATTTTTGTTTGAACTTGGCCATTATGGCAAGATTGTGTCGTGTGCAATATTCACACCACAAGAGAATGAAGGCTGGGGCCAGGGGGAAGCCTGAAATTATTTATTTATTTATTTATTATTTATTCATTTTTATTTTATAAAAATTTTTTTGATTGTGGCCTGTCTTCTCCCAACCTACTTACCAAACTATGAAAACCCTTTGGTTTGAACTGCATCAGTTGAAATTGTTCCTATTATGTGCAGTCAGGGGTAAAAAGAGTTTGCATAAAATCAGACTTTAGCCAAATGTCAACTCTGTCAAAGTCCCCTTAAACTCTGACAGTCTGCCTGAAACCTCTGAAAACAAGCACTGGGATGCTTCTGGTATCTTACCAGCTGTGATAACCAGAATGAAATCTTTTGCTAAAGCTCCTCTGGATTTGTTTCTCAAAGCTTTGTTACTGGTAAAAATCCTGTTGCTTTCTCTGAGCTTCTTGAGCTCAAACAAAAATAGGTTATCAAACACAAGGGTACACGGTGACTTGCTTAAAGTTATGGGAAAGGGAAACAGGAAAAAAATACCATAGAAAATGTACCTGCAGTGAAGGACAGTCAGGAAAGTCTCTCCTCTGTTTTGTTTTATTTTGTTTTAAAAAAGGCTCTGATGAGACATTTTTTGAGGCATTTGTATTTAAAAACTTCCTTTGCAAGAATTAGACCTACCTGAGCACGTATGGTAAAGTGTACCCTCCTCTCCATCTTCTTAACTGGTTTGTCCAGTATTTTTTTTTAATAAAGAGGTCTGTAAAGAGATGTTTAATTATCAGCCTGCCTGTTAAATTTGGATTAAAAAAAAAAAGTAAGCCTCTTTAGAAAGAAAATTAACACTGCTTCTTCTAGATGCCAAGGCTCCCTAGAATTTAACAAAAAGAAATACACTGAGTAGTGTCTCTTTCTCAACTTAAATTTGGGGAGGTGTATTGGATCTGGCTGGAATGGAGTCAATTTTCTTCACAGCAGCCTGTGGTGCTGGTTTGGATTTGTGACCGGGGGGGAGTTTTCCAGCATTTTTGCTGTTCAGGGACTGGCTGGGCACCAGTCAGCTAGTGGTGGATGATTGCTTTTGCATTACTTGTTTTCCTTTGAGTTTGTTGGGGTTTTTTTCTCCCCACCTCACTTCAGCTGTCCTTACCTCAGCCCATTAGTTCTGCCAGTTTTGTCCTTCCAATTCTCTTCCCCATGTCACTGGGGAAGAGTGAGTGGCTGTGAGGGACTGAGCTGCCTGCTGGGCACACAGCAGGAGGGAAATATGTGATGGGGGCTTAAGTTGGAATTGTGGCAGAGGAAGTCTATGGGCTGTCTCAGCAGGTGCAGTGTAACAGTCTATAAATAAAACTTGAACTTTTGGTTTATGCTAGCAGGCTGTCATGCCAGGGCATTTGTGTGTGATGCTGTGATTCCCTTGGCATCATCAGGGCTCATCAACTGAGCATAGCTCCCGACAGAAGTTAAAGCTGAGCACTACTCTGCCAGCAGAACAAGGGGAATCCTGACTACTGGCTGCAGGAGGAGCTCGAAGCTTCTTTATGCCAGCTAAAATTGTTTTACTGACCTCATAATCACTCCTGTCAAGCAGAATGGGACTTTCCCTGCTGACTGAGCTAGGCAGGCATGCAACTGTTGCCTTTCCCTGGTCTTAAAATTAAGAACCAAACATGGTTTAAGGGAAAAGGGGTTTTTACCTCAGTATTTATTTAAGGATCCTTAAGGTGCACCACTTCGTCCAGGTGGAACGCGCCAAAATGCACACCAAAATGCACACACGCAATTGATTGTGTACACAATTTATAGGCCTTGGAAATTAGCGTACCTATCAAAGATTCCCCAATGAGAGGCTCGAATGAACACCACGTCCTGAGGAATCCCCCCCCTGGATGGGCTTATCTTAGTTTACAGGATGTTCTAGGGAAGACCTTGGTTTCTCAGGATAGCATAGGGCTTTCTGGCCTCCAACCATGCGGCCTCCAGGATGTTTGGACTCCCGGCTTAACAGAATACTGGGTCTAAGATAAGTTATCAGACTTAAGGACTTACAAGTATGCATGCTAAAAGCACTGGGGATACATAAAAGCTATATAAAAGCGAATATAAAAGGTATATATAAAAAAAGGCAAAAAATCATGGCATCACAACGTTTTGCTGGTGGCAGGAAGTGCTTGGTAGATGCTCTGTATCATCACAAACTAGGCGTATGCGTTTTCAGTACACACCACCTTAAGACAATTATCTCTCCGAAACACTGACACTATTAAGAAAAATGACATCTGAAACATTAACATTATTAAGAATTATCATAAGATTGTGAAATCAGTTCATTAATCTGTTCAGAATTTAAAAAAAATACCAAATGAGCAACTTCTCTGAAGTAACACACCAAGTGTGTGCAACGTTTTATGTAGAACTGTTGCCTGTGGAATGGACTCATACTGGAAAAATTCCTGGAGAACTGTCTCCTGTGGGAGGGCCCCCATGCTGGAGCAGCAGAAGGACTCCTCTCCCTGAGCAGTGGCAGAAACAACGTGTCATGAACAGACCGTAACCCACATTCCTGCGCTGCTGCAGGGCAGCAGATAGAGCCCAGGGGAGGGCTGGGGGAAGGTGTTTTTAAGATTTGTTTTACTTATTATTATCCTGCTCGTTTTTTGACAAATTTAGCTAATATCCCCGAGCTGAGTCTGTTTTGCCCATGATGGTAATTGATGAGTGATCTGTCCCTGTCTGTATTTCAAGTCATGAGCCTTTCATTGTGTTTTTTCTCCCCTGTCCAGTTGCAGAGGGGAGCGATGGAGTGGCTGTGGTGGGTGCCTGCCATCCAGCCAGGGGCAACCCACTACAAATTTTTTAACTCCTGCATGACCAAGAAAATTGTTTTCTGTAATATGCCAGGTGCCACCAGATGGAGGTACAGAACCAAGCTTAGTGACAAATGTGCAGAGCTTCGTCCTGTCCTGTTCATTAAATTCCAGCATATAATTTCACTCTTAGGAAAAGGAGGAGTGGGAATGATATAACATATCACAAGAATCTAGGAAAATATTTAAGTAAAGATTTTAATTCCTTTTTAGGGACTGGTGACTGATTCACAAGCTACCTAACTGCAAAAGGTGACCGACCTCTCTGACTGTACGCTGTCATTTCTTGGTACAGCTGCTTGTAAGCAAGAGGATTTGAGGCTCTGTGAGAGTTAGCTTTTCTCCAGTAAAGCTGTAGCTCCCTTCTCTCTGATCAGGTAGTTTAAGGTGATTTTTGTACTAGGCTGAACTAGACTGTAGTCTTTTGCTACTCCAGTTGCATAAGGCTGAACAGGGTTTTGCAAACATTTAAACAGGGTTTAGACCAGTGTTACCATTCAGTATATGTGTGTCTGTGCACACACATGCACCTCTAGACTTTTGTGTCCAGTCATTACAGATTTGCAGGTGGGATGGGGAAAAAATCAGTGTCTAATAACAGCTTTTACAGATTTGCTTTATTTTGACTACTTTTACTTTTCTGTTCCTGATTATTCAGCTGGAGAAATTCAGGAGCCTTCCAGCAGAGTGAGCCTTTCCCCTTCAAATGCCAGCTGCATGCCTGCAGGAGTGAACAGCAGAGCCTTCGATCCCTTGCGGAAACGATCTAAAAGTGACCCTGTGCTTCTGCACTGCCAGCTGCCTCAAGGTGACTCCCTTTTCTCTGCCAGTGATTATGTAATGGTTCTTTAAAAGAACACTCTTCAGAAGTTTGGTACCTTGAACCTAGTACCTGCAGAAATCAGCTGCTGTCTCCCACCAGAACCTACATCACAGTAGTTTGTGCTTTGCCAAGCCTTCTCCACCTAACTCCTTAGTTTTGCTGCTCTTCAGGCTTTCACATCTAGGAACAGGGTCTGTAGCCAGGCCTGGGTAGGAGGGAGGTGTGGTGGAAAACGCGGAGGGAGAGCACACAGGATTTCCCAGTGCACTGACATCTAAAATCTTACAAGTGCAGTTGTCAATGTGAGCCATTTAAAGCAAAACTGGCTTGGGGATTTTGTATTAGCCTATAAATTTGCTCCCCTTTTCTCAATCCTCATACCATCAAAAAACCCCCAAAAATTCGACACAACCCATGGTGGAGAGTTGATGAAATGGCTTTGGTGTCAGTGATCTAATTCTGTTGCTGCGGGAAAACTGCTAATGTGACTAGAGAGTCCGTGGTACTGCTGGCAGTCTTGAAAAATGCACCGGTCAGGGGTCTTGAAGTTTTCACTAGAGGATACTGGAATTCCCACAGTAGCTGCTGTTACATTCTAGCACTCAAAATGTAAGTGCCAATGGGGCATGTTAGTAACAGCCATTTACTCTGGATATTGGGAGCATGCCTATATAGATTACACTTGCTGGTTTTGTGGAATGTTTTCATGGCCCTGCTGCATCATGTGCTTTCTCTTCTCCTATCAACTTCCACCACAGCAGTCCAGAGAATCTGCTGCTGAAGCAACAGTTAAATGACACAGAGCCTGTTCACAGCGGTGAAAGCAGAGTGTTTCTGCTGTAGAGAGGCTCCATGTCAGAAGCATTTGGAAGCTTTAGGCTTGGTGTTAGTGAGGTTAGGTCTGGTCAGCAGTAGATCTGAGACTCAGTCATGAGTGCTGAAGAAAGGGAACTCACTGCAACAATGGAAGTTGTTCTTCTTGCTGGGAAGTTTTGCATCTCCTCCTGGCATTTTCTGGTGTGAAGCCAACATTAAAGTGCTTATTGAACAATCTGTAGGTGCAGTTTTGGGTTTTTTTTCCTTTTAATGGGGTCAAAATCTGATAACTTGTTTACACCAAAGGCAGTGAATTTTTATTTCAAAAAATAAATTCGTCATTTCACTCACGAAAGGCAGTGGAATCGATTCTGTATTGTCTTTTGTTTAGTCCTTGCAAGGTAATTTTGAATATTTTGTTATGGGTTTGTTTTCCTTTTTCCATTGAATTTGCACTTTGTAATATTACTAGCTTCCAGCTTGACAGGTAGTTATTTTCAGTATTTTATAACTTGTCCTCTTGACTGCTAATAACTAAATGTTACAAAGAGTTTATGAGAGATCATAAAAGCCATAATGTAAACCTTTATGTTTACATTAACACTCAACACGCATTTCAGGTCTCTTCAGATCAGAAACAAGAGAAAAGAACCAGTGTACACAAAATGACAAAGAGCTTTCCACAGGGAAGGAGTCCCTCCAGATCCTTAGACATGTGACATGCACTCAATCATAGCTATGTATGACTATTTTACAGGCATTTTGTGTAAATCCAGTAGAGTGAGCCTTCCATACCACCCTGACCATGCCAGACTGTAGTTTTACATTGTTAAACTGCACTGCATCCTCACTGAATCAGGAGTGAAGTCTCCAGAATACTGTGAACCATGTGGATTGTTTGCTTTGTTTCATGTTTGTCTTCAGGGACAGTGCTCAGCTGTGAAACTGCAACACTCAATGACTTAAATCCACTGAATGCTGTCACCCTGCGGAAGAGTTCAAGAGCAAGAGCTTTGAGGGGAAGACCCCAGTCTCTGATAGACTATAAGTCTTATATGGACACTAAACGGCGTGTGGCGTGGTTCCTTGAGCAGTCCTCCTGCGGCATGAGCCCAGACATACATGACCTGGTGGAAAATATCAAGTCTGTTTTAAAATCAGATGAGAAACATATGGCAGAAGCTGTCACCAGTGCCACTTTCCTTGAGCAGGTAGATTTATTACTTGTATTTATCAGGTGATGTGGAAACCCACTGCCCCTGGTTTGGAAGAATAGGTTTACATCTGCCAGTCTGTGTCTCAGAGGTTTTGGACCAAACTGGCTTCCTTCAGTGCTTTAGTTTCATGTAGGGAGTGTGTGAGAGGCTGTGACGTTTCTTGCTTTATCAGCCAGAAGACAGAGTATGTGTGTATTTAAAAACTGAGTCAGTCTTCTGTGGAGGAATCATGAACTGTAAATAACATGACAGCATTTTATACTGAGTGTGGCAGGGGAGAGGGAGAAGATGTTATAAATAAGCATTTGCTATTACAAACCAGAAGGAATGGAGGCTGACAAGGAAATTTTTATGTAAACCCACTAGAAGCAACTTTTTTTGTGATTGGCTCCCAGGATAAAAATAAGACCTAGTACTAAAGAAAGAAAAGCAGAAAATAGAAAATACGTGCTTACATTAATGGAATGAATATCCAGAAGTTTCAGACACTGAAGACTTAATCAAACTAATGTTTTGGTAACTTACAGACCATTTGGGTAGATGAATTGATTCATGCATAGCGCAAGTGATTCGCTATGACAACTGATTTTTGTTTGGGTTCTCATGCAAAATGCATCAGTGTCATTTAGGCTCTGCAAATAAAGTGGGATTTCCCACCACAGCCTTCAGGCAACAAAAGCCTTGACAAATCTGGCAGAAACAGGAGGAAAAAAGATTCCTTATGAGAATTTAATTTATCACACAGGCCCAAAGGTTATTACAGTTCAATGGCTTCTGCAAGGAAGCAACACTTAGTTTTCTTCTAAACAATACCAGATATGCCATAGGTTGCACTGAGAGAATTCTTGTGCAGCTTTGAGGGGGAAACCAAACCAACCAACCAAAAACCCCACAAACAACAACAAACCAAAAAATTACCCCATTCCTTTTCCCAACTATGACTGCTTTTTCCCCACTTCCTTGGCAAATTCTAGGATTTTTATAGCTTTTTAAATTACTCTTTAAACATAACAGACAGCACTACAACTAGCTTCTTCCTAGTTGGGTAAAAAACTATTTTAATGGAAGAGCCTGAAAACAAAACTGATTTAAACTTTTTTTTTTTTCTTTTTAAAGGTGATGGCACCTGCCCAGCAAGCCATGTCATTTGCAGGCCGTGTGTTACCTTTCAGACTGCATCCTGGATTGCTGTACCTGGAGAGCTGTGGTGACCTGAGTACTTTCACCACAGAGGGAGAGCAGCTAGAAGAGAGGAGAAGCCAAAGAGCAGAACATGAACGGCCTCACAGTCTTATTGGTGTTGTCAGGGAAACTGTACTTTAAGCTGGCTTTTTGGTTATTCCTCAGCAGAGCACCTCTGTCAGACATACATATACTGCAGAGGAAAATCATCTCTGGCAAGTGGGTGGATGGGTTGACCTTCTTTTTTAATACTCTCACGCACAGACTCCAAAGGGGATATTCATTCTACAAAGACTATTAAGCAGATTGCAAGCTGGCCTTTTTGGGCTCTCAGTTGCAACTCATCTGCTTGTGGTACATGACTGTCCTGCATCTCTATGAAGTTTGGTAACGTGTAGTTGTGGGGTATGATACATCATCATTGGGGAAGGAGATGTGAAAAGAAGTATGGAAGAACTTTGCAAATTTTCAGTACTTTGGTTTAAATTAAAATCTCCTGTCATAAAATGCAGACCTTCAGATAAGTAAGTTAGTAAAAAAATGGTGTATAGAATTCTAAAATTATTCTTTATAAAAGAAGGTTGTTGTGCAAACTGTACTAAAAATAAAAACTGTCTTGAAGAAGTCCTCTTTTGGCTCAGTGAACTTCTCACTTAATGGCAGAACATTATTTTTGTCTTAATGATAGAACAACATCCAAACCCAAAAGCACAGGTGTTTTGCAACAGAAGGTGCTGGCTTGTTACCATCCCAGGAAGAAACACATTCTCTGCATAGTCTCATTTAAAACGCTTTTTAGAATAGGTGCTAAGAAGAAAGAAGCTAGTATAGCTAATTCTCTGTTCCTTCAGGTGCTGGGAACCCCAGATTGTGCAGCATCAAGCAGGGCACAACAAGTTATGCAGATCCCATCCATTTTACCCCATTTAGGTAATTTGAACTAATTAAAAATTTTCTTAGAAACAACTCTATTCATCACTTCTACTGTCAAACAAAAGGGATGTTCACATGGGACCTTACCGCTGCACTTCCAGACAAAGGCATGAACACACAGGTACTGCTGGGTGGTATTTGCCATTTTGAGTACCACTGGGGCTGCCTACAGGCTCCTTTCTTATAATCAACCACCTAAATTTATCCTGTGGCCAAGGGACATCCCTGGAGGTCCAGATGTAGAAGCAGCACAAAGCAGCACAGCACAGGCTTGGCCCTCCTCAGGTAACAGGCACATGGATCACTGACTCTTCACATACCATGATTTTAGGTCAGGATTGCTCCATATGCCTCTGCACTGAACATTTATTTAAATTACAGTCCCAGCCCTGTCACTGACACTGCCAGTCCCCACAGGTCACCAGCATTACCTCTTCAGCCTGCAAGGCACTACAGAGTGCTGGAACTGGAAGGAAGCAGGGGGCCAGGGTCTGCTTGTCCTCTGTGTGGATCCAAACCATTAAAACCATGAAGGTGAGGGCAAGAAACATGTCCCCTGTGAATACAGCAAATCTGTGAAATTATCCATGCTGCTAAAGTAAAGGCTTATATTTATCCACTGAAATGCAGAAAAGTTTGTAACACAGAAATTGGTATGTACAGCTAATGGTAAGAAGAAACAGGAAGATGGAGGGTGGCACACAAGGAAACAGAAAGCAAGCTCAGCCTGTTTGCTGCACCCTTTACCAGGGACTTCATGATTTCTTCAGTCTATTATTTAAGCAAATAAGGTGAAATACTTCATTCTCTCATGTTGACGGTGTTTGTACTTCATGCTATGAAGAGCCACTAAGTGGCTTCTGAGTCAGCTGTGGTGTATATTTAGTATGTCATTTCTGTAGTTTCAAAGTACTCATGACCACCTATGAGGCACAGAAAATCCTATGAAGCCTCACCAGAAGAAACACTCCCTCGATGGCTTTTTTTTGTTGACTTTCAAATACAATCATATTCTTCATAATCTCTCATTATACAAATCTTTTTAACCTTAGCACAGGCAGTTCCAGGATTAATTCTAAGGACAGACGTATTACAATTCTACTTTTTATTTATTCAAATGGTATTAGGTCTTTAATAATAAACCATGCTGATGACATTTGAAGGAAAACAGTGATTTCAGAAATTACTCTAAGTGTGAAGAATTTTTATCAAAGCCCCATTTATGAAAAAATCCTATTTAAAGTTATTCAGTCAATGAAATAGTATTTCTGTCACAATCACAGTGGCACTTCACACAGTAAAAACTGGGATGCCACTTAGATTAGGAATCAGCTTTGTTTAGGAGCACTAGTGTCATGTATTGTCTGAAAAGAATGCTGTTTTAAAAACAAAGTTAACAGCATTGCTTCACACCTGCAGAAACACAGAATTACTCCAAACTAAGTTGCAAAAAAGAACTTCAGACACCTTCCAATTATGTATTCAGCATTGGCAAGTCAGCCTCTAGGTCAGTATGAGCAAATTCGCAGCCTTGTCTGAGGTATTTTTGTTTTGTAGTTTATTGTTGCAAATCTTACAGACATTAGCGCTCTGTTAAATAAAGGAATGTAGCACAGTAAATACATCACAACAAAATAACTGGCCAGAAACCCCCTACCCTGTCCCATCCAAAGCAAAAAGCCCACTCTTCTCTCCTCTTGTCTCTCCCCCAAATCAAACCAGCACAGATTCATTAAAGAGGTCAGAGACCTGTGGCAGAAAACATCAGAGTAATTACATTCAGTAAATGTGCAATATCAGCATTCCAGGCTCACATATATTTATATTTATATTTGTATTTATATATAGAGATCATTAAATGTTTACAAAGAACAATATTGTTACAAATACAATACTATGCTTTTCCCAACGCTTTACAATAATTTCTATTCATCCTCTTTACAGAACAATAGTACAACTTCATAGTCTAGGTATGGCCCTAAATATGTACAAGATATCTCAACCATGTTGCTGTCTTGAGAAATACATTTCTTTTAGAAAAGAAGGAAAGCTAGCAAACTTGGAAATCCAAACTGAGACTCAAACAAGATTCAAAACAAATGTGAAACTTCTCAAAAATAATACAATGGATGCTTCATCCTTAATGTAAACACTGAAGAGTTAATTAGACTGTATGAAGCAGCAAGGATGAAAGAAAAAGATTTCAGGTCTGTCACTGAAGAAGGAATGTAAACCTTTGAAGGAATGTTCCTTTGTATCTGTTAAAAATCCCCATATCTGATCTATCAAACTGCTGCAACAGTCTAGAGAACAGTCAACTTTCCCTTTTGAGTTCCATTTTCCTGAAACTCTTTCTGTTTACAGGGTAAAATGGGAAAGTTTACAAGTCTGTTCTCAGAAGTGTGCACACACTATGGACCTCTCAGTTTAGAAATCTTATGCACATACTGTAATTGGAAAAATGAGATTTTTTTGCTAAACTCTGGTCCTGCAAGCACTCATTTGCCTAATGTTAAGCACCTGTTTAGGATGAACAGTAACTTCACAGACTCCTGGCTGCAAGATTTCCAAAGAAACAGTTGTTTCTTCTCTAAATATATTTGCATGTTCAGATCTTCATCATTTCCCAGTGAAGTGAGTTAAAGACTTCACCACATGGGCTAGACAGAACCACAGAAACAAGTGAAGTGGAGGGCATACACATAGCAGGAACCAGGATAACTCTGTCTTCAAGAGTTCACTAAGTTTCCTCAGGCAATGTATGGAAAGGCTGCACTGTATATAATCTTCTAAATTGTACATGGTTATATACCATATTTACATTTATTACTATATATATGGAAAGTTCTAGAAAAAAAAGGTTCAAATTACCATAAACCAGGTGTCGACAGTTAAACAATATACTCACAAGCCATTAATTATCTTGTTGCACCAGTCAGGCAGCAGAGTTAAGTCCTAACCTGGAATACTAACACCATTCTCTTGTGCAATCTGCTATTCTGGAGCCTTGGATTAAATTATACAACAACAAGAAATGCAGTAAAATCAAGTCACTGTACATTAATTTCAACACTAAAACATATCCCCTTACTACAACAGTTTATGTGCCACTTCATTGTGTCCCTTAAATATCTGCTTCCCACAGAAATACAGTTTATTCTCTAACTCTGATCAGACTGTGGTTATTCATGATTTTAGAAAGCCAAAAAATGGACCTCTGACAAGAGTGCTCAGTGGTTCTCAGCAGTGTTTGCAGCAAGTGCACACGCACACACCCACTTCCATGAATCCCCATAGCAATGTCTAAGATCATCACTGGACTGCAAGCAACGCTTACATTGCACAGCTCACGTCACAACAAGTGAGAAACAAGTGACTATGAACAACACCGCATTTGCAAAGCAGAAGTGGTGTGTGGCTGTGTGTGGTCTGCTCCTGTTTTCATGTACTGAGCCTTTCCATCATAGTAAAACACAGCACAAACTGTTTCTTTAAAAGAAATCAACATACTAGCCTGGACTAAACGCATGTTTCAACTTCATTATAAACACCAGTATACAGTCCTGAAAAAAAGTAACTACAGAGAATGTAGAATTCTCTCACTAGGAAGAAAAGCCACTGCTTCTTTTTCATTTTGAACCCTCTTAAAAAAGCCAAAGAACCCAACCCAGCCCCCTTTTCCCCTTTTGTCTCTAGCATGCAACTTAGAGCTAATCAAATACAAGATTTCATACATCCCTACAGTTTATCATCTTCATACAACTGCATATAGTACACACATATCTCTTGTAAGTGCCATACATATGGGAAAAAAAATCACAAGCTAAATTATATAACAAAATAAATAAGCGTATTCCTGCCTCGTCCTTTCCACTGTTACCTATATCACGAACTAAAGAGGAAGTCAATAAAATTAGACAGGTCTTTGGACAAAAATATATGTTAAAACTGGCTCAGAGAACAAAATTACTTAGAACAGTCTGCAGATCTCTTATATTCAAACTTCATAAATAGGAAGCACAATTTTAAAAACGTCTATATACACCGGCACACATGCCTATGTGCACCAAAATCAGAATTAAAGAATTAAGAGCCTAGAAAAAGTGTAGCTATTCAGCAAATCCCCTCACTATTTGTCTTGTGGATATTTCAAGATCCTCCCCCCCTCCCTTCTTTAACCTCTAAAATCAGGAAGGGACTATAAAAGACAAAGCAGAAGAAAACCACGAGATAGAAACCTGGGGCCAGAGAGAGGGAGGCAGCTGTAAAAAATGCCTCCCAAATTTCTTAGTGTAAGTAATGCAAGTAGAACATGTTTCAGGAACTCATGGAGTATCTTCTGGGGTCCTACTATCATGAGGAACTGATGACAGAGGGGAATTAAAAGGTGTGAATCTGGACAATTCATTTTACAACAGCAGCATTTACTGAGTCTTCATAAGCAGGCGATTTTTCCTGAAGGCAAAAACAATCCTTTTGGTATTCTACTTCCCCCACAGACACAAACCTTTAGTATTGAGCTTAGTGCCTGTGGGAAAATAGGGCAAGAAAAGCAAAGCCACACGCAGGATAACCAAGAGAACACTTTGTACCCTATACTTCTATCTGTTTGGTAAAGACATCTTTCATTCAGCAACATCTAATTTACTCAGTTTGTAAAATTATAGCCACAAAAATAAAACTGATTATGTAGCATGAAATAGCCACCTGTGAATACTGCTGTAAACTATGCTGCTGTTGTTTACCTGTTTTGCATGTGGAGCTGTATGAAGTTTCACTTGTAAAAAGATGCAGCCAAAATAGTTCCATAGATATATTTTGCCCCTTACCAAAATGCAGGAAAATTGTGGGAAGAAGAAGAAAAAGGGATGGAGGAGAGAGCAACAGTGTATTTGTGTCTGTGAAGGGGGGAGAGAGAAAGAAATGTCTCTGCAGACACAGAAATGCAGCACTAGAGAGACAAGCACTAATGAGGAAAAACATCTTCCATGCACACCGTGGCGGTGAGGTGTCGGCTTCAGATGTAAACTGGTTGCTCTTGTGCAGTCAACAGCCTGTACATGGCAGCTGGCATAGTCTTCATGTGAATCTAGAAGAAATAAGCCAAGTTAATCATGTTCCTAAACATGCATACCTCATGCGAAGGACCCAGATAAGGCCATACAAGGCAAAAAAAAAGGTAAAACTTGAGAGTTGTGATACCCTTATTAAAGAATTGTAGGTGATGATTTATTAAATAATATGTTTAGTATTGATGAACCATCTAAAATTGTGAACACTTCATATTTTCCGGGTAGGGTTCTTCTAAAGCATAGAACTATGGGGCAAATAATGAAAGGAATAGTGCGCAGGCTTGCTCTCACGTGAGCTTTTTGGATTTGATTAACAACAGACCAATAGACGTAGAACCACAGAATTATGGAACAGTTTGAAATGGAAGGGGCCTTTGAAGATCATCTAGTCCAAACTGCCTTGTTGCAGGTATCGACATTTTTCACTAGACCAGGTTGTTCAGAGCCCCATCCAACCTGGCCTTGAACACTTCCAGGGATGAGGCATCCACAGATACTCTGGGCAACCTGTGCCAGTGGCTCACCACCCTTATAGTGAAGGATTTCTTCCTATGCCTGATCTAAATCTACCCTCTTTCACTTTGAAACCATTTTCTATTGTTCTGCACTGTAGACCTTTGTAAAAGTCTCTCTCCATTTTTCTTAGAAGCCCCCTTTATACATTCAAAGCCTGCTGTCAGGTCTCCCTGGAGCCTTCTCTTCTCCAGGCTGAACAACCTAACCTCTCTCAGCCTCTTCTCACAGGAGAGGTGCTCCAGCCCTCCAACCCTTTTCATGGCCTCCGTCTGTATCTGCTCAAGCAGGTTCATGCTTTGTTTCTGTTGAGGACCCCAGAACTGTACACAGCACTCACAAGAGCAGAATACCGAGGGAAAATCACCTCCCTTGTCCTGCTAGCCACACTTTTTTTGATGCAGCCCAGGATACAGCTGGCTTTTTGGGCTCCAAGTGCCCATTCCTGGCTCATGTCCAACTTTCCTTCCACCACGTTCCTCTCTGCAGGGCTGTTCTCAATCCCTCTATTGATATTGGAGATTGCCCAGACTCAGATGCAGGACCTTGCTCTTGGTCTTGTTGAATTTCGCAAGGGTTACATGGGCCACTTTTCTAGCCTGTTCAGGTCCCTCTAACGGCATCCCTTTCCCTAAGCACCGCTGATCTTGATGTCACCTTCAAACCTGCTGAGAGTGCAACTCAATCCCGCTGTCTATGTCACTGACAAAGACATGACAGAGTACTGGTCCCAGTATGGTTCCTTGAAGGAAACTGCTTGTTACTGGTTTCCACTGGTTGCTACTGGTAACAGCAATGAACTGTGCTATACTGCCTAGACACATTGCTGGTTCTTACCTCACCAACAGCATTTGAGAGGATGTGAACAATTTTCTCGTGGGGTGTTGCTACAACGCTCTGCCCATTGATTTCAATGATCCGATGGCCAACACGCACACCTCCTCGCTCTGCTATGCCTCCTCTCATAAGGCTACAGATCTGGAAGGGAAAGCACAAGTTTATCATGGGCTGGATAAGCAACAGAGATTGTTGATTACCCATTTTTGCCTGCAAGCTATGAATCAACATTTAAACACAGAGACTTGCAACAAATTCTAAGAGGCTGACTCAAAGTAAAATTTGTTAGTGACAAGTAACTAATGGATATTCTCTTCCAAGAGCAGAACAAACTTTCAAAAAGGGCTGTTTGTTTTTCACATTACAAGTCTTGTGGTTTGGAAATTTATGAGTGTACGAAGGACCTCAATTTAATGATGTTCATTAGGCAGATGCCTTTCAACAAAAAGGATCAAGAACAGGCTTTTTCTTTTGAGATCATGCAATGGCTTCGTTAAAGACATGTATGATGCACGCTGAAAGCAGACTCTTCCACACATTTCTGGTTTTTTAAGCTCGAATAACTTTTTTGTTCCTCTGGCTGACTCTAAAGTTGTGAAGTAAGTAGAGTCAAAGAATAACTCTTACTGACCCAACTTTTGTATCTTAGACTTAACAAATGCAAAATCCTGCTTGCTGTAAGAGAGAAAATAGTAGCTTCCCTCTTCTCACACTGAAACTTACCCACAAATGGAGAGGAAGTTTCATGTATGTTAAAACTTGATCAGAAAGTGTGGAAGCTACTTACAATCCCATTCTGCACACTGAAGCCCAACTGATATCTGAGGTCCGGTCTTCTGATCAAGACTGTGGTTACTGGAGGACATCTAACTATGTTCAGTTTAACCCGGGCCTGGTTTTTCAAACCCTGAAAAAAAAACCCAAACTGAGAGTTAAAACATTTAACCTCAGCAGGAAAAAAAAAAAAAGTGTTAAAACATTGATATGGGAACAACCCTGAATAAATAGATCTTTGTAAGCATTGTACCAGAATGTGATCACTGAATGCCAGACAGAAGCATCAGAATATTCAGTGAAATGAATGATAAAACATCAAATTTTTCTTGCCAAAAAGCTGGCACAGTTGTTTTAGGAAAACTAGATTCCTGTTGGCAGTTTCTTCATTTGATAGAAGCAACTGCCAGAGCCTGTGCCTGCATTCACCACCATAATGCCCAGCACCCAACACCTATCACTCCTGCTGTCCTCTGGATGCTCCTGATACCACTGGCAGTGAATGCTTGAACTTTGCCACAGCCCAGAGAGAACTGTGCTGCTTCAACTTCACCACTGCCTGTGAGAACATCCATTCCAGCATCCCGAGAGAAAATCCTCTGAAAGATTTAAGGACTTGTTGGGACACTGGGTTGGGGGTGTTTCTGATTATTTTTGTTGTTCTATGTATATTTAGTTGTTTGGGACACTGGGTTCTGGGTGCTTCTGATAATTTTTGTTGTTTTGTGTATGTTTGGTTTTTGGGATGTCGGGTGTTGGGATCCCTGGGGGAAGCCTCTTTGTTTAATACAGAAAGGAGGAGTTGTGGTGGCCGGTGAACATACCTTATGTTAAAGTGACCAAAAGGCTTCTCCCAAGCTGTATTGTTCTGTTACGGTAATATACTCCAGTTTGAATTCCCAGCTTGGCTGTTAGCCTCTACCCCTTGTCACTCCCCCAGAGCTCCCCCACTGGTCCCTGTTACCTGGTCCTGCCTTTCCCCGCCCCCAGACAAAACTCTGAACTTCTAGATAGTCTGGGTGTTTGCCACGGGGACCTTCAACAGTGAAGATGCAATAAATTCTCCTGCCAGAATGCAAGCAAATATCCTTCCAGACTCTTTGCTACTGACTGTAATACTGAACCTGCCCAGGAATCTGTTGGGGCACGCGGGACCCCACGGAGCCAGGCAGGGACGGTATTATTTGATAACAGAAATCATGCATAAAAGGAACATTAAACAGATCTGTGCAGCTCACCAAAAAAGCCAATGACTTTTAAATAAGTAGCTAAGATCATTACAAAAAAGTTGCTTCCCTAATGAAATATATTAAATTCTGTCAAGCAAACAGCAAGTCCTGCTTGTGTCATCCTTGTATAAGGAGCGCTCTTAATTTCCATTATTCACAGAATCACAAGATGGGTCGGGTTGGAAGGAACCACTCTGGGTCATCTGGTCCAACCTCCCTGATCAAGGAGGGTCATCCCAGAGCACATGGCACAGGACTGTGTCCAGATGGTTCCTGAATATCTCCAGTGAGAGACACTCTACACCATCTCTGGGCAATCTGTGCCAGTGCATGGTCCCCTACACAAGTCATTCCTTTATGTTCTCATGGAACTTCCTCGGCATCAGTTTCTGCCCTTTGCCTCTTGTCCTATTGCTCAGCACCACCAACAAGAGCCTGGTCCATCCTCTTGGCACCCTCCCTTCAGGTACCTACAGACATTGACAAGGCCCCTCTCAGCTGTCTCTTCCTGAGGCTGAATGGGCCCAACTCCCTCAGCCTTCATTTCTCAGAAGAGAGATGCTCCAGTCCCTAAATCATCTTCACAGACCTCCACAGGACCCACTTGCTCCAGGAGCTCCATGTCTCTGTTGTCCTGAGGAGCCCAGAGCTGGACACAGCACTCCAGATGTGCCTCACCAGGGCTGAATAGAGGGGCAGGATCACCTCCCTCGAGCTTCTGGCAATGTTCTTCCTAATGCACTCCAGGATACCATTGGCCTTCTTGGCCACAAGGACACGCTGCTGGCTCATACATAGGTTGTTGTCCACCAGGATCCCCAGGTCCTTCTCCACAGAGCTGCTTTCTAATAGGTCACCCAGCCTGTGCTGGTGCATGGAGTTGTTCCTCCCCAGGTGCAGGATCCTGCATTTGCCCTTGCTGAATTTCAGAAGCTCCTCTCTGCCCATCTCTCCAGCCTGTTGAGGTCCCTCTGAAGGGCTGCACAGCACTTGGGTATCGGCCACTCCTCCCAGGTGGGAGTAATCAGTGAACTTGCTGAGGAGGCATCTGCCCCTTCATCAAAGACACTGATGAATAAGTTAGAATATACTGGACCAGTATTGAACCTTGGGGGGACACTGCTAGCTACAGGCCTCCAACCTGACTCTGTGCCACTGATTATGACCCTCTGGGATCTGTCGTTCTCAATCCACCTCACTGCCCACTAACCCAGTCCACACTCCCTGAGTTTGCCTATGAGGATGTTGTGAGAGGTCATCCTCATGTGGAAGACCTTGCAGAGGTCGAGTTAGACAACATCCACTGACCTCCCCTCATCCATCCAGGTACTTGTTCTATGGTAGAAAGCAATGAGTATAGTCAAGCATGATCTACCTTTAGCGAATCCATGCTGACTACTGCTGATCACCTTACTGTCATTCATGTGGATAGAGATGGCCTCCAGAATGAGGTGTCCCATCACCTTTGCAGGGATTGAGGTGAGGCTGACTGGACAGTAGTTCTCTGGTTCTCTTCCTTGCCCTGTTTGAAGACCACGGTGACATTTGCTTTTCTCCAGTCCTCAGGCAAGTTTCCAGATTGCCATGACCTTTCAAAGATGATGGCCATCAGGGGTGTCTGCCAGCTTTCTCAGCACTCATAGATGCATCATATCAGGGCCCATGGACACGTGGATTTTGAGTTTACCTAGGTGTTCTCTAACCCAATCCTCTTGGACCAAGGGAAAATATTCCTTCCAACATTCCTTTACCCTGATCTCCCTGATCAGAGATTCCTGAGGACTGGTCTTGACAGGGAACACCAATCCAAAGGCAGTGTTCAGTAATTCTGCCTCATTTGTGTCCTGTTACCAGGGCGCCCCCTCCATTTAGTAACAGGTCCATATTATCCTTTGTTTTCCTTTTCTTACTGACTTATCTGAAGAAGCCCATCTTGTTTTCCTTGACATACTTGGTCAGATTTAATTCCAAATGAGCCTTGGCCTTCCTTGTCTCATCTCTCCTTACTCTGACAACTTCTCTGTATTAATTCCAAGAGGCCTGACCCTGCTTCCCTCTCCTGTGTATTTCCTGCTTATGCTTGAGTAATGACAGGAGTTCTTCATTCATCCATGCAGGTCTCTTGACTCCTTCGTCTGACTTCTTGCTCATTGGGATGCATTGTTCTTGAGCTTGGAGGAAGTAATCCTTGAATATCAACCTTCCCTGCAGGACTTCTTCCCGTGGGATTCTGTCAAGATCCCTAAAGAGGCTAAAATTAGCTTTCCTGAAGCCCATGGTTGCAATCTTACATCCTCACAGGCTGGCCCCAATCTTCACACCTCTGCCTTTCCTGTTTATTAGGATGAGGTCAAGCAGCACATCCATTCCCTGTGCGATCCTCCACCGTCTGTGACTGGAAGTTGTCATCAGTGCTTTCCAGGAATGTCATGGATTGTTTCTGCTTTGCTGTGTAGGTTCTCCAGAAGATGTCAGGGTAGTTAAAGTCCCCCACAAGAACCAGGACCTGTGACTTTGAGGCTGCTTCAAGCTGCCTGTAGAAGGCCTCATCCACCTCTTGATCAGGCATCCTGTAGCACACACCCACAAGTGTCACCATTACCAGTCTGCCCTTTTATCCTATCCCATAAGCTCATAATCTCATCTTCTACCCCAAGACAGAGCTTGATACATTCCAAGTACTCTTCCTCTTTTCTAGATGAGTTATATTACACTCACCATAAACTGCTTGCTATCAGAACAAAGCTGAAGGAGAAAAATTTGTTTTTACTGTCAGGGTGGTATATTGCCCAAAGAGGCTGTGGAGTATCCAGTCTTGGAGTTATTTCAATCCTAGTGGGCACAGCCCTAAGAAGCCTACTCTACTTCAAACTAAAATGTTGATCTAGACTAGCTACAGGCATGACTATCAGACTCAGAGATTGTGTTCATATGGCTCTGTGAAAACAAAAATATAATAAACCACAAATAAATCCAATATGACCCCTTGTACAACTTCAAGTATTCAGAGCTCTTGGAGATTGTTAAGACAGATTTTTGAAATGCTTAATTCACACAAAGTATTATCCATAAGTCCATACAAAAATAAAATCCACATAAAGAATGAAATGCTTTCTAAAAAATACAGCAACTTCCAGCTCACTTAATTAAATGCCTGCCAATTCCAGTATCTGCTTCCGAATTCCTTTTATATGTACAGGTGAAATCTAGGTCCCACTGCAATCAAGGTGTCAGACACTGACACAATTATTAATTCTGGAAAATAATTCCTACTATTATTTGTCTCTATTAACTGTCTCTACATACAATTTATTGCTGCCAATTCTGTTGAGCTGAGCTCCAGATTCAGCAGGGACTTGAGTACTAAACTGGCATCCTGGCAGGATGAACTACCTGGAAGTCTGTTTTCTTGTCAGTGCCTTAAATTGGACGCAATCAACTTTGGGTGCAAACAGCTGCCCTCACTTCCACACAGTGCTGACCTCAGCTTGGCTCATTCTCCAAAGCTGCTCCAAGAGAATGAATGGGTGTCTGAACACAAACTGACAAAGCTCATAGCTGTGGCAACTGTCTGTACTCCACTCTCAGGAGAAAGAAGGTCCATCTCTTCCATGACTATGGACTCCTCTGCTCTGGTGAGGAATTAGCAGTGCACCTCACATGCTCAAGGACCATGCACTTTCCGTAGGCAGGTCTCAGACAACAACACACACTGTAGAGGACAGGGATTTATCAACCTGAACTACACTGTGGGTATGATGTTTATGGAAAAGTCTAAGGGGCTTTTGCCTCACTGTTCTACTCCTGAAGGGTAGGAGTCATACAGAGTACTGGGAATGCCCGTTTCTGTGAGGAGTTTAGGTGTCTAACTTCAGTCATCTGAATTCACTCAGGGTACATGCCCTGAACAGACTTGGTATCATCATGCTCTTATTTCTCTGATGAATGTGCAAGTTAGTTATATGTATTCCTTGGGGGGGAAAAGTAATGTGGTCCCTAACAAAAATTCTTTTAATTTTACAGAAAGTGCATACATTTAATAAATAGTTAATCTTCAGTAGTATGCAGACTGGTAATATAAACTGATCAGAAACAAAAAAAAAAAGCATATTTTGACCACCTCTCTTTGTTTATCTAGTTCCTAAGTGTGCTTCCGACAGTAGCCAGCACCAGATGCTTGTGAAAAAGATGCAAGTAGCATAATCCTATTAGGGAATAGGCACAACACGTGGAAAGCTTCTTCCAAGCTCTGTCAGTTTTCAATTGGTTTATGGCAAATTAGGAGCAGAGATTACATCCATAATACTGAGTTATCTTGTTTGAAGTGCTTGTGACATATGTTTGTCCACACAACATTATCATCTTTTCATAGGAGTCCTTCCAGTATGCTAAGAAAATCTGAAATCTGGGATATTTCTACCACATTAAATGATCTGCACTTAGATCATTCATATATATATATACTTGTTTCCAAAAGTGCTATATGAATAACTGCAGACGTGTGGTTATGAAGATCTGCAAACATACAGATTATCTTCTCTTTAGAAAGACAAAAAAAAAAAAAAAAAAGGCTGGCAGTTCGTGTGGAAACTGTGGTACCAGTGAAGAAGAGAAAGGTCTGGAGAAAGGTCTGCAGAAGCTGGAAACAGCAAAGCTGGTTGGCTCTGTATTGAGAAAGTACTGGTGAGCACGACAAAAACATCTGAATAAGAGAAGTATAACTTATCACAGTTCTAGAAATAAAAATGATGTGAGATAGGAAACAATCACAAAGAGCCTAAATTTGCAGGGAGTTTTGTTTAGATAATGCTGGCACAAAGATATTTAATATGATTTTTCTTCTTCCTTTTTTTACAGATGTAAGACTGTTTTTGCCATATTTTCAGTATGTCACACAGGCTATCATTTCTACTCACTGAATCTAAAGTGACTGGTTCAGTGACTCATGCATCTATTACTTAACAGAACTGAATATTAACATTTTGGGAAGCCTGAATGGGAAGTCTTTACAACAAACATTTAAGTTCAAGTATTAAGAGATAATCCATGGCAAAGGAAAAAAAACAAAAAAAACCCAACCAACCAACCAACCAACCAACCAACGAACCAACCAACCAAACAAATTTACTTCGTACTTTTTTTACTTGGCAAATTTACCTTGTAAACGAAAAATTTACTTTGCAATTTAAAAAAATACAAAATGAAAAAAGAAATTTACATAATACAACTTGTTACCAAAAAGTTCCCTAAATGAATAAGTAAGTCTAACAGGTATATTCCTAAAAATCAGAGAAGAATGTCTGCATAATATACCACCAGCATTACGTGTCCGCATGTGATGATCTGCAGAGCTAGGCAGGACCATTTCAAAAAATAAGTAATTTCATACAGCTCTGTCTCAAACACTCTCTAGTGACACATCTTTCCTGTTCCTTAAATGCTGATGTTCAAATACTTACTCCTTTATACGCTACAGCTGCCCCAGGCACTGTTCAGTTCCAGATGACTGGCAAGCTTTTCGCAGTCACATACTTTGCTGACAACTGGAAGAAAGCTCTTCCAATTAAAATATCTCATTTATCCAAGTGAAGCACCACACTTTCAAATAACTTGGACAAAGATGCCACAGAGGGTATGTCTTTAAGCCAAAGTGTTAAAGCTTTAAGAACAGGTATAACAAACAAACAAAAAAGCATTTGCTCCATTTCATCCAAATATGCAGAGGTATTTGACAGCTAATATGGCCTATGACAATACTAGGCACCTATACCTCCATTTGTGACATAAAATTTCAAGTGCGTATCTAGTAATACCTTCTTCCTGAACAAAATATTCCCTTGTGAAGTTGTGCACAGAGCCCTTGCCTATGCAAGTAAATAGCACAGCACTCTGGAATGGCACTGGATATTGTCAATCCAAACTTCATCAAGACTTTTGATGCTGTCTCTAATGATAACCTCATAGCCAAGCTCAGGAAGTGGATGGGGAGGTGGATTAAGAACTGGCTGAATGGCAGAGCTCAGAGGGTTGGGATCAGCGGCACAGGTTTATGTGGATACACGTAGCTAGCAGTGTCCCCCCACGGTTCAATACTGGGCCCAATCTTACTTAACTTATCATCAGAGACGGAATGCTTCCTGAGCAAGTTCACTGATGACACAAAGCTGGGAGGAGTGGCTGATACCCAAGGGCTGTGCAGCCCTTCAGAGGGACCTTGACAAGCAGGAGGCATGCACAGAGAGGAACCTTCTGAAATTCAACAAGGGCAAATGTAGGATCCTGCAGCTGGGAAGGAATAACCCCAGGCCTCAGCATAAGATGTCCATGAGCCAGCTGTACCCTTGTAGCCAGGAAGGCTGATGGTATGCTGGGGTGCATTAGGAAAAGCATTGCCAGTAGGTTCAGGGAGGCGATCCTGTCCCTCTACTCAGCCCTGGTGAGGCACATCAGGAGTGCTGTGTCCAGCTCTGGGCTCCTCAGGACAACAGAGACATGGAGCTCCCGGAGGAAGCAGGTCCTGTGAAGGGCTGTGAATATGATTCAGGGGATTGGAGCACTTCATTTATGAGGAAAAGGTTGACAGCTGGACTCAATGACCTTAGAGGTCTTTTTCAACCTAAAAATGCCACAATTCTGTGGAAGGTTGAGGGAGCTGGCCCTGTTCAGTGTTGAGAAGAGACAACTGAGAGGGGACCTCATCGATGTATATAAGTATCTGGGGGGAGGATGTCAAGAGGATACAGTCAGGCTCTTCTTCGTGGTGCAGAGCAGTAGGATGAAAGGCAAAGGGCCAATGCTGGAACACAGGAAGTTCCACCTAAACATGAGGAAGAATATCTTTCCTGTGAGGGTGACTGAACATAGAAGCAGATTTTCAGAGAGGCTTGAGTACCCTTCTCTGGAGATATTCAAAAGACATCGATACACAGTCTTGAGTAATATGCTCTAGGGAATCCTGCTGGAGCAGGGAGGTTGGATTACATGACTTCCAGTGGTCCCTCCCAAACTTACCCATTCTGTCATCCCATGCGGAGTAAAAAAATTAGTGTAGCATGAACTCACACTGTTTTTTAAGATCACAAAATGTAAAGTGCTATGCAAACATTTGGTAAGAATTTATTTAAGAGTTTTTAACTTTCTCTTCTTCAATTATGTCACCCTTTTAAAATGTGTAGCTTCCAGAAACATCTTCCCTACCTTTATAATGCTCTGACATGTTGACAGTGGTAAACCAACCAAGCTGGTCCCATTGATTGACATGATCTGGTCCCCTATGTTCAACTTCCCAGACTTCTCTGCCGGTCCTCCATGCATCATGTTGGCTATGATAACTGTAGGCAAAATGGATCCCCATCCAGACTCCACAATCACCACACCCAGGATTTCTCCCTTTTGCTTTTCAATGTAAACCTGTGTAATAAGAAAAAGTGTTTAAAAAAAATAGTTTCTTTCACATCCATGGAACTGACTAATATCACCTCCCTCCAAACATTCACAAAACCTACAACAAACATACCCCTCTTCGTCTGCAACCTGCCTTCCTAATTCAAAGGCAAAAAAAAAATAGGGCACATGTTTTACTACCTTTCATTCATAGTCAAACATTAAATGATCAACACTACACAATATAGACTTAGTGCAAAACACCCCTCAGATGTCATTTCTGTATATAAGCAGAAGAAATTGCAGTGAAGGAAACCCTGGTGCAATGGGCTTTGGTGGACAAAGCTAAAATAGGAAGAGATTGCAAGAGTTTACGACTGCAGACTGGAAAACCATTACCTGTGTGCTCCATTTGCACACTGGTTCATTTTTATTAAGCAAGCTGCAAAGCCTTCTGGCACATAGAATTATTTAAAACCTAGAATCAGTCACTTTCATAAACACCCATGCCTCTACAAATTTTAGCTTGTTTACTGTAATTTTTTTTAATTGTATTAATCTGTTAATCTGCTTTAAGAACACTTCCAAACATCTCTGAAAATTGTTTGGTAAAAAGAACACAAACAGATGGTAAATCACTTGACTGCTGATAAATTTCGGGTTCACTGTTTGCCTTTGAAACAGAACTGATGACAGGGTGTCCAATTAGGGAGGATATTCTAGACTAACTGAGATAATTTATAGGAAGTATTAATGGTTTTTTGATTTCTGCCAACACAGGCCTGCAACTGATAAAGAGCAGCTTAATACTGTTGTGGAAAAAAAATGAGACATACATCTTTGCAATTTTCAGATTTGGAGAAGTGAATCAGGTCATCATTGTACATGTCCTGGGTATTAAGCAAGTCGCTATATTCCTTCTGGCTAAGGTCTTCTGGGTTGATTCCATTTGCCCTCAGAAATTCTTGGTAGGCCACACTAAATGCTTGACCTATGGACTGTGCAATCAGCTGCGCCTGTAGCAGTTCCCAGAGAAGGGAAAAGAAAAGAAAAAAGTGAAACGTTCTGATGATCATGCCCACTGACACCTTCTGTTACAATCACACAGTAAAATGGATCGTCAAATTGATGAACCTACAAGTTACTGCAATCCAGTCTAAAAAAATATCTGTGCCTTACAAATTTATTTAAAAAACCCACAATATGTCAACACATTCACCTCTGCCATGAATCTATGTCAGTAAGCAATTATATATTACAAATATGAGAAAGAAAGCCATCATTTCACAGGTAAGAACTGCTAATTTAAGCATAAAGGTATAGCCATTACAGTGACTGTGGCTTGCACCTACAATTCTTCCCACACATGCAGCTCCCAGATGGCTCTCCCTTCCATGGAGATGCCATTCTCTGACATGCCAGCAGTGAAAATGAAAGGGCAAAAAGGGTATTTCCGACTTTTCTTACCATCCTTTAGAACCATCACATTGATAGTGACTACTTGTTGGGGTGTCCTGGCAAACCTGCCAGCCCAGGGTTTGGGGGGACAGACCTGCGCCTGAGAGAACCCCCCCGGTGTATGGTATCTGTATACAAATATGTATTGTTTCTCCCCAGTTCCCCTCGGGTTTATGATATCCCTATACAAATGTATATCAGTCTCCCTTCCCCCCCGCCGTGCCAAAGGTATCAGGTTAGCCCCGGGTTCTCTCCCTCCCCATTGGCTGTTGCTGTAAGCCCCGCCCCCCGGGACCCGGGAGAACCGAGATTCCCCAGGCAGACGGCTGCGCGAGACGAACGAATAAACATCTCCAGGTCTCCCAGCGTCTCAGATTCTCGTCTTCCTTTGCTTCTGGGGTCCCGAGGGTCCAAACCAAACCCTTTGTGGATGTGCTGCACGCCCTAGAGGGATCCAACGGCTAGCCAAAAGGAGGACCACAGGTAGCATAGCCGGCTTTTTAGTCTAGTCTGAATTCTGCCCTCCTGCCAGCCCGGGGTCTCATCCCCGTGCCGGCCGTGGTAGGCAGAGAGACAAAGAGACAACTACTCCTATCAGTCTCAGACAAAAAAGGAAAAGGGCAGCAACTAGTGACCAGAACAAACCCTTGAAGTAACCGGAAATGGTCATATGCATCTCCTTCTTCACCCTGCTACCCCCTTCAGCCTCTCTCCCCTACACTTATTTCCCTCCTTCCAGCTCGCATGATCTTGCCAGTTCTCTGCCTTTTTCCTACTCATTCTGTACTTTGTAGGCATCCTCCTGTACCTGCAGCTTTCCATAGTCTTCTCTGCACCCAAAGCCACCAAATTCACCACTCACTACACTGCATTGCTCCCACCGTGAGCTGTTTTACTTCTGTAGCTGTGGGAGAGAAACTGGGCAGCAGGCAGACGTGGGGAAAGCTGTGTGCCAAGCAAGGCCAGAGGGATGCCTGCCTTTGAGATGGTAATCATGGTCAGGCAGGTAATGGGCAGGAGAGGAAAACACAGCATGGTGCAGAGTATTGCTGTGTATAGGTGGAGCAATTCGTGCAGTGAGCACTACGTAGTGCACAGGAGTTGGCCGTCATGTGCACTGAAACACAGTGTTGGCTGTGGCAAAGGCAGGGAAAAGACTGGGAGAGCTCCACAGCTGACAAGGGAGGCCTGGCAGAGTGCTGGTAATGAATGGATGCTGCTCAGGTCTACTTTTATGCAGTCTGATGGCAATATTTAAAGTCCAGTTTGGTCCCTAATAATGGAAAGATTCCCAACCCTGAAATAAAAACTTTAGTGTATCTTAACAGCTCAAAACCAGCACTAAACCTGCTGATGAGAACAGCATGATTACTGGCGCTGAAAAGACCAATATGTAGACTGGCAATATGTTACCAAAGCTCAGATCAATGTAATTTTGACAGCAAGAACAAGACAGCAAGAAAATGGGAAAACTGCACCTCCATAACTCAGTAACCTAAGTGAGGAATGCAGACTTAACATTCATACACATGTATCTTCACCCCCGGAAGAGATCAACTCCCATTCAGACACCCAGCACTTGGACACATCACTAAGGTTCAACTCATTTAAAGATACTGCTCTAAATACAGTTGAAAATCTGGTGCTGTCCTCCTCAGACAAAGACGCATCCAAGCAGAGACATGTTCTGGCCAACACCCACTCACAGGCTTATAGTTTCTGTCTCACTTACTGTGTAGATTCTGTCAAGTACCCAGCTGTCCCAGAAAAAGAAAAGTTTTATAATATAAACAGGCCGCATTACTTCACTGGAGGTACAAAATCTTTGAAGCTGCCATTTCCTTGCTGCTAACAAGGTGCTACAATGCTTCCATTCTCACTGTTAGTCACTTGGGTACTTGAGATAAATTTTGCAAATTATCTGTGAGCTATACACTCATGACTAAGGACTGTTGATACATTCTGCAGTTTCTCAGCATGTTTTACCCATCAATGCGAAATGTTTTTATTGGACCTACAGGCATTTTACAGCCCAATTGGATCTAAAGGCATAGAGAGGATCACATACGACACAAATATGGGCTGATTCAAACAAACATTAGATTGCGAAGCTCAAATTTTAGCTAGCCAAAGTATTAACAGCAGCCCAGGAAATAGATCCAGGAAGTATGGATCATGCAAGGGGGTCAGAACACCCCATGGTGAAGGAAAATAAGCCCCAGACTCTGGCATCCAACAGTTTGCTATTTGCTTTTTCAACTGACCAGTAAACGAGCAAGAAGTGTCCAAACTTGTGACTAGAAATACAGGAACAGCAGCCTCAAAGCAGGCAGCATGTCAAATCATATTAAGCAAAAAATACATTGGCTACTCTATTTCACACCAGATTCTTAAAAGGCTTTGCAAAACAGGTTTACATGTTATTTTGTGGAAATAATCCACAACTTTTTACACTCTGTCAGTTTTGGTACAGGATTACTTCTATCAGTGCTTGTCCTTACTTTTTAACTTCAGCAGTGGGTCATGTATTCATCTGCAATCAGATAATATATTCAGACATTGGTTTAGAACAGATTACATAAAATAAAATCATTACATAAAATCAGCTCCTTATTCAAGATAACCTTCTCATCTTGAAGTCCTTACTGTAGGTTGGAAGACGGGATTATTTTATAAGAAACCGCTATTTTCACTCACTTCTCTTGAGTATTTTAGTTTCCCAGATTATTAGGGCTAACTTGACTATGATCCTGAAAACTATGTATCTAGCCACTTCAATCTATGTTTGATTGTACTTTCCAGTTACTGAAAGTTACTCTTAAAAAGTGCATAAAATCAGCAAGTTATGACCATTGATTGTGAAGACAGAATATCAAGTTCTGTGTAAGGTAACTTAGTAACCTCAACCACAGATTAAAATTTATGTAATTTGTGTCTCTATTCATCATATTTTGGGATTGCTGAAATTATCAACTTTCTTTGCTGGCTTTTTGATATCATGACAGCATATCAAACCCCCAACACAAACCTTCGGAAAAGCAAAAATCACCTTTCTGGTATGTATCAGTGATTGATCCTCTCCCCTACGAAAAAAACCATCTCTGATAAGACTTTCCCTCTCTTATGCAGAATCTGAGCTGGTATTTGTAACCTGCAGGAACTGGACCCTCCTAGCACTGTTACTGGAAGGCACTCAAGAAGCTTATGAATGATACATATTTCAATAAAGATCAATCTCCTGCGACATGTCAGGTCCAACCATATAAACGGCAGGCAAGTTCCCCTGCTTAGATGAAATACTGGTTGCAGTTAAAAAGCAAACAGGACCACCCACAATGGACTTCAGGCCTCTCAAAATGTGCTTACTTTTCCACTCCTAGAAAATTACAAGACAGTGTAATTGCTTACATCCTCAGACTCAAAGACATGACAAATCATTTTGTACTGCCTCTTTCCATCTTGAGAGGGGTGAGATGCTTCCACGTTATCCTGGGAGTTAGAGCGTGGCATTCGCCTACGAGCCATCAAAACAACTATATTTCCTATATCAGCAATGTAAGAAATGGTCCGCAGGGGATGATCCATCATGGTTTCCTGGGGAATAAGAAAACCAACATAAGCAGCTGTTTCAACTAAGTTCTCATTGCACATCTAGTATTACCAGAACACACAAATAGCTGTAAGACCTCTCTCGAGTGAAGTCTGTAATACTTGTTATGCATGAAGGGAGATACCAATAGAAACCAAGAGCTTCACTTTCCCAAAATACAACAAAGAGAAAGTTTTACAGGGTTTTTTTTTTTCCTGTGGAAAAGCACATAAAGACCTCAAATGCAGAACCTGCAAATGCTGGGCATGTATGTGTAGAGGACTATGAACAAATTATCGCAGCTAAACATTTTGGGCTACTCTGTGCACAAACAATACTCGATGCATCATGGCTCATAAGACATGAGCTGACTGCAAATATCTTACTCACAAATTCTAATTATTTCTACAGCCAGATACACCAGAGTAATTGCCTGTATGACATGGTTCTTGACCATGGATTTCTGACTAGAGGGAAATACAAGAGCCAGCATATTTCGAAGACAAATTTTAACACGTAGGTGAAAGTCTATTCCAGTAGTCTACTCCGACAATACTGACAAAGGTGTCTGGGTCTATACCTGTGTGTCTGCATTCAGTACTTTTATTCTTTGCGTAGAAATGAAGAGGTCCACTTCAGTCATGGGTTGAGATTCACCTTCTGGAGCCTGCAAATAAATGGATTAGAGTCAAACTAACACATTAGGTAACATACTTACTAATAATGATGTTAGTTCACGAACAGGGGTGCACTAAGACACAGTCACCAGAACAGCAATGCAGGATAGAGTATTAGACTGCAGAAGCAAAAGATAAACACAAAGATGTGGAAACTATATCATATATGTGAAAGTGAATTGGGTATTGTTAGAAATGAAAGTTAACCTCATGAAAGCTTGCCTGATATTTTTCCTGATTCAGTAAAATTATACCTGACTGCAACAGGAACTATATGAAGATTTCTTGAAAAGCATTATGATTCTACCATTTTCTGCATACTAGGAATCCCACTTCAAAGAAGGTTTTTGTACAAGTCATAGAAAGGTGTAACAGCATCTCTTGCCTGAGGAATTTCTGTATGGGCTAGCGGTGGCTGCCAAGACCAATGGAAAAACCTGTACCACAGGAGGTACTGTTTGAGCTGTTCATAATGCAGTTCTGATGAGAAGACCTTCACAGTCAGATAATATACTTTTCAAGCAGTAACCCACTTTAGAAGTTGGATTTTGTTAATAGAAAGCACACATTTGCAATATTTTTTAAATTACACTTGTAAAAAGATAATTGAAAGCTTCACAAACAAAACTTATTACAAAGATGAGTCAATCTCAGTATATTACTGTAGGTATAGACATAAACATTTTTTTTTTGCATCCAGCAATTTGACACCTCTGTGAGTCAAAGAAAGCACTCTTACAGAAAGATAAAACTAAAAAAAAGAGTTAAAAAACCCCCAAAAACCCACACTTCATTTTAATCCATCATTTTACAAAGTTAAAACCTTTGCCATGTCAGTCCTGATTCTTTAATACGCATTTTGGGTACTCCCTGTAACCATTTGATAAATCCAATCTTTATTCTATTTCTAACATGAAATGGCTAATGATAAGCAACAAAAAATGGCCAATCAGGCAACTGATTTCTGAGATATGTCAACTTGTATGGTGGCTCAGAAATAAACCTGAAAAAATCTTGCTGGATGCAGAAAATAAAACCACAAAATAAAAAGAAAGGAAAAAACCCTCCCAGAAAACAAAAGAACAAGCATAACATCAAGCTGATGGAGTTTGTACTGCACCTTCTTCCTGCTTTTGGCTAATTTCTGGGCCATCTGCTTAGCATGGAACAAACAAGAGACAGGAGAACAGTTAGAGAAGAACTTACAGAGACTCCAAGTCAAGCAGGAATCTACACACTAATGTCAGGGCTCACAGACTACCAGCCGGTCTAAATTAGTCCCTGCTTATATTATTTTCCTCCTTTTCTTTCTTGCTTAAAAAATTATAAAATGTCATGTTTAGCACAATTAATTTCAGAAATGAAAAGAAACAGCACCAAAAGAGTCAGGAAGAACACAAAAGGATTTTTTTTTCCACTTAAGATGTTACTTGCAACAAAGTTATTTTGCGTGCTTTTGTTTTTGAGGGGTTGGGGCGGAGCACGTTTAAGAAACAGAACAGAGCTTCCCCTCACTTACAGCAGTGTAAACCATAAGGTTACTTCTTTTGAAGGCACACCAGCGTAAAAGGTGAGAGAAAAATTTTAAGCCTTATTATTCCAGCTTTTTCAGATCTCATACTTCAATAGACTTCAAACAAGTAACCTCCCTAACACTACGCTACTTTTTCCTGGAAAAATAGAATGACAGAAGGTAACTGCCACCTTCATTTTCCCCTCCTTCTGAGCAAATAAATCCATACCAATGTTCACACAGTGTCTCTGGTCAACAAATCTTCCTGTGATGCCTACACAAAGATATGTCCACACTATCACATTTCTTCAAGGAAGCAGTGGAGCATGTATTTCAGCTCCAGAAACACCTCAAAAGAGGTTTCTACTAACAACCCAAACAAATATAATTTTTACAGTCTTGCAATCATGAATTCAACTCAACGGTGAACTGAACTCACAGACCCGCTCACTGAAGGAATGCAATACCTTCAATACCAAGGCTGGTAGCTATCCCTTTACTTCCAACAATAACAACCTTTCTGCTAATTAAATTTATGGTGTGCTTGTGGTGGGAAGGACGCTTATTGTTACAAGCTCCATACTGATTCACCACTATCTACTTTTACGGAGAGCAAATAGGAGGCCTGAATCACAAGACACATCATACTGATGCTCACAACTTAAATCTGTCAGGTTTTGCCTAAACAAATCTGAAAGCAGCTACTTAAAAGTTTAGGCCACGCTGCTTATTTACAAATAGAAACATTCTTAAACTAGCTTTTAGTCATCCTTTTCAAACTAAGAAGTATTTTATAGCCTGACAGGTTATTTTGCAATAGGTGATTGCAAACTTTTGCAAAAGCAATTAAAACTGCCTTACATGGCAAGCTCTTCCTTACATTACTCTCAATTTAAATTAATACCCAGAAATAATATACTTATCTTGAATAACAGCTGCCTGTCATACACTGGGCAAGGAGGAGACACTCCTGAGAAAGAGCATTTAAATTGCTTTCCAAAATCAAGCTTTTCTTTCTCACCCTTCCCAAACTTTAGAGTGATGGATGTCCCAAAAGAAGAAAAGCACAGGCCAAAAAAAAGAAAAGGGGGGGGGGGGGAAATCCTTGAGCTACGACTTTACAACGTAGAATCAACAATTTATCAAAATACACCATGATTCAATTTATTGAAAATTCTGTTCTTCAAATGGAAGCACATTGAAGAACTACTTTCAAATATTTCATAAAAGTAAGGCAATGATATGGAACAAGCACTTTTAATAAGTGATTTAACACTGCGCAGAAAGGTCACAAAAGAAGTTATGGTCCAAGAAAAACAAAAAATTAGGATAACTCTGTGCAAGAATACTTTATTAGACAAATCCTCTTTATCACCACATTATTTTGCTAACTCAAATCAGATTCTCTCTGTACTCCTAGAATAAAAAAAAAAGGAAAATACCGAATTGACACAATTTTTTTTTAATAGACAGAATTCAGGATTTTAATTTAAGGTAAATGAAATGTAATTATTTATATAGACACAATTTCCAAAATTACAAAACATTAAAACCCAACAAACTTCTGCTTTTGCTACAGAGATGTCCTAAGTTTATTTAACTAAATTGACACAATTTTTTTTTAATATACAGAATTCATGATTTTAATTTAAGGTAAATGAAATGTAATTATTTATATAGACACAATTTCCAAAATTACAAAACATTAAAACCCAACAAACTTCTGCTTTTGCTACAGAGATGTCCTAAGTTTATTTAATCCATTTAGTCTCTACAAAAAATGTTCTGCAACTCAGTGAGCATTGAGAGGACAGTGAGTGCATGAAAATGTGTGAAATACTAAACTAAACATCCACATAAGGGTTCTATCTTAAATCACACTGAGAAATTTAACCAGGTGTTACCTAGAAATGTTCAAATCTGCCACATAGCAAGCTACAAGTGCCTCCTAGTGAAATATTCGTAACTACATTTGATGGATACCTTCAAAGCAGTGTATCTGTTTTAACTTACTTAGACTTTACAGAGATGAAGGCCAAGCAAGAAAACACCCAACCTCTGTACTTTTAACTGAAAAGACACTTCCTTAAAGAAGCATGGAGAATTGTTTTCAAAGCCTGTTCATATTCCAAATGAACAAATATGTGGTCTGAAGGCTCTGCTAAAAGGAAGCACTATAGGGATTATAAATTCAAAAGGTATACACTTATGTGAAGGTATGTGTACATAGCAGGGCTTGAACAAAGCTCTTCACCCCTTTTTAATACTCAAGTCTGCGTATTTTAAAACCTCATTCTTAATTCATAAGCTTTGTTTTCTTTAACCACGGAGAAATGCAATAAGTATGGCACTCTGTAAACAAACATGAGTAGGTCACAACCTTCGTAGTCACTGTGCAAGCCATAATTTACACTTCCGGGATAAAGAGTATCTAATGCAGTGATGAATCTGGCAGCAGGAAATCCACCTGTCATAATGAGTTTCTCTCTGAAAACATATAGCTTTAATGGCAACCAGCAACAAAACCAGCCAAAACCAACCCTAGTAAGCCAAAGACCCTAAGGTGCAGGGAGGTTGTCTGAGCTTCACTTAGAAACAGAAAGCAGTACCTGTCCAAGAAGTGTTCAAAGGTATTGTGTACAACACAATACAAGCCAATAATTTTCTGACACCGAGTTTCAGAAAATTAAATATACGAGCTAGGGTTTTACCAGGTCAACAGTGCAATAACTTGGGCCTCAAGCCTGAGACAAATATACTATAAGCAAGGATATGCATGCCTGCTGATTTATACAGATGCATCAATTATGGGGCTTATGGGTGAAATGCATTAAACAGATTTCTTCGGGTTTGAGGCACAGAAGTGCTGAGGCATAACAGAATCCTTGGAAAGAATGGTATTTTGTTAATGCATTTCTACAAAATACATTTAGTATCAAAGAAAGATTCTTACATCTTACAGGCCCAGTTTGAATCAGTTCTGTTTCACTTGTCTCTACTATACCCCTTCAATCTTTTTCTAATGTGTATTTCTACATGAGCTTTACCTTCTAGGTGCAAGCTCCCTGGACAACCTCAGGTTCAAGATCCACTTCTGATACCTATTTCCTATGATAGCTGATGTTAATCTTTCCTTTCACCCTTCAGTGATGTGTCCCTCCTAGAACCAGCCTCACCAAAGCCCTTGTTTCTCTCCCTTCTCTTCCTTAACTCTAGTTTCCCGTCTATTCCAATGTGACAAGTTTTCCAGCACACAGCCAAGTGTCAGGAAGGAACACAAAGTGACTACTAAACAGAAGGACACTGCCTTATTTGCCCAGAGCAGGAAAAAACCCAACTTTATAAGAAAAACTCCTCCCTGCAGGTTTGGGGAGAACCCACCAAGACCTGCCATGGTTAAAAAAGCTACCTCATATTTGTAAAGAACGTCACTGAATCCAGAGTCTCCAATGAACAAAGATATCATTCTTTTGCAAAAGGCTCAGCAGTTTAAGTTAGTGAAGACTTCTACAGAGATGATGGAGGATAACCTCTAACAGCAAGGCTACATTCCTGCCTTTTCTAATACATGAGAGTGTTAACGATTTTCAGAGACAAGGTTACAAGAATTTATGCATTTGAACACCAGCAAATTTACAATTTTTGGAAGTTGTCTCAATGGTTCTACTTGGAGCTTCTGTGTCAAAGTAACATACAGAGGCTAAACGGAACACCTGCCATGGAAAGCATCGGAAGGAATAATAAGAAGGAAGCATCAGCTGAGCTTAACAGACAATACTATTGGCCTTGCTGATAGCCTACTCTCCTCTTCCTCTCTCTTTTATATAATTGCACACCAAATCTGAGTTAGAACCCCAAATAAACTATGCAAAAGAAGAACACACAGACATTAAACTAAGAAAAATTCCCAGAGTAGTTGTGTTGGTTAGCTGAATCAACAGAAGATGAAGCTGGGTGCCTACTAGCCAGGCATGTATGGGTAGTGGGAATGTTGCAGCACCCTGTACAACCATGCAATACTTCATCCACACACCTTAATTTCAGCTGACAATGTCATAATCGTAAGTTACAATACAGCAGCACTCCCACTGCTTGGCATGGCCTCTACAGAAATCAGTTGGCATTTCTCTTCTTCGAAACAAAATTTGTCAGATTCCAGGACAAATTATTTTTTCCATACATCTCTGTACCATCACAGGCTTTTTTTAAAAACAGCTCACAGCTGTTTTGTGTGGAGAAACAAGTATCCACAGCAGGGTCAAAAATAACTGCAGTCATTACCACAGTAGTGGTTCCATTGAGTGCCAAGACATAAGAAGCTGCAATACTCACTAGTTATTCCCTTAACCTGTTTTCCCTCCACTCAGATAATATACAACTTTGACCACCACTCACTTCAGAGTCTGGTTTAGTGTACACAGCACAAGTATTACCACAGGGAATTAAATGACGTGGTAACTTCCCCTTATCAGTCTTGTTCCAAAAGCATTACATATACAATTTACTTTGCAGAAAGAAAGGTGAGGCACTTTTCATTTTGAAACTACAGACAACCCCATCTGAAAAAATTACTGCTTAAGTAAGAAATTCATACCCACAACCACAGAGCAGCCATACAAGAAGCAGTAGGAATCATCCCTCACCTTGATCCTGCTGACAGCTTCCTGAGCCTGCATCATTCTCACATTCTTGGACGGAGTTTTATCAGAAAGGAGTTGAGTTGAACCAAGGTAATTGGCAGCAAAAATGATTCCATCAATTAAGTCTTCAGGATCACAAGGTCCAGGAACTGTAACACAGGAAAGCAATCATTGAAGACATTCATGGTGAAACACAGCAAAACAGCAGAACTCTGACAACTTGAACCTGCACATGATGGCTGCAAATCCTCCTCTGCAACACTTCAGTTTAGCATGACCAAAAGGCAACCAGTACTTTCAAAGGCACAAAACATCAGACAAATGATCTCAAAATTTGTGGTGGGCTGACCCTGCCCACCAAAGCCCTTCCATCACTCCCCTCCTCAGAAGGGCACGGCAGAGAAAACATAACAAAAGTCTCACGGGCTAAGACAAGGACAGGGAGGGATCACTCATCAGTTACTGTCATGGGCAAAAAAGACTCCACTTGTGGAAATTTGTTTAGTCTATTACTAATCAAGTCAGAGTAGAATGATGAAAAATAAAAACAGATGCTCCAACACCTTCCCCCATCCCTCTCTTCTTCCTGGACTCACTTTCAGTCTCAATTTTCTCTATCTCCTGCACTCAGAAGCACAGGGGAATGGGGGCTGTGGTCAGTTCATCACATGCTGTCTCTGATGCCCCTTCTTCCTCATGGGGAAGGGGTCTCACATTCTTCCTCTGCTCCAGAATGGGATATTTCTCATGGGAGACAATCCTTCAGAACAGACTGCTCTGGTGTGGGTTTCCTATGGAGTCACAAGTACTGACAGAAAACTTGCTCCAGGTGGGCTCCTTTCTCCACATATCCTGCAAGAAGCCTGCTCCAGCCTGGGATTTCCATGGGATCATAGAGTGCTTTTTTGGGGCATCCACATGATCTGGCATGGGGTCCTCCAGGGGCTGCTTGTGGGTATGTGTTCCACTGTGGAACTGCAGGGGCACAGCTGCCTCACCATGGTCTTCACCATGGGCTGCACGGGAATCTCTGCTCTGGCACCTGGAGCAACTCCAGTCCTTCCTATTCCACTGACCTTGTCTTCGGAGATGTTTCTTTTACACATTTCCTGACCTTTCTTCTCTGGCTGCAGCTGCTGTGGTGCAGAGTTATTTCCCCCTTCTTAAATATCCCACAGGCACTGTCACTGATGGGCTCAGCCTTGGCCAGTGGTGGGTCTGTCGGAGCCAGCTGGAACTGACTCTGCTGGACAGGGGGGAAGCTTCCAGCTGCTTCTCACAGACGACACCCTTGTAGCCACCCCACTACCAAAACCCTGTTACACAAACCCAGTACAACATCTCTCCAGCAAAAGCTACAATTGTTAATCCAGCCTGTTTCTCACAACAGCTCATTCTTTTGTGGGTAGGGATCAGCTTGGAGCAAAATAAGCTGTGGCTTTCTCACAGTCATAAAGGGACAGACACAGTTACTCAGCTTGCTCCGCACCCACCAAACCCAGCCTTGCAATTCTAAGACCTACAGTCACAACCAGAAAGAGGAAAGGTGCAGTTTGATAGCAGACATCAGACTCTTCCACGCTTGTGCATTAACCACACTTGGTGCAACAGGCAGAACTACCTCCCTGGGAATGTTCTACACATACCACACGTCTCCCCTTAACAAGAAGACAGATTACCTAATTAAGTAAAATATTTTTATGTCACAGACCTTTAAAAATAGTAGTCCTAACAAGGATATTGTGGTAAAGTACTGAGTTAAATAAAAATGTTGTTAAATACACAGAGCACGGGCTCTCTTGATGGCAAAGTAATTCTCTTAGTCCACAGATTCTTAGAGATCCAACACCCATCAGCTTCTGTGCAGTGACAGGGTGCAAAGTGTTCATTACTTAGCAATGCAAATCCTTACAAAGCAGCATTTATGATTTGTAAGATTTTTGGTGCTTGGCAACTGTATCTAAAAATTTTATACATGAAAATGTTCCATTTTCACACCATGTTAAAATTGTCATGATCCAAAAGGGAGGCTGGTTAGCTAAGAAACTTCTTGTTCTTAGAAGTCAGGAAAACCAATTGCTGTTCAAGACAAGTGAGAACACAAATCATATTAAAGAATGCTCATGGTAAACATGTTCACATTTTATCACAAAATGCCCCTGTGTTTATGTTTGTCCTTCTTTTTTCCTCTAAAAAAAAAATCAAGTGGTATCTTGAGCTTATGGTGATGGGGCTTTAAGTTTCAAATTACTCAGAATGCCAATTTTGTTCTAATGATAACATATGAGACTAAGAACCACTCAGAAAGAGCATGGGTAGCTTTGGCCCCAAGGAAAAGCAAGTCATTATTATGATTAAAATAACAAAGACAGAGCTGGAGAGAAATATCGCACTGAAACTATACACACAGACAGAAACGGATGTATAAATCTTGTGACCAGGCTTCTTTATCATTTCTTTAAATACAAAAATTTATTACTAGAAATTTTAAGATGCTCATCTCCAATGTGCAGAGCTTGCTCAAGCAGTATGCATCTGGAAAATTCTCAAAATGAACAAGTCACTTGCAAGCACATGACCTAATGAAATTGAGTTATTTCCTTAGGGAAATTCATGCATCTGGAAGTACTACATATTTACACACTTTTCCAGTCCAGAAATCATACAGCATTTTAAATGTTGCTACTTATTACTCTACACATCAAGGTCTTTTCACCACTTCCACCACTTTACTATAAAGGGTGCAAAACATTTTTTAGTACAATTTCTGATCAAACAGAAAAAAAAATAGATGGGCAAAGGTGAGGGTAAGACTCCAAGAAAGAGGCATATTAAAGTCAAAAAAATGTACGTGGTCCAATTGCATCAGAGGTGAATGCACAGACAGCACTGCTCTTTAGAAGACCTCCTCCATTTATTATCTCTGACAACAAAACTATTACCTCAATGAAAGCACAGCATAGGTGGTGGCAAATTTTTCCTAGGACTGCTGGTGCATGAAAATGGAACATTTGCAATTTTAAGGAATTTTGTGCTGGATCAAGAACCAAGAAAATTTTAGTTTACAATTTAGTTCTTTTCCTAAGCAGGAGAGGATTATTTTTTAAAGCCCTTGATTGACAGGACTACCAATAGGAGACTAATTTAAATTCTAAGAAAGATCCTTCACTGTTGCAAAATTCCAATGCTTAGCTATGGACTAACTGACATTCTGGCCAGAGACTCCAAAACATGCAGCTTATACTCTTAAGACTAAAACAATGATCAATTTGCAGGCTAAACAAAATGATCACATAATCAATTAAACACAGCACACTGTAAAGCAATCCAAGGAGTTACAAGGCAGTCCAAATAAAGTATTACATCAACTGTATTTCTAACATTTCATCAAGCACATAGAACAACCACTGTCAGGGAAAAAGTATAAAAAACAAATGAAACCTCTATTTTCTGGTTCTGTTGTAACTGCATACAACTTGCGTTCTTCCTGCAGTATACACAGGATGCATACTCACACAAGAGGTAACAGCACTTCATGTGGCAGGTAACTTGCTTTTTCACATTGTTCCGAAAAAATTCAACACTACTGCAACCTTAACTCTAAGATGGGAAGCAGTATTTAATTGGAGGCAAGGAGCTGTTAATCAAAGCAGATTTGCAGTGGCAGGCCTGCCAATAAATCCAACTGAGATTGGATTGAGCCTGCCCATTGAAATCAATGCTGGACAGAACACTACAGTCTTCTTGATTAGTCTATTTTCCTTATCCACACACATTCTTATAAGTTGTGTAAATAACATAAAAAATAGTGTTTTAAGCGATACTGAGGAAAGAAACCAGCAGAACTGACACTATGTAAGAAGCACTAAAAAACTAAAATCTCCATGTTTCCAAATTTCTGAAAGAGCACAGTAAGATTTAGCTCAGGTTCAAAATTACACACAATGTAGTCTAAATCATTACACCCAACCCTAGCACCTTTTCTATTCAGCAAATAAAAATAAAATTTTATACATTATAAATACAGGGGTTTTTTGATATGAAAAAACATTTAGAAATTGTAGAACTATCTTACCTTCAACATACGTTGGAAATGAAGCCAAGCTTTTTCTGGACTGTAATTAAGACAAAAAGGATTTCAAACAAAACATGGCATGCACAAATATGCATTAAAAAGTTCTCCGTGCCAAAAAAACCCCCCAAACTTAAATCAGCCACAGTTACTAGTAAAGGTAGAATACCACTTATTATTATTTATATTTAGTATTTTCAGAATCTAAGCACCCAGTAGAGTAAATTCAATGTATTCCATTTGTGTCTATCTAGCAGAGAATGTGCTAAGACCAGACTTCACTTACTTGTTCACGTTCACTAGTGCATGAATTGTCTACCAATAGGTGCTCTACTTTTAATAATCAAGAAATATGCAGGAAAGTACAAAATACCTCAAAATCTTCCAACTACAAATAAACACATGCAGGAATATAAAAATTGCACTATACTGTTATAATTCATGACTGAAACCACTGTTAACAAAATGCAGTTATTCATTAGGAATGGGTTTAGATGTATCCCTCACATTAACAGAGCCTACAAAAAGCCTTCTAGATTTTAACAGGTTTGGGAGCAACCTGTATTATGTGGGATAAACGAATTCACCATGACCTCACCACCAACTGTGCTTACACTGTATTGAGCATGAAAACACATTTGGTGGTTCCAATTACATAAATAGTGAAGAAATAAACAGAATCTTGACTTGTGCGTGTAAATACACACACTAAAGCAATACCATTACATCCTATTGGTATTTGCTGTGAAAGGCTATGAGACTAACCCTTCAGACATCTGAAAACTACAATTTTCAGTGAGTATGATTCACCACTTTGTTCTAATCAATAACGTAAACCACACATAAAAATTTACCAAACAAAATTCCGTGTGGCACTATATAATTGGTAATGGATATACTGAAATCACCTGCTGCTATCATAGGAAGGTAAGACCTCTGGATAGTTAATGAATCTATAATGGATTGTACTAGCAGTAACTCCTCCACTGTCTGCTTAATATAATTCTATTAAAAGAAAATCTATACACATGATAAGAATAATGCATAAAATCTTCAATAATTTTCAGTATATTTCCAAATTATATACATGGAAATATATGCCAAATTATTTTCCTTTACGACAGGCAACTTACCAGGGTCTGTGTATTAGTGGAAAAAACAGGTAAAACTAGAAAGGTAACAGTTATGTAACAGGTTGACTGACTAACTCCAAGGAGAATTTTCCTTTGTAAGAAATGGAAAATTGGTGCAACAAGCAATATTTTTCAATCAATGATGCATGTCTTGCTACAAAATAGAATGTGTGAATTAAAAACAAAAGGCATGTGACAGACAGCTGAGTCTGTGCAGCTGTTAAGTTCTTTTCACTCCTTATGAAAACTGCTAAGCTGTGTTGCGCCAAGAAACCTGTCCATCAGATACTGTATTAGCATCAATAAATATGTCAATAATCAATGATCTGCTACAATCAATGATCTGCTACTGCCAATGCATTGAAGCTGTTGTGAGGACACTGATGTGCCTTTTCACATCTGTAGGTCTTTTACCTTTTCAGATGAATGTTCCTACCAAACCACCTATCCATATAGACTCCAACAACTGTTTGTAATAGTTGCTGACGTAGTGCTAAAGGGGAGATTCAAACACTGGGCTCTGACAGGCACAGAGGTCGAATCCCCTACACACCAGGGGTAGCAGAGGCAGCCCACATATGCAATACTTCACAAAGTATTTATTTATTTTTAAGTAGTGAAAAAAGTCTATGATACCGATTTAGCAACTATTCAGCAGTCCAGCTAGCAACTTATTTTCAGGTTAGACTGGTGCAAACCATCATCATATATGTCTTCTCACTCACAAGGCATTCTACTAAGACCACTAGAATAGTAAAATAACAGGTAAAGTTACCAATAGATGGAAACCTACACCTTTTAATTTTACATATCCATGAATAATGAAATATCACGATCATTAATATTTTATTACTTTCAATAATCTCGTTGCCATCCAGTATTATAAATTTATATTTAATAAAAAGGTTTCTCTAAGACCTAAAAATCAAAAAAATATGAGGCTGTTTTATCACTTTTATTCTTGCATTAGAAGTAGTAAAGCAGGAATTATTCCCCATCTGAGGGAAACTAATATCCCAACACATCCTACAGTGAAACCCGGTTTACAACCTCTGTCACTACGCGTAAGCACTTCCTAACAATTGAAATCAGCAGTGTTTTGTTTTTCTTCCTCTGCGTAAGTTTCTTATATCTAAAAATTGCTAAAATATAGAATATATAGACAAAGTCTGTAGCAAAAAAGGCTTTAATAAGCTAACAGTAAAGCAGATGAAAACTTAAAGGCTTGATTTGACACTTCAGAACACGAAAAATTATGGGTTTCTTCAGTCTTTTGAAAATTTAAATTATTTTCTAAATGTAAATACAGACTGACACAACTATGTGCATGTTGCAGGCTTTCTTATCCCTTGATAATTGCAAAAGTAAAGAGGAAAGAATGGATTATTTAATTAGTGTTTCAATTTTAATCCACTTATAGTAGATCACATTTTTAATTTTGGAAGATAACTCATGCATTGCTATCGGTAACAATATGGTATTTTGTTATGGTAGTTTCTAGATTGTTTTCAAGTTTATAAAAAAAAGAAGCAAATACATGAAATACTTGCAAATTTTTCTGTTTACAGAACCTGCCATTCTATACTAATCTAAATACTTCTTACGTCAAAAGATTTTGTTTTCACGCTACGAGCAGTTCTATTCACACTTATTTTGTTTTGGTGGGACTACTGCAGTCTAAAGCACTACCAGGTGAGGGGAAAAAACCTTAAAGTTTATAGCTGTATTCTGAGGAGTCTGGAGTCAGGAATTGAATGCTCACTTTGAATCACTTGCAGGCCAGTTTCTACAATAACAAAATATTAAGTGGTGTAATTTATTATGTAATTAATTTAATTTAAGCACTTTTTCATTTGGCTGACAAATACACTTTCTTTGTGAGGGCAAAAAGGGAAAGGGCTTCTTTGTATTGTCTCTGCTACAGATGGGATGTTGGCTGTTTGGTAAATCAGTACCTTGCAGCCTATTAAATAAATTTAGTGACAGCTGAACAGAATCAGAAATGCCAGGACAAAGAGTCTTCAGTATGTTAGAAATTCAGTCAGAAAGCCAGCCAAGCAAAAGGTGAAGAAGCATAAGGAAAAAAAAGAAGAACAGGGATTGCACAGGTACACGGGAGCAAGGAAAATTAAAAGGCATAAGCAGCATGAACAAGACTGTGGCTTTTAAAAAGATTTAACTCTACCTCTTTATTAGTGGAAGCCTCTGCTGTACTGCAGACCTCCTGGTGATGTTGCCTAATTGACGATTCAGCACCTCGAGGTGAAGAGGAATCTGGAGACTAGACATGACAAGAAAATCAAATAATATTGTGAGTGCCCGATGTACAAATTATTCTTTCATATTCTACATCCTATGCTCTGACATTCTAAGAAAGAAAAGGTAAAGCCATTTAGGAATAAGCTGTGATGGGAGACAAGTGGATTGACCTTAAGTAGCACACAGGGATTCAGCTAAAGTTTATTTAGTTGTCAAATTGGGAAAAGTGAAGAAAAGACTGAAATTTCCCATAAGCACACATGCCCTCAGGTATAATTAACCTGAGGTGCTAAACTAACCTAATCTGAGCAGAGAAAGGCTACAGTGCTTGACCATAAATGTGATTCCATCATCTTAGAAAACAACTTCTATAAACTGTGCAGAGTAATATTGGTGTATTCAAGAATTTATTAATATATTCAATGACAATTCAATACCAGTGTCATCAAGGACCAGGATTCCTCATTCTAGATACAGTAAAAACTTGGAAAATGTTCAACAGTTCATGTTATGAGCTTGCTACCTGCTCTTTAGATCAGACTTCCTCGTTCTTCTCCTTTTTCCATAAACAATTCAGTGGAGCAACCGTCTATGTGATTTGTCAGCAAGTATCTTGATAAAGGGGAAGAATACTCTAATCATAGACAATTCCTAATGAATGCTGGTGATGCAAAAACGCTGTAGCAATGTATCTGAAGTACAGAGCAGGGGCCCTGGTATGAAGATGTGACACAAGAACACAGAATGAGGAATTAATGAAGGTGACCGAAATGAGAGAGACCACAGGAGGTATTTTTAGAGTCAGATTTTAAGAAGATACCTACAAAACATGCACAAGCCAAAACGTGAATCCTCAAAAGGGAAGTTTAGAATCTAGCTACAGTTGGGTATTTAGCCCAACAGCCCTGGCATTCTACAGTCTTCTATGACACAGGAAGAGAGGAGCCCTAGCTCTGACAGCTCAACAGTTCATCACTGATCGCAGAACAGTCAAATGCTATTCTTATCTTTTCATAAACAATATGACATAGCTTTTCTCTGAGCCAATGAGTCATACCAGAATAGGGATACATTTCCAGTGGTCTGAGCTGGCAGCAGGCTCCACCCTCATGCTCTGCATCTACTGCAGCTGAAAAATTGAGTTCTATGAAATAGTCTACAAAAAACCCACAAAACCAAAACCAAAACCAAACCAAGAACAACAACTAAAAAAACCAAACGTCTAAGTTTCTCTTAGCTTTCCTTAAATATGAAATGAAACAAGAAAACAAAACTCCTTTCTCTACTTCCTTCTCGTTACACTCATTCCTCTGTCTATCGCAGACAATAACTAAGCATTAAAATAATAGTTAACTAATAAAGGTTTCCAAAGAGTCAAGAAGCAATTCTTTACAGATATCTCCTGGGTTAAAGAGCAGTCCCTGCATCTCCCTGTATTTGAATCACAACTGCAAGACAAAAGAAGATACATCTGTGAAACAACCCCTGGAACACTGGCATGGGGTTGCACCATCAGACTGAAGAACTGCTCGCTGCAGAGAGCGTAAGAGCGTGGGCTGTGGGAGAGATACAGGCTCCCTTGACTTGCTGGGTAAGTACCAGTCAACAGTGCCACAATGATGCAACTGCACACATGGCAACGCCTATTTATGCAAGAAGAGTTTTCATAGTGCTCACATTCTTACAGTTATGCAGTATTTCTGTATTAGGAGTAAATTTAGAAGGTGCATAATACTATCAAACCCAATAATGACATCTAGACAGTGTAGGATTGAGCTTTAAACAACAGACAAAGAAATCAATTCAGGCATCAAATATGTATGTGCACACACAAAAAAGCGCTCTTTACAATGGCTGAAAACCCTCATATTCACACACTTAAGGATAAAGATTAATTATTTCATTTAAACCAGACAATTAGCATTAAGAAATTTTCCATCGTTTGAAATGTACTAACAGTTACTCCATTAGCATTATAACTGCCTTTATTCCGGTATTTTCATCTATTAAGTATCAGAACTAAATTATTACATTGCTTTCTGTGTGCTCTGTTTGAATGTCTGCTCAAACACTTTTGGGGAGAAAACCCCCAAACAGCAACAACCAAACAAACCAACCCCCCCAAAACAACAAACCAAGAACCAAAACTGTCAAACCCAAATATAAAACGTCTCACAAAGTCTGTTGCTTAACATGGCATGAAAACTGTCCTTGAAAACATTTGTACAGGGAAGTCCAGTCTTTGAAGAATTAACACTCAGTTCTCTTTGACATCAAAACACATTTTTAGAGGTACAATATATAATGTACAAGGAAAGAATGCAGTCACAGCAATAACAAGAAATATTTTGATGGATCATAGTGGATAGATAGTTTGCATATCTGCTCTAAACAAAGTCTAAAATAAGGGCTTAGTGACTGTTTCACTGTCATTTGCCATTAACAAAACAAGTTTTAGAAGCCTAACAAAGTTCTTGTCAGAACAAACACATTACAGTCACTCGAAGCATGCTGTTATTTGGTGCAGAGGTCTATCAGAGGAATTAGAAATATAATTTTTTTTTGTGCAGCAATTAAAAAGTGTTAGCTACCCCTTTTTCTCTTGAATATCTACTTACATTTTTCTTACGATACTCAACCTGGTACATCCAAAAATTCTCCATCTCAGTTTTGGTGTTGTTTGACTCTAACTAACATGCAACCCATTCCACCTGAGAAACCTTCCTTGCTCTTGTGCAGAGGGATTTAGTAACAGAACTTGTAAAAGGAGAGGATTGTGTTGCATCTAATCTATCCAGGTCAAGCCAGATGTTTCCTATACAGTTCATGAAGAGACATGTAACTGACACTGAAACACCTTCAAATACAATCACTTGCTCTTGCTTTATAAAAGCAGTGTTGTTTTATGTGCTTTTAGCACCAGATCATTTGAAGAGAATATAGCTTGTGGGTCACATAGTCACACACGAGGCTAGGAAAGAGGGGATGAAATCATAGTATCATACAGTCATAGAATCTTTTATGTTGGACGAGATCTTAAAGATGATCTAAATTTTACTGTCCCTACCATGGACAGGAACACTTTCCACTAGACTGAGCTGCCCAAAGCCCCATCCAGCCTGACCTTGAACACTTCCAGGGATGCGGCACCTGGGCAAACTGTGCCAGTGCCTCAATACCCCCGCAGTAAAGATTTTTTTCCTTGTATCTAATCTAAACCTAGATTAGATAGGTCAATTTGAAGCTGCTCCCCCTTGTCCTGTCACTACATGCCCTTGTAAAAAGTTTTTCACTGACCAGTATCCTCAAGTCCTTATCTGCAGAGCTGCTCTCAATGAGTTCTTCTGTCAGTTTATGTTTGGGATTGCCCTGGCCCATGTACAGGACTTTGCACTTGGCCTTGTTGAATTTCATGAGGTTTTCACAGGTCAGGTCCCCCTCTCAAGCCCACCCAGGCCTCTCTGTATGGCAACCCTTCCCTCCAGCACGTTGACCATACCACTCAGCTTGGTGATGTTAGTAAACTTGCCAAGGGTGCACTCAATCCCACTGTCCATGATGCTGACAAAGATGTTAAACAGCATTGGTAATTTTTTGTTTTAAAAAAGGTAGTTTATTCAGAACTTTTTAATAGTATCATATGTGTGGACAAATCAACAAATGCTTCAGCAATTCAAGATTCACTTAGACAATAGGGCATTACTTATTTGACACTAACATCTACCTACAGATGCTGTGGCAGAGGAATGGGAAAGTCTCCTTGTACATCAGCTCAGGAGACAATTGGATGAAGCAAGGCTTTTTTTTTTTTTTTNTTTTTTTTTTTTTTTTTTTTCATTTTAGAGATAGTCTTCTGAAAAGAAGCCATACACATTACGAAAACGTCAAAGCACTATGGAATCTTCAGGTCCGTATACATGCAAGTATAGTTAGATGCACTCTATCACAAGAACTGCCCTTATCAGCACAACTATGGCAGTAAATCTCCCTGGTTTTAGGGCAACTATGTAATGGCAGTTTACTCTGTCATTCGTATAGCTCAAATTCTGTTCACTAAAACAGAGACAGAGACCATAGGTTTTAGGTTTGGCATAAATATTCATAAAGAATGAAGCTGAAAGCCAATGATTATTGGTTGTCTTTGTTGAAAATTTGTTTCAAGTATAGTGCTAAAAATGGTGGGCTTGAAAAAAATAATACCGACTTAGCACTTTACACATACTGGCATAGCGTGGCACAACCTATGCCATTTAATTTATAATTTTGACATATGGATGAAACTTAACTTTTTACTGTAGTTCTAGTATAACTGCCTCTGCATATACCCCAAGCACTTACCCATCAGTTTGCTGGGTGGTCCAGGACCTGACCCCTGTCAGGCTGTGCATACATGATAGGACAAGGTGACCTGAGAAAAGGTTACTGACTGAACTGCTCATTCAGAACAACACATTTGATTAACTGCTACAGGACTTCTCCATACAGGAATTTCAGGCAGCCTAAAGAGATTCCCCCAAAAGGCTCCTCCTGTGCCCAAGACAACTGATAAGCATCAGTCATCATTTTAAGTACCACCGTGGGTAGTCAGCACCTGAAGTGAGGGGCTCTGTCAACAGACAGCTGTTGGGTCAGGACTCTGACTGATCCAAGAGCTGACTCGTGCAGCTGCAGTTGCTGCTGCAGAAAGGACCAGTCAGCTTATGGGTAAGACACTTGCTGGTAGACAACAGAAATTATTCCTGCCTGTGCCGGGAAGATCATGCACAACAGTCTTATGTACACATTTAACATAGGAGGTGTTTTGCACGTAGCTTAAGATAAACAACAGCAATGGACCACACATGCTGGAGTGATCACACAGGATCACCGACCAACTGTATCTAAGAACAAATGCAGTTTGGGAAGTCTTGGCTTGGGGAATCTCCCCTGATCCAGGTAATGACATTCTGCAAAGACAGAGCCTCTTGTCACCTGCCACCATCTGGACAATGACAAACAATCCCATTTAAGATACCTGACTCAGTGCTGGGTGTTTCTCTGAGTATGGACTTCCTTATCCATACCTTCACTTCGACTTCCAGTAAACATGCAGTTTTATGTGTTAGTCTGAAAAAATCACTGTGGATTCCTCCTGTGTGTTCAAAAGATTTTAACTATAGCAAGTGCAGTTTTAGCATTCAACAGCACAAAAAAAATCACCTGAAGTTACTTTCATCTTTCAATAATTTTAAAATGTAATCAAACAAAAAAGTATTCAAGGGGTAATGTATACAGTGCTTACCCTAATTTAAAAGCCAGTAACTCATCGGGGAGTGTTTGCCTTCAAGAAGACTAATTGCTAAATTTAAGCTTTCTTCTGTGTGATTGATGAACAAAATGCTTTTTGTTTTGGTTGGTTCTTTAGTGATTTTTGGTTTGGGGCATTTGGGGCTTTTTCTTCCTGTGTAAACTTAAGTCTGCAGTCTCTTATAAATGATTGAAAGCTGATCTGTAGTCTGTGTGCACAACCAACACTTTTAAAAGATCTGCTCAGAAAAAAACTCATCAATATACTATCAATAAAAACTCACCTTTAATTTTTCCTTTCTCTCTTTTTCCCCCTTAGTTCATTTATTACTGAAGCCTGCTTAATTATTTAAGAGACTTCTCTATTGCCTTTTAATAATACATTGCTCCTGCTGTGGAAAAAGTGAAGCAAATTCATCTCCATGAAAACACCGAGCTATCAGAATTGAGAAAATCTTGCAACTGAGAATGCAAGGGTTGAAATAAAATATACATAACCAAAAACAACAGAGAAGCGAAACAATGCAGCTCAGTTCTATTCCACCGGGAAGACTTGTCTTCAGCTCTGAATTTCTGCTGCACAAATCTAAACCACCCATATACGTGGGTTTACTTTATATTAGGGTTTATTCTAACATCACACTACCTCAAATGTCTGCAGAGGAACAGAGACTATAAACACCAGCGACAGTTGCAAAACCGAAGTCTTGGCACGCAGAAATAAACCATGTCCTGCAGATCAACAAAATCTGGCAATCAGATCTATAGCCCCATGGATAACTCAACAGACTCAGAAAACAGTCATACAAATGAGTTCTTAAATGCAGAATTTCTGCCTTCAAACCATTGTTTTCTCTTGATTATGGCAGAATTGAAGCAGGCAGCCTGCTTCTATGCTGTTTAATTCACGGCCCAAAAAATTCTACTTGACTTTTTGAGCCTTTCAGTGCTTTTCTCAGTAGGTTTTTGTACTTCCACAACTAAGCAAGCCACTCTTCTCACAGCTCTGTAACAAAGACAGTTTTTTTCCATACAGTTTAAACACCAGAATATTTAATTGCATTTTGAATTATCTACTACACAAAACTATTATCCTCTCCACTTGAACATGTGGATGAACATTCATCTTCAAATTCAGACCTATGTGCATGTCTTCTATTCAGACCTTTAAACACCACAATTTCTGTCCTTGGCTAGGAACATTCACAGCAGGAGAATCTGACAGGTAAGAACGGTGAGCAAGAGCTACCTAAATGGGATATGGGCCTACCCTTCCAGTGAGGTAACTGTGTGCATCTAGAACATATTTTCCTAAAGGGTCTCCTGCTCCACTACTCTTGGGCACAGGTGTACCACAAGGTCAATGCTTAAACTTTTTCATAGCTCCAGCTCCAAACTTTATTCAGTAGGATGGAAAGGCTGAGAGAATTGGGATTTTTCAGCATGGAAAAGAGAAGGCCTCGGGTGACCTTACTGCAGCCTTCCAGTACCTGAAGGGTGCCTAAAAGAAAGCTGGAGAGAGACTATATACAAGAGCATGTAGTTATAGGACAAGGGGGAATGGCTTCAACTCAAAGAGGGCAGGTAGAGATTAGATATTAGGAAGAAATTCTTTACTGTGAAGGTGGTGAGGCACTGGCACAGGTTGCCCACACAAGATGTGGCTGCCTCATTCCTGGAAGTGTTCAAGGCCAGGCTGGATGAGGTTCTGAGCAACGTGGTCTAGTAGGAGGTGTCTGGGCCCATGGCAAGGTAGTTGGAAGTAGATGATTTTCAAGGTCCCTTTCAACCCAAGCCATTCCATGATTCCATGATTTTATGGGAGAACAAAAACTCTCCATTTCACACTCAGAAAACACAATCTAACTGCAGTTCCACAGCCTTTTCTATCAGGGGTCAGTTTCCTGATGCCACACTTCTTGCAGCTGTGCAGCTCTAACTGCTACGGTATTTGAAAAAGAGATCCTCACAAGGCCATAGCCAAGTGATGGTCTACTTTGATTTAAAACATTTTCTGATAAACAGACTTTGGAAATACATGTCAACTGTACAGATCTCATATGTGCGGCAATTTTTAAAAAGACTGTTACTGCCTTTATTCGAAAGACACTGAGGATTTTTTTCAGCTTTTATCAAACACACAAGTACAACACTTTCCCCACAAACTCACTGTCCAGACCACCTCTGATTCAAGTGAAAGCATGCATCACTAAACCAGGCTGCACAAGTCTCTTGTCTCAGGACAGCTAACAGTCTCCATTGTTAAATATTAAACAGGTACCTCTTGAAACAATTTATTTATTCATAGATGTCTGTTACCTGCCTCCTGCATCACAGGGCTGCCAGAGTTTATTACAGCAGAATTGTCCATGGGCAGTGAGCAATTTACTTTACTCATACACCTTACCAGACATTTCTTATGAGGAGAAATATCCAGGAATGACTGGTAATCCTGGTAGATTAACCTGTGAATAAAACTGGAATCAGGACATCTTAAGTACACACAGATACAGTGATCTGTATCTTTCTTACCATCACAGTCATTGCATGTCCTTCCTAACAGTCCCAAACTATACCCAGCTGCAGGTGAGCTGAATACTTCTGAATTGTTAGCTTCTTAAAATAGTGTCTGGACACTTCCAAATGGCATCCTACCAAGCATTCTGCTGTAAATGTATTAGTCAAATGCTCAGCACTGGGGAGTAACAGTCACCTTCTGGTGAAAAAAGGCAGAGCAGGCTGTTGTATTTAACGAGTCTCAACCACAAATCATTCTTCTGGCTTCACTGGTCTGCAGTGGACAGCTTCTCGCTACATAAAAAGTGACTGTTGCTTGTATCTTAAGAAGTCTTATGAGTTTCAATACTACACGATTAAGAACACAATAATATTACAAATATTTTCAGGTAATTTCTAACTCTAAAAGAAAATTTTTTGCTAAAAAACAACTTGAGGATAATTTTCAAAACAGACCTGCAAAATAACTGAAGGCAAAAAAAGCACCCAATTCGCATTACTTATCTGCAGCAACTTGATACTTCTGGGGCAAGAAAATGGTGTCTGCCTGAAGGTAAAAAACCTCAAATTTCAGGTCAATGCTATAAATCAGACTGAAAAACATCTCTGGCATATACCAGTTAGACTTAAAAGCCCCCATCCGAGATCCTGCTTTTTTCTCAAGGGAGACAGAAGAATGATTTACAATTAGATGAATGGGCTTCAACTGTATTTTTATTACATTGGCCACTTATGGTCACTGAGTCAACACAAGCTATTTTTGCCCAATTTACAGCTAGGTAATTCTAGGAATGCTTCATTAAAGAAAGCAGTTTTTGAGTTGCCATCTAAATTAAAGAATCCAGTAAAGCAAATACACACCTGTTCTTCAGGGAAAAACAAAATTCCTACTCAGTCCCAAGTCCCTTCTACAATAAGTCTTCTCCTCAATCTGCTGTAGAACTTCTAAATTATTTGTGTAATTTACTTCTTCCTTCCAAGAACACAGACTGTTTGTACATCTACAACCACCGTTTATCTCTTCACTGAGCTATACTAACTGTCATTATAAATCACTGTTTTGATTTCAGCCAGCCCTGATTGAAAATTTCAGTCAGGTTCTTATTTGACATAATAAGAAAAATATTGAATGAGAAATTAAATTTTGGTGCAAAATGGGAACCTCTATGTACTTCAATATCTAATGTATGCAGAGACCAATAAAACCACTTCTTTTGTTCACTGTGTGAGCATACCAGGCTGAGTCATATCAGCACATCTCAGAACAGTTCAATTCTGCAAGATGCACCTGGATTTTGGAGAGCAGGTGAAGCACCTTCAGGAAGAACTTGGTGCTCTCAGGATCCTCAACCTAATGTCACCAAGACCATCACGGTACTCAGTGTCATAATCAGTCAGGAAGCAACAGGAAGTTCTTTGATCCTCCAAGCAATAACAGTGTTTACAGAAAACATGGTAAACAAAATGTGTCGCAAAAGAGTAACGTGATCGATTTAAAAATGGGGACAGAAATAATTTCAATTTTGTAAATTTTTGAAGCTAAGTTAAAAATAATTGTTTCCCACATAAAACTATCTGGGAAGATTTTTTCACCTCTCATGTGACTGCAAATCAACTCCGTAACAGACACAGTTCTTAAAATATTTGTAGAAGTAACTTTTGCAATATAGTTGTTTGTTTGGGCTTTTTTTTTAAGGTTCAATTAGGTTTTCTATTAAAGATCAAGAAAAAAAATCAAACATACTCATCACTGTGTTTCCAACAGTTTTGCAGGAAAAATAAAATCTGGAAACCATATGTCTCAATCATCTTGCATGTTTTTTCAGCACCTCAAACACCATGCTCCATGCAAAAATCTCTTTCCATTTGTAGAATGCTAGCCTTCCTCATTTTGAAGGCAGATAAACAAATCAGAAGCCTGTCATAGATCTACATGGCATGTGATCTTTTTTCACCATCTGAATTCCCTTTGCAGTAGCAGAGGTATCTTGAATAGTTTTGATGCATTCCTAGAACCTTACAACAATTCAGTTTAAAATACCAAAATAACACACAGGAAGTTCTACTTCCACTGTTCTTCCAGAAAAAACCCCAAACTAAGGTCACAGAAAACATTCCACAGCAATAAAGAGGATAGAGCAAATGTTTGCAAGGAATTGCACCTGAAGTAATAACATAGGAACATGTAATAGATTATTTTTGGTCAGTAGATTTACCCAACCAGCTCTTTTCATATCAGGCATAAATTTAACCCATTTAACAGTTTATAAGTTTATTTTATAAAATAATGCAGAAAACTCATAAAACTTGAAGTAAATATTATCTTACAGACAGCTGGAACCACAACCTGGTGGACAATCCCGATCCAAGTTAAACCTCATGCCAAAAGTACAGAATTTCAGAAATGCTGATGCTGTAAATCTGAAAAACTGCCTTCAATACTCAGGTTGCTGTAAATACCCTTGACAGTGATAATATAATACACTGAGGTTCATAACATATTTCTAGAGACTGCAAGTTGACATGCAACTTTTCTAGAATATGAATCTGATCTGTGATACCATCATAAAGAGTATTAACAGATTTCTGACAGAACTGTTGGGATTGTTATGTGACAGAAAATGAAACAGAAACTTAGAGTTAACAAAAGCACACAAAGATAGATAGTAGGAAAATGCTTGGTCGCTGTTCTAAAACATATTACGGCAGTAAAAAATATAACAGCATTTGTTTCAGAAAAGACAAGTAAAGAGCTTCATGTGACAAATGCAGGTACAGCATACCTGGGGTCAGCACTGTTTAATAAAGAAAAATTTGGCTACCTGCTAATGCATATTTACTTCTCTTATGCTCTCTGGAGTACAAATGTAAAACAAAGCACTTCTTCAAAAATGAGACACAGAAGAGGAATAAAATGCACCCTCCTTCACTGCCATACACGTCACAAAGGAATGAGACATAGATAACCTGGGAGGTGAAAACTTTGCGTACTCACATCTCCATCTAGTGGCCTCTGGTCGTCAGAATCCCTTGATGGACTGATGTCCTGCCGCATCACCCAGATAGGCTCCTTCGGTTCATCAGGGGTGTAGGGAGAACGGATGGTCCTTGTCTTCACTTCCTCAATAGCCTCTTTAATATCCTTGATGGCCAGCGAAATTGCATCTCTTTTTTCCTTGCTGTACCTCTGTACAGATTCTCCCGAGCTGGATGTAACTCGAGAACCAGACATGAGCTGGCCATTACTTTCATGCCCACCACTGACAAGAGCCTGACCATGCTCCAAACTCTGCTCTGACTCTGGCATGTCTTCAGCTGCCTTGTCTAAACTCTGGGAGCTCATGCTCTGCTTCACCTCTGCTACAATCTGATCAATGTCCTCCTCTTGTTCGTAACTATCCATTCTTGGGTAAGGGGCAAACTCTGCTTCCTTTTCAGGGCTGTCAGACTCTCCGTCAGACCGTTCATCATAATGGTGAAGGCGGGCACCGAGTGCCTCCTTGCGGTAATTGTCGGCTTCCTCCCTCTCCCGCTCATACTGCTGGATGCCCTCCCTCACATCAAGATCTGGTGTGTCTCCTATTTCCTCATACACATGCTCCTGCAGTCCATAGTCAGCGTAAGCCTCAGCATACTGTTCATCCTCTCCTCGGTGGAAGAGGCGATGTGTGTAGACATAGCCTGAGTAGGCTGCATTCATGGCTTCCTCGTGCTCGATGGAATGGAAATGTAAGTGATTGGGCAATGTTCGGTTGTGAATGGCCTCACCATGCTCCGCCTCGGCATTCTCCGTGTACTCCTCAGACTCAGGCCTGTACTGCACTGCATAAGCGCTCTCATCCTCATTTTCCTGCACTCTCTCGATGTCGTAACTGTCCTCCACTGTGGCTATCACATCCCCTTCTGCAGTATCTGTGTGATTGTGGAAACCACTCTCAGTGCTGGCTGACCGAGCTAACATGCCTTCCTCCTCCTGCCCAGACAGACCCACGTGGCTGCTGTTGGTATGCCTTGGGTAGCGAGCCGCATACCTCTGTTCCTCTTCCACCTCTGAGTGCTCCAGGTCAGCCTCCACTGACTCATTCACTGCTCCGTTCGCTGGCTCTTCACTGATCTCCCCCTCAGGTGGTCCAACCAAATGGTTCATGGCAAGTTTTGGAGAGTAGGTCACTTATTCTGTTGACATTTTGTCTATCACAGCTGCAAAGAAACAAAAAAAAACCTCTGACATTACTCCCAATAAAAAAAAAAGTGGAGTCAATAAACAGAAGCAACAAAATGCACCCTTCCTTCCCAGCAGACAAACACCTGACTTAGCTCTGCAGTCAGGTTATAGACAGCACAACAGTATGATCTCCCACGCAAATGATCTCCAACAGCAGCGACAAGCAACAACACCCTTGGGGACTGCACTTCTCACTTCCATGGACAAATTCTTTGTGGAAGAATAATTTCCAAACAACCCCTTGGAGATGCTTGTATGGACTGCAGCGGCATTGCAATGATGCTGGCCTATTAGAAAAGCTAATTTTTGCCAGGAGCTGAACCATGGCAGACATAACAGAAATACTTCACCTTTGCTGCAGCACTCTCCTACAGATCACTAACTCGGAGCAAAAGAAGGATGGTGTAATGTAAAACAGCAGATTTAGCCCTGTCACAGAAGTCTGTAGTTGCTCAGATACATGACAGCCATGCATTCAACACTTCTTCAGGTGAGCTAGTCACCCTATGCACTTTTAAAAAATCAGGAAAAAGGAAAGTGCACTCTCAGGGTGCAGTACATCTGAAGCACCTGCTTCTTCTCCCTAGAGAAGTACACGACAGCTAGATCTTTCTGGAATCTATCTATAAGCAGTTAAGACTGCTTCTTTCCTAAAACATGGAGAAGACATCACTAATATTCATAATCCTGACCACACTGAGACCAGTAGCACATCTCAGTCTTGCTGACTTCTAGTAAAAAAAAAAAATCTCAAAAGATTACATAATTACTAGAGAGATCTGCCAACAGTAAAAAAAAAATGCAGGGAACAGAAACAGGCCTATCTAGCTCATAAGGTTTCATTTTTATAGAACAGCTTCAGCTATTTGGAACCTTGCCCTATGTTTTTAAGATGCAGTGTCATGAAGAGGACATGTAATGTCCTTTTAAGTACTTAAATCAAACCATATATCCATAAATAAAATACAGCTCTAGCTTGTGACTTACTGGTAAGTACTAAAAAAAAAGTACATACTGGAAAACTGCTAACTTGAAGGATCTATAAAAGCATGTGTCAATTACCAACTAAAAAAATTAATGTGAATGTGAAATAGAACTTGGATCAAATCTTGTAAACTGAGGCAGGGAGGCTCGGGTGCCACTTTGCTGACTAAATGAGCTCTGTGCAGAAGAGCAATGGGAATAACTTCCTGAGATGAGAAAGCAACAGCAATTTCAGTTGCTCTCTATTAGAAAAGTTGACAGGCAGGCAAGCCAAGGTGTGAGTCACTTGTACTATATTTCCACAGGAAATCCAGAGGGTGCACCTTCCAGCTCAGTGAACACTCCTTGATTTTGTTACACCTAATGTTCTAGCCTTTTAAACACAGGAGTCCTTAAACTAAAATTACGATTGTAAAGTAATAGCTAATAAATCATATTACCTGGACCTATAAGGATGTTTTACACAAACTAATCCCTTTTCAAAATAACTGTGAAAAAACTCAGTTTGTTTTTTCCAGCTAAGGAAGCTATGTTAGTAAGGTTTCAGTGACAAGAAAAGGTCTTTTCCAGCTAAGACTTCCAAGCCATCAGGAAAGAATGGGCAGAGTACAGGTGTATATGCTGGTGCGCACCAGAACTGATACACCAAACACTCTCCCCCCACCATAGCATATGATAAGTTAAGTAAGCAAGAACAAGACTGGAGAGCTTTCCACTTTTAGCCCACAAAAGGGGTGAACATGCCAAGGCGCAACAGCTCCTTGAAAAGTCCTTCCCAAGGAGGATTACAGCAGAGGAATACATTCTCTGCAGGTAGCTCAGTTCGCAGCCCGCATTGTGAGCTGCAGATTGAGCTCTGGGTGGCAGGAGCCCCAGGCAAGAGGCCGGGAAGTGCCAACTTTTTGCATAACACAGGATGTGAAGATGCCGGCGCCAGCCAGGTGGATGGACAGGATGGACACTGAGACATGGCTGGAGCCACAGACTCGGGAAGGAAAGCGAGACTTTGGAGCACTTGGACTGTGAGGGGATAAAAGCCCAGGGGTTCCTTTGCTCAGGCTCCCTCCTTGGAGGCTCAGAGCTCGAGCTGCTTCTGTGTTACCACACCGTGAATAAATGGCTTTATGGAAAGAGACATCCAAGCCTCTGCTGTGGTAAACCTGGGGTCAAACCAGCCAGGAAACCTCGGCTGACCCCGTGAGAATGTGTAGGAGTCAGGTGGGGACCCATCAGGTCACTGGAGTGGCTGCTGTGAAGGGGCTTCCGTCCCAGCAGTGACAGTCTCTGGTGGCGGGAGTGCGACTGCCAGAGTCTCATGAATAGTCAGGCTGGGAAGGTTCTTTAATATTGCCTGCTTTCACTGAAGTCAATTGTAAAATTTCCACTCTTTTTCACATAGACAGAATTAGGCCAAAATAGAGGGCTGGTTAAAAAAATCTACCTTAAATTTGTTTTGTTCAAAGTAGCCCCTGACTCACGGCTAAGTGTCATTGGTCACTCACAGAAAAAGGGTAGTGCTAGTCAAAAGAAATGAAGTTACACATAAACACAGGAAAATGATCAACTTTTTGAAATTTTATCACATGTAACCTAAGTTCTGATAATTGCTGAAAATATCCTGTTTTAGAAGTCTTAATATATGCTTGTAACGTAATAAATTTTATGGACAGACAGCATCACTGACATGTCTTAGCAGTGCGAAAAAAAATTACAGAGACTACAAACCATACACAATATGGCTAAAAAACACCTGAGAGACCCAAGATTTTCCTTTGACAAAGCTAAAGTTTCCAAAGTTCTGCTTGTAAATTATTTCTCATTAAAAGAATTCTCTTAGCTTGACTTCAACTACTGATATTCCAAAACTTTCAAGGTTGTATCATTTGAAGAGATGAGGAGGAAATGCTAAGCTTTACTAGAAGTTTTTTACTGAAAAATGCTCTTCTCTTTGCCTTTCCTCCTATAAATTAAATTCAACTTCTAAATTTTGAAAACAATAAATCACTATTTATTTTCGAATCTAAAATTTTTAGTTGTTTCAAAGTAAGTTAACTTAGAAGACTGATCGGAATGAATGTTCTTAGGTCACCTCAGACCCAGTAATCTTCAACAGAAATTAGGCTTCTGAGTCGAGAACATTTATTTTACTGCTTAACATTCAGTCTTTAGGATAATGAATTAAAGAACACCCATTAAGATTGGGGGTTAGAAGTTACTAAATCCCTTTTCATACATGGTAGCTGGAAGACTACTGAATCCCACACTTCTTATTCTTAGCAGCATTTTCCTCAAGCAAATACAAGGTCTACCTGATCTTTCCCACCAGACTTGCAAAAAGCACTTTATTTCCTGCAAGCAAACAAAAATCAATAACCTACATAAAATGCCACAGACAGAAGAGAATATATGCAAGAGAGGTTATCCGACCTTGGAAATATAGACATAGTGTCCATCTGAATGATATTACAGTCTCATATTAATTACCCAGAACAGAGCTGTGCTCTGGCAATCAAATGTGTATGGGAAAGTGCTCTGTAAGCGCTCTTAGCTTTGCACACAGGACTTGATGGATGAATCTGTCTCCACAATAGAGAAATCAGAGGTTGATTACTACTGCAACTAACTCTTTGCTGAAGGTTAAACTACCTTCCTGTCTGTAAAGAAGAAAAAAATTAATATATCCACATATTTCTTAAACAACATAAAGTTGGAAGTTTAAGAATTTTTCTCTACTACTTTAAAACACCATCAAAGGGCAACCCATCATTTCAGAGCAAGACCACAATATGCATGCCAAGTTCCTCTCAGCAAAACATATGCAGTAAGACAAGGTGAAAGTGTGCATACTCAGATTCCAATTTGGTTTTTTATTTCTTACCCAATTCCAGATGAATAATTGTTTGATTTCTTGTATAAGCAGGCAGAAATGAAGTGATGATTATTATTATCAATAATACTATTATTATTATTCCAAATATTACTTTAGGAGTTTATTTTATAAGAGCCTTATGCAAGGTATTTCCACAGTTTAATCTTGACTTGAATAAAAGCTCACACTCTTGACACATCGTATACTACAGTTACTGTCTCAAAACAAAGCTGTGTGCCACATGGAACCAAGACTACCCACACACATACATGCTTTTCTGTCACATAGAGGATAACAGGATAACTGAGGAAGGGACCACAGGAGGTCTCCAGTCCAACCCTGCCCAACCCCTAGGTCTTTGAGCTAAGACCAGGTTTCCCAGAGCGTTATCCACTTGGGGTTTGATAACCTCCACGACTGGTAATAGCAACAGCTTGTCTGGGCCCCAACTTCAGTGCTGGACTGTCCTTGTGGGGAAAATATCTCTTACTTGGAGTCAGTTTCAATTTCCCCTGTTTCAGTATGGCCCAGCTGCCTCCAACCCTCCCTCCCACCACACACTACTGTGAGGACCCTGGCTGCATCTTCCCCATCCCCTGGTATGTTGACATGGAAGCCATCCCTCCTATCAGCTGAAGCAGCCCTGGTCCCGCAGCCTCTCCTGTGTCTCTGTGACTTCCCATCATTTCCCACCAGTATCATCCCTGTATCGGGGACTCGACTCAAAAGGGAGACAGTACCCAGGTGGGTTCTGGCAGGCTTTGAGCAGAGGGGACGGTTCCTGCCCAACCCTGGCTCTCAGGATCATGTCGGTCTCACACTGTCCCAGGTGCTGCTGACACATATTCTGCTGTCCAAGCCTTGTCCCAGAACTGCTACTCGTGCCCACCAGTTCCAGCCTGTATAGTCATGAGGGGTATTTACATACATGCATATTATTTTTAATTAAATATTAATTTTAATTAAATATTTCATTTATAAGAAGCATAACTGTTTCCTCTTATTTCGCAGTTGAGTGTGTGAGCAAAATAGTTTTGTCTTCCTTAAAATATTTCAGCCACATTTACCTATGTTTTCCATGAAAAATAGCCATTCTTCTAACATACTTAATTCCAAATCACCCTAGGAATACAGAGACCTCTGACTGAATTTTCAAAGGCAACCCACCTCAAGTGCAAGTCTTCTTGGCACGCTCTCTGAGGAATTTCGTAAAGCACCTCTGCTTTTCCTGACTTCAGCAATACACCAATGTTTCACTCGTACAGATCTCGACAAGACATATGAACACAACCTCTCAAGAAAATAACAGTGCTTCAGCAAACATATGTCTTTGAGAAACACCTTAATTTTTTTTTTTCTTTTAAGAGCCCCTGTGGTAGGAAATTTCTGAGAATTTAACAACATATGCCATGCCCACTTTGACGGAGTCTTCCTCCTGTGTTAGATAACTCTCTTTTCTGAATTGCAACCTGCTTGGGAAACCTCATTACTTCTGTTGCCATGTGCTAAGTAAGCTCAACCAAAACAGCTTTAAATAAAAAAGCTGTGAAACTTTTATTTCTTGCCAGTCAGCAAAAGTAGCACCTGGAAAGTGACATTAACATCCCATGTTATGTTACATGCACACACATACACATATTGGTTCATAATAATGAAGCTGAACAACTGTGAACACTTACAGTAACTGTAAAGCAGAAAATCTGCATGCACAATATTGCTCTGCACATGAGAACCCACAACTTTTATTTATAGTGGACAGATCTAGAACTACCAGCATTAGGAGCACTCAAAACATGTTAAACTTTTCTCCCCTTCCAATTCACATCTTATTCAAAGCTAAAACACACGCCTGAGCAAGAAGCACCAATCTTCAGTGCAGATGGTCCAGATCTCATAAATATTTCAGGGCACAGGAGATGGGGGGCACTCGGATTAGAAAAGGAACAGATCCTTCTCACCACCCAACACTGAAGTCCTGCCTGCACAAGAAATAGAGGCAATACATGGATGGAAGCCATCCATCCGCTGCCAGAAGAAGGCTACCAGATATTATGGCCCAAAGAGAAGACATTAACCAAAAGTAGTAGAGAAAAATCTTGACAACGAACCTCAGGCAACCTCTGCAGTGAAGTACAACAATTAGACACACAAGACGAAAAACACTTTAAAAAAAAAATCACAAATCCCAGATTATAAGTGGTTGAGGGAATAAAACTGACTATTGTCACCACCAAAATGATTAAGCTTCCTAAGTAAAAGTCCCATTAACAGCTAAACTAAGGAAATATGGGGGTCTCTTTCACTCTGGTGTCATTTTCTGACAGGTCACTGCTGGGTTTATTCCTGGGTATCAGGTATTGCATTTTTAATTAGCAGACAGATAATCTAAAACTTTGAATGCTGGAATTGTTACTCTGGTATTCAAATCATGGTTACAAATCACATCAATTTTCAAAGGAAAATGAAAAATTAAAATAGTACGTAAGTAATGTCAGAATATCACAGGATTTAAAATCAATATTACAATGTGAAACTAGCATCAATCACTGTTAGAGTACAACCATGAAAAGTGAATCCATACTAAATCTAAGCTCATGGTTGTTTGTAATTTATCTTTTTTTCTCCTCTGTGTAAAAGGGTAGAACTGTCCCAGAGAATACAGTGGAAAATGCTGACTCCCCAGTGATGAATTCTGAATTCAAATTATGTCATCTTTACACTAATGACATTGTGTAGCAATGAATCTTTTTCTCTCTATTTAAACAAAGAGGGATTAGATCTAACCTGCCAAAAGGAAAAAAGAAAAGATCACCCCAGCAAGTCCAATACCCTTTCCATCCCTTTAAGAGTCATTGTAGTGCAATATAGAATAAATGTAGACAGAATTAAATTATATGATCCAGGGAACTGCAGGGCATGGCTACCTTCAGGGTGAATAAGAAGGCCTCGAGCCTTATTCACACAGTAAGAACACGCAAGTCCAAAAACCCCTTGGATTTTCCTCATCTGGCTACACATAAAGGCTTGATCCAACCTTTCTAGCTGTAACAGTCTTAATCAGTTGCATCTTGGCCAGTGTTGCACAGTCTTGATACAACTATCATGGATACAAGCGAGACAGAGGAGTCACTGAGTTACCCCTCAACTTTCCCTCCTCAAAATACCAATTTTGTTACAGGAAGTAAGGTTTTCAAGTGAGTTAAACTCTAGCTTTTTGAATTCTTTTATGCAATCAATCCACAGGTTTGGTGAATTCGTTAGGTACAGAGAAACGTTTGTATGGTATTGAGACCACTTCAGGAAAAGATGAAGGGTTTGCTAAAATGAGATAGAAGGCTTTTCAGCAAATATGCAGCTTTAAGGAACACCAAGCTAAACAAAAGACAGTGAAATCCAGCTACTTAGTCTGTCAGCCTCATCAGCTTCTCTCAGCTGAGACAAAGTGAGTCGCAGAACACTGTTTTAACTCATGGAAACGGTACAGAAATAGTGCTGGAATTGTAATAACTTCTGTCACACAATCAGTAAACGCATGTGTTCTGAGAGACTCATTATTACCTGAGAATTTCAAGCTAAGGATATTCCCTCATGAAAAGCAATCACGGTTCAGACAGCATAGAATTAGATGATCTGATCATCCTTTAATTCATTTTATCTTACAAGTTCCAAAGGAGCTATACCTCAATAAAGCTCAAAAATTGGGATAGATAGGATTCAGAACTTGCTTGCCTTTGATGTATTTAAAAATGTACCACTGCCTGGCAACTGTAACACGCAGTTACCAAAAACATTGGATACAATCCCCCCCAACCCTCCACCCCATCTTTATACTAGGAAAAGGAAACACCTCACAATAGACAACTATTATTTCAATATTTGTTTTTATTAGACTTGCACTTTACTATGTGGTTTTTTGACAATGACTTTTTCAAGTCTTTCTCTGAGAAAGTAATTGTCGAAGACAATATGTAAAATGTGGAGGTATTATTCAGAGTGGGGAAGTATGAGCCAGACTGAAAAATGAGATAACTAAAACTCCCAAGTATTTGGTCATGAACATGCAAGTTCCTTTCCATTGAATTCTTGCCAATCAAAACAACTGAGCTAATACTTTCTATCTACCATATAACAGACTTCTTTTCAAGGACCTGATACATATCTGGACTGCATTATTGAGAAGGGGGTTTTAAGCACTAGCTAGTTTGTCTCTTATTACTTATTTCTGAGTGACAGCAAGACATCAGGTATCTGCTTCCATTCAGAGAAATTAGGTAAGCAAGAGCATTTAAGGGCTGCGGGCTAGCAAAAACTCATGAAGGAACAGTGAAATCCCACTAACAAAGGTATTTCATTTAAAGGTTATAGTCACAACTGAAGTTACAAAAAAAAGAAAAAAAAAGGAAAGCAAATCTTAGAGGTTTCAAACTGCAATATTCCTGGAATTAAATGCTACTTCAGTAGATTCAGTCTTGTAGGTATATAGCAGGGGAAAGAAAAAAAAAAAAATCACAAGAAACAAGAACTATGGCACAAAATAACAGATGCAAAGGAGGAGGAAGTAGGAATGCATAGATGTAGGTTACAGGAGATTAAAATTAACTTTTTTCTCCTCCCTACATGGACAGCCTTCTCTTCTACTCTTTTCTTTTCTTGTTACCGTTTTAGCCCACATAATAAGCCCAATCTCATCTCTAACCATCAAGTTCTACTAACACTTGCAGATCATTTTACTACTTTTATTTCAAGGAGAAGCTGCTGATTCAGTCCACATTAAAAAAAGAAAATCAAAGCTACACAGTCCAGCTCACAAGTTTCCAAAGGCTGGAAGGAAATTTGATTTACCACTTGTATTTTCTCACAGCTGGCAGCTGTGTTACAGTGCCCTACCACACAGATAGCCCCACAGCCATCTCCAAAACCACATGGGAAGATGTCACACATTTACTTCCAAGCATAGTCCTGAGTGATGAGGTAAAAAACTCTCAAGCACATCTTCCACTGTTACAACCTTTCTGAAATGCTGTGGCCACTTGTCAGCACTAAAGCAGACGCACCACGAGCAGATGCACACCCCAGATTTTCATTAGCAAGAGGCCTGTGTGGCTAGACCAGCACCTACCTGAATCTGGTTGGCCTCACCAGACATGTCTGCCTGCTCCAGTCTCTCCAAACAAATTTTTTTCCTAGCCCATAACATTAGCAATTTCTGTGCCTTCCATGAGCTTCAGAGCAAGATACAGCCAGTGCTACGCCCCAGAGCTGATGAGAGAAGGGTTACTCAGATAAACAGGGAGGACATCAACATCACTTGTTCCTCTGAACTGAGGAAGATCTTGACTGAGACCTACTTTTTCAGCACAAGCACATTCCTGTTACTGGAAATAACTGCTCCAAGTAGACTGCACATGAAATCTGTTCCCCAGACATAATTAAACGCTAATGAAGGCTAGCATTTCTCCACATCTGTAGCTCACAACAGAACTTGAGGAGTATTACCAATTGCACTGTACACAGCTCAGGGTACTCAGATGTGCAGCTTGCTGAGAAATTACAGTCTGAGCAGGGAAATGGAAGTGATGCCTGATTGCAGCCACTGGGGTCCCATCAGGTTAAGGAAAAACAAGTATCTGTTGATGCTAATCAAGTTAACTAGATCACACACACTACTGTCAGATCATGCAAATCAAAAGCAGATGCATGCTGTAAAAGGCACAACACTCCCCATCCACTAGCCAGCCTCTACTTGCTAAGGAAACAAACAGACCAAAACACAGCTACACAGGACAGAGTTTGAAAGAAAAGAAAGAAAATTGAAGAGAGTCACCCAAGCGCACCTTTCACATCTCTATGCAGTATTTACAGATAGAACCTCCACAAAGATCAGTCCCAGTCAAGACATACAGACAACAGGTAAAATGATAGCCTAACAGCATTTAAAGATAGAGTCATAAGCAAAAAAGAACATAAATTAAAAATTTTCTAAAAACACAATGTGGCAGTTGCCTAGTTTTAAAAATTATTTATATCCTGCCCCACAGTGCTTTTGTCTACCTTACAAAGAGAAACAACACGCAAAAGAATTCAGATGGCTCACATTTCTGTAAAGTATGTTATTTTTAATTCTCTTTTTACATAGCAATACTTCAATTTTAGTAGAAGTGTACATTCCATTTAAAATATTTTATTATGGATTCTTAACATTAAAAAACACTTTCATATTATTAAGACATCCAACTAGTAGAATTACAGTAGGAAAAAGTGACAGCTAAAAAGGGCGATTCTAAGGTAAAACATACTTAACATGAATAAAATTAAAGGAAGATCAGAACAATCCTGAACTGTTTCAACACTTGAAGTAGTTATTTAGTTATTCATTGGTTAGTATTTTTCTCCTTTTTGATTGCAGACAGTCTGACTGTCAATGGCTCCTTTCACTTATCCTCAGAAATTATCGAGGCAATGTATTTCAAAGGCACCTATAACCCTTTCTCGACAGGAAATAGAAGCCCTAATTGTTTTTCTTTATTATATTTTATAAAGAGAAGATAAGGTATCTCTTAAATGTTCCATTAAACTTAGATAAGGGGGATCCTATAATTCCAGGGAATGGTATATTTGAAATTATTCTGTTGGTTTTTTTTTTTTTAAATTCCTTTTCAAGGAAGGACCATTCCTCCTATAACAGAATGTCTTTCTTGTCTGAGATCCAAGCTTAACTGGTATTCTAGGCTCTACTCTTTGGTGGAATTTAACTCAAATTAAAACCCGTGCTCTGTTCCCTGTTATCCATCAGGCAAAGGAATGGTTTGACCTCTCTTCAAATACCTGAGCTTTGCGTAAGTAACATTATAAGAATGTGCATGCTGATTTCCCTTTTCTTTGCTATACTACAACATCCTTTCATTTTTAATTTCTTAAATTCAAGACAAAAAGTACTGAAGATGTGATCTCTCTCATGGAAACATGCTTTAAAATGAAGGTAGGAAGTTACTGAATTAACTTCTGATGCCCAAAAGATGGGCTGGAAATAAATCCCCACAGACCGATGTCTATAGAGCAGGTATTTGTTTATTGCAGCACTGGTGGTGACGGGGATTTTTCCTCCTAACTCACCCGCCTTTGTCAAGTGCTGCGGTGTATTTATACAGTAAATTTTGCTTAATGTTGCTATGTCATTACAACATCATCACATATGCGCCGGAACTAATTTACATAGCATGATCTCATGGTTATTAGATAATTCTTTGCACTGCACATGCAATTCCGCAATTTGGGGGTCTTGGATGAAGGCTTCTAAAGTCTTCTTCGCACTTGAACTTTTCAATGTTGTCTTCGGGGCATGTGTAGTTACGGTGCTCCTTGGTCCATCTGGTCTTAACTGGCCTAAATTCTTTGTTTCCTGGTTAATTGGCTTTGCACTTGCCAATTTCTCATTAGTACTACACTTATCTACTTCTAAAACTATACACCTGGTAAGTTTGGGGTTTTTTTCCCTCTCTTTTTGTCTATTCTGCATTTAACCAAGTAGTTAACTATATACTAGCCATTACATTGTATAAAAAAAAGTTATTCATATCAGGTCATATGGGTATCAAAAGTTATGATTCAGGTTATACAAGCATCAGGTTATAGGTACAGAAGTTATGATTCAGGCTACATAAGTAAAATCTATGATTCAGGCTATGTAAGTATAGGCGACTATGCTTCAGCTTATACTGATATTCTTCATCTTATATTGATAAAAAGTCATGATTTAGGTTATATTGATATTAGGTTACACAGATATCCTATAATGCAAGCTATATAAGCAGTTCGCAACTTTGACCTAAGTTATATAGACATCACTTTAAACATGGAAGTAGATCTTAAAAGCAATGACAATAAAAAAGAACTATGTATTTCTCATAGCTTTGTAGGTTGCCATAGGATTATTTTAAGATTACCACTTTACTACAGAATTCAATACTGTGCTTCAAATCAGTCAGGCAGGTGGCTACTGTCAGTATTAAGTCACATGAACTTCTCTGGGCAAGTAAACTTTTAGCTCTATAGAAGTTGTAAACCCCATGATGATCAGTAAATCCAGCCTCCTAAAAGCACAAACCATTACGATCCCCTAAGTTCTTGCTTGCTTGAACTGCAGCATACACCATTTAGAAAGGCCTGCAATTTTCAAAGTTTGTCAACCCACAACATCCAGTCCATTATCCTACAGGGCACCTACATTAAGCTACCATGCTACAAGTATTAGACATCACTTCACTCTTTAAAATATTAACACAACATACTCTTCCTTACAGTCTTCTGAAACTCTACCATAAGGGTTACTAAAAGCTAAGAGTCCAAAATGCTCTTTTGCCACACACTTCTAAACACATTAAATTAGTCACCTGAATAGAACAATTTGTACATTTTTATGTACAAATGCACCTGGTCAACAGTAGGAAATTTACACAACCAAGTTTCAAGACTTTCAAAAGTTCAGGCCAGTTTTCAAACTGCTGACAGTTACTTGTGCAGATCCTGAGCTCAAGTACACATCACCCAAACTCTGGAACTAAAAGTGAGTCACTACAAGCTGAATGTTTCAAAAAATTGATTAAAGCCATGATTAAAAAAAAATTAAAAATTAGTCCTGGGAAAACAAATATGGCTCTTTCAGGGCTATGACCAGGGGTTTGGCTTTTCTGAAAGTCTCTGAACTTCTCTCATCAGCTCTAGGGGAAAAAAAGTCTGAAAAAAAGGAAAAAAAAAATTGCAGCTCACAAGAGTGAATAGATTGTCAGAGACGGTTTCTCAGAGTGGGTTTACCTGTGTGTTTTAGCTTGGACCTCAAGTACACTTTTGAAGGCAATTTCTGATGGTCCCCACAGACCGCACTTCAGTACATGCTGTGGAGTAGACTTGGAGATCGCATAATAGATTTCTTCCAAACAATCACCGATTGGCAGAAGAGAGGTTTTGAGCTCAGAAATGCACATGAATAGCTGCAAAATAGATAAACCTAACCTAACAACAAAACCCTAACAGAAAAAGAAATCACTGTAGCAACAGAAAAACTGATACATTATTGAACAAAACCCAAACATAGAATATCCCTTTCCTCCCTGAAGGTTCAAATAAAACACAACCCAAACCAAACCAAACAAACAGAAAAAAAACCAAAACCCAAACCCCAAGAAAAAACCCTAAAACCACTCAAATAATTCTTTGTACTATGTTACTTAATTCTACACAGTTTGAGAATCAAAATAACAATCATAGTTCATCTAACAAAGCAAGTTGAGAAGCCAAATACAGATTTATTTTACAGTTTATAGGAGTAACAGCATGCAAACAAATATTTAGAGGGCTCATGCAGGAAACCTGAATATTACACTGAAAAGAAAATGAAAAAAAATCAGCAAACAGAGATATTCAAGTCAAGGTGCAACACAGAGGAGTCAACAAGCTCAAAATCAATAATCTGCAATCTACTGCAAAGAACTAAGCCACCAAAAAACATTAAAGGAAAAACAGCAAGTGAGAGTTTGTTGGTACTCCACAACAGCAGAACAACAGCACCTGAGCGACTACAAAACAGAGCAGCCAAAGGCTGCTGAGCAGCAATGACATGTCCCTTGGTTCCCAGCCATGGCAAGTGCAGCCAAGTTCCATCCCCACACATTTCCCATGTCCCAGAGAGGCTGGCCTCTATACCATCACCATCCAGGTTTTCCTCACCTCAGACTCATTTCTGCATAATAGAAGATGCAGCTGTGGCTCTAACTCTGCAATCTGTTTTGCCTGAAGGAATCTGAACTCCTCAAAATAACAGACTTAAAGAAATATGGAAACAAACTGTTTCTGTTCCCACCTGCCCCCTCCCCACAAATAACTCTTTTGGTCATATGCTGGGGAATTCCTTCTATGGACGTATATGTATGGGGGAAGATGGGTCCCTTCTGTGAGAGCTCAGCTGGCAGCAGGGACAGCAGAAGTCCATGTCCGGACCAAGACTTGCAGCACCAGCTGGTGCTGGGGCTTTGCCAACCACAGACCTAAGCACTCGGATGACAGTATCAAAGGACCATCTGCAAGCACATTAGCTTCCCTAGATTTCCTACCAAGGTGGGGGACTTGCTTTATTTTTTACAAAAAATGACGCTTTTTACTGTTTTGGTCCCAAAGCCTGCATTTCTCCTGTCACCTCACAAAAAGACCCTGCCCAGAGTCACAGGCAGTCGCACTGGTCTCTTTTGCAAACACCCAAACCCCCCACTCTGCATCTCCTAAGCAAACCCAAGGCTACCCAGAGGTCTTCAGCTGCACGCTGCCATAACTGATCCTAGGCTCCAAGCTTCCCAGTACTAACACTTGCCAAATATGAGTCATAATTTAAGAAGAAACTACCACACTTTTCCCTCCTGAGCTGCAGCTGCTCTATCTGAGGTGCAGTGCTGGTGTGGAGTGCAGTGCCCTCCCTCAGGAAAGAGGAGGTAGAAGAGTCAGAAATGAAGGAGTAAAGTTGAGCGTGGAAAAAGGTGATGGGGGAGAGCAAGGAGAGTGGTTTTACATTTTGTCCTTGTTTCTCACAATGCAGCTCTATTTTAATTGGCAATAAATTAATTTTCCCCAAATCAAGTATACTTTGCCCATGACAGCAACTGGAAATCCCCCTTTATCTCAATTTACAAGCCTTTCCGTCTTATTTTCTCCCCAGTATCCTATTGAAGAGGGGAAGTGAGAGAGAGGCAGGGGGATGGCAGCCAGCCAAGGTCAATCCACCACAAGCTCACTGAAAGAAAAGAATCATAATGAAAAAAGTATTGAGATATATTCAATTCTCTTTAATTTAATGCAAGTATGGGAAAAACTGACTTCACATGAGTAGATAGAAAGATTTACCCTGGGAGGGTTTGCAGCCATCTTTTCTCCCTTTGCCTCCTGGGCAGTGCCATGCTGGGGGAGAGAGCTGGCGCCATTTTCCCTTTGTCTCCCTGTGGAAGTGGTATTTCCCCAATTTAGGGTTTCTCTTTGCTCTGGGGGAGTTTGTGAAATTTAGCAATTCTGTATCCTGTGATTATTTACTGGTTTTTTTTGCCTGTTGCAATTTTGTTTGTTAATATACTGTTATTTTTTGACTCCCATCAATCTACTCGTATTTCTCCTTATTGGTGGAAAGGGATTGGTTGAAACTAAGGGAGATAACTCATCTTAGAGTGTCCACCTCTTTAAATTTTCTTAAACCAAGACAGACAGACATGTTGGTCTTCTCAATCCTCCGTCATAGCACTGAAAAGCCCATTTTACAGACCACTCTGCAGCAATAAATCAAAAAACCGTCTGAAATCATGTTGCCTGGCTTATTATACCACAACATCATCAGTGGTTTAAATCTCCAAATTCTTATCTACACTCTTGTCTATTTTACTAAGTGGTCTCTTAAATAAAATGTAAATGGAGAACGCTTTGCTTATACTTTTGTAGACTTTCAGCTGTAAAGACCATTTCTGTCACAAGACACTCAAACATTATGAGTGACACCTTTCTACCCAATGTACGGCTATGAAATAGGCAAAACCATTGCGCCTTCAATACATAATATATTCAAAAATAGCATAGACAAGCCACCATAAAATCTTGTGGTTCTTGAAAGTTTCGTGATCACAGCTATGTAGGATACTTTGCATTTTTTTTAAAATGTTTCTCTGGATTTTTTTGATGCAGCAGAACACAAACACCATGATCTTTAGTAGTCCCAAAATCTTTTAGAGCTGCTCTATGGTACTTGTTACCTTCAGCTGCCTTGAAGGACAAGGTGTTACCTTAATAGAATTATAAAAAGAAGTCCAATTCTACCTTAATAAAATTACAAAGAAGTCCAAAGTCAGAATTAACTTTCAGAATTCAAATAATTTTGAGCCCACATTTACTTTATCCTTTCCTTCTATGAGATTTGCAATGTTTCATATTAGGTAAGGAAACTGCTAACAGCAGGCTTTACACTGTGCTAAAAATAGATGTCATCGGCACTACAGATAATACAATACTTACTACCAATAATATATAACAATCTTATTAATTATAGCAATTGTTATATTATTATTACAATAATAATCCTTACATATGATTAATTATATTTAAGTTACATTTATATAGTATAAAGAATATAATAAAGTAACACTTACTACTTCTTACTGACAGGATTTTTTAAAAATAGACTGTATTACTGAGAATTAGTAATACATTACTAATTAATTACCTGGCTGCATCACTGATAATACTACAGATATTATTTCTATCCCAAGAGGATAACACTGATAAAACTAACAACTTACATTGACGTTAACGTACTGAATACTGAGTAAAAGTTTCTTGACATCCTCTGGAGCTAGGCAGAGAATTCCACATAAGTCCAAAATCCCGCCTTTAGTTCAGCTTCTCTTGTAAGGAACATTACACTATAAAAAATCCTAAGCTGATGTCCATATCTGATGAATTATTCAAGAATTTCTCAGTTAAACTAAAAAATGTATAATATCTGACTTCTGCAGTAAAAATGTCTTTCTTTCTTTTTACAAACCAATTTACAGTTTGAAAAGGCCAACAAGTTTATCAAGAATTATTTCCATGTAAGTTGTTAGGTTATGCTTGGAGTGTCCTTTCATTAACAGGATAAAGAATCACTGGTGTGACTTGTAAATCACTGATATATTCATGCAACTGGAGCGAATTAACAATCTCCTTGACTAAAACCCACAGACTTGTTCTAATTCCAATACGTGATATCTGGTGCTCTGAGGTTAAGTCACTATACTAAATTTTCAGAAATAAATGTCACCCAGTTTGCAAGAGGAAATCAGCTTCTCCTTCAAATCCATCCCTAAACAGTTCGATGATTCTGCATTTCTTTAAACAACAAGACGGAATTATTTTGTGACTATACATTAATTCAGAAAAAGGAAAATCAAATAACAAAACCAATCAACCAAAGCACGTCCTAAAAGATTCTGTTGGTAAAAAATAGTTTCTAGTATATCTCAGAGTAGCATGTCAGTAACCCTTGCTTCAAATAGGCTGACGGATCCAGGCACGTGATTCTGTCTGCAAATATATCATTATAGAAATGCATCTCAACTCTCAGCAATCCAAGCAGGTGGACAAAAAAACCCAAAACCACCACAATAATCACCCAGTTAGATCCACATCTATAAAATCCTTTTGGCCCTATACTTGCATGCTGGTGATTTGCAGACTTCACAGGAACTAGCTTTTCTTGCATATTAAAAAATTGACAGGCATCTGTACAGCCAGAAAACCAAGAGTTCCAGCTCTACATCTTTCACCGAGATATCACATTATTTCCTAGCAAATTGAACAAAAAGACTTCTATAAGAAATGGATGATATCTAAAGGAAATTGTGAGTAAGAAGTGAATGCAGAGTACACAGCCTCACAATAGCTGAGGCCCTAGTAAGGACCCATGACAGGCCACAGAGAAAGTGTGAAAAACAGGGTACCCTGCTGCTCTGGCACACACTCCAGCGCAGACAGTAAGAACCCCATCATGAGGAATTGCACCTACACAGAGAGCTAAAAGAGAAAAATTCTCTGCAGGAATTGAAAAATGTAAACTAAATCCAAGCACTCTTAAGATGGCAATAAAGCACGAATTTCGGGCTGCCAAGCCACCCACACTGAAGCAATCCTGTTGATAATACTGCATATGGTTTATGTTGCCCATAGAACAACATGAATTATGAAATCTGAGTATGGATGTAGCAAAACTGGGACCAATGACAAAAAGGCAATTATGAGGGGGCTGTTTTCTTGTGAAAAGTTTTGGCAGAGACAAGGAGGTACAAGGTTAATGAAAAGCTCAGCCCAAACGCAGAAAAAACCAAGAGACTAACGTAGCAAATAAAGAATAAAATGCCAAATCAAGGGGAGAAAAAGGAGGGCAGGTCTTCCACTGCTAAGTGTGTGTGCACGCCTCTAGATGGTAGTCATGCAGACGTGTGAATTCAAGTCCACAAGAAGGATGGAAGAAACCCCTTCGGATGACATGCTGGACTCTCAGTCTGGTTTTTGTTCTTAACATTGTTCCAATTTTCTTTTTCTTTTTGGGTGGTGGGAGGAGGAGGGCACCTGTGGAGGCAAGAAATGGATTTACACCTCAGTACCTAGAAAACTGTAGTTTAGTAGTGAGGAATCACATATGTTATTCCTTAGAATCTGCATCTGTATCCTATTTGATTGCATAGATTATAGATTATTTTGCATAGACTATTTTGCTGCTCTACCTGTTTACTCTTCGAGTGCTCGTTAATCAATAAACATCTGAATAGCTTACGCCAGCTAAGTCTCAAGTCTCCCTTCTACAGACAAGAGTGTTAAATCTTGGCAGTAACAGAAAAGCATTCACATAGCAATTTTTTCTGGTGTTCTCCTAGTATGTATGAGTGAGGTTGTGTGATAAAATCTGCGGGTCATAAAGCAGCAGCAGGCTCACCTTCCTCAGACTGCCTGATCCAGCATAATCTATTTCATTCTAAAAATGTGGTATTAAACCAAACAAACCTGATATGCAAGCAGTGCACTGTTCTCCTACCAAGCTAAATCAAAATCAGGTTGACGTATATTACTATGGGTTAAAAAATTATTAAGTAGAAAACATACTAATAAATAGGGAGCAATGTAAGAATCCAATTTTCTCCAGACTAACAAAGAAGTAGGTAGCTGCAATGCTTAAGAGATTTCTATTATAAAGTTTGTGTCACTGCTTCAAGTTTGTAGAGTTTTGATTATTTTCGTACTGAGGCAGAAAGAGATGCTTCAAGAACATAGACAGCAGTCAGAAATTCTTGATTTCTATCTAATTCCTTCCTTCCTGACTGTGTGCAAGTCACAGAAAAATCTCTCCTTTGAGAGATTTTTGACTCAAAAGAATATGACTCAAAAACATACCAGGCTACTAGACTGCAGTGGAAATTGATCAGTGCTTATTTATAGTGAATTCTGATAATGAAAAGGACAATTTGAATCAGCAAGGAATTCTAAAACAACACAGCATAGGCAGCATGAAGTACAGTGGGAACAGGAAGAGACAATTCTTTTTGAAATACAGTTTCTATAAGCATAGGGAACAATTACTCTCTATTTCCTTCATCTATTTTATTTTTGTAGCAGGGACAAAAATAAACTTAAAACAAGGTCAGTCTTCTTAAAACACTGAGTTTATAAATACAGAAACTATGTCATCCTGAACCAAATCTCCTGAAGATAATAATCTGGGAGATTTTATGAGAAATGTGTACTTAGTACATAAATGCACACAACAGCAGTAATTAAATTAAACACATCTCTCAAGCATGTTAATTACATGTGATGTGAATTTTTCATTTCAAGTTAAATCAGGCATACTGCAGCAGACTGAGATTTAAGTATATAGAAATACAGATTATGAATTTAACTACAAAATTCTCTCCACACCCTAAGGGAAATGCAGGAAGCTAGGATTAGAATTAATTTATTGTCTTTGAATCAAACTGGGTAGCACTTGAAAAAAGGTATGCTTATACTGAAGAGATGTCACAAATGGAGTGAGTTGACTTACCCTTTGTGATGCAAGATCGTAATGTTCCCCAGGTATTAAATAGCTGGTGGCAAACTGAGCAGTGCACGTCTTTGTTTGAAATTGATGATAATTTTTTCAGCAAAAGTACAGAAATTCTCAGTTTATATGTTTAGGACTACTTGTGCAGTTCTATCTGCTGCAGTCTTGCTGAAGCAAATGGGCATCAGGAAGAGGTCATGTTCCTTGTAAATGTTTCTACATATTACAGGAAGCACATCTAACGGCAGAGATCAATCCAGCAGTTTCACAGCACAGCTGTTCCACTCACTGCAGGGCAGATCCAGATTCTTTTGAGAAGGATCACAAACCAAAACACAGACTGATACCTTTAATCCACGGATGCTGCTTATCTAATCTTGGAACTATCTTGCAAGGAAAATTGGGAGTGGCTTCAACAAGAACCCCAGGAGTGGCCACAGGCTTTGTCATCTGCTACAAAATATTTAATATCCTAGTTCTTTTTCCCTCAAAAAATGCTTGAAAAATTTACTTGCAAGTGGCAAATCCTTCTTCTGTTAGAATTCAACAATGGCATTAAGTCCACTCAGCGGAGTGGGGTACCAATAAGAAAGGCTGAAAAACTTCCAAACATAAGTTTTGCTTAAACAATGCTATCTTGCAACTCATTAAAAAAGACTACATAGTTTTTGAGACATAGGATTAAAAAATCCCCTACCATCTCACAGACACTGGCCTCAAAATAATGGCTGAATTCAACTTTGTTGAATTTTATCAGGGATTACAGTTATCTGCTGTAAGCAACTTATTTTCTTATTCCATAGGCCAGCTTCCAGGAGAGTTTGCTCCTGGAAAAAAGGATCAGATCTTTCCCTCTGAACAGTAATAACAGAAATCAGTCCCAGCTTCTCAGCTAGCCATGCAATCCCAAGGGACTGACCTTTGGTGGAACTGTAACAGGCAGCACACCACTTGGCTTCCTGAAACACAGAGTGCTATTCCATAAGGCAAACTTGCGTACTGTCCCCAGAGATGGCACATAACTATCCAAGGTACAAACAACAGGCTGTCATGCACACATCTGCTTTCTCAGTAGACAGCCCCAGATCTGAATGCACACAGAGATATGAAATGCAGCTTATATTTTAACTATTAAGGATCAAAAGCTGGTGTCACACTGGCAGGTAGCATGACCACAGTGCATAGACAAGCATGCTGTATGGAAGAGTCCATCCATTTCACAAATGCTGCTGAGTGACAAAATACTTTGATCTACAAACTCCCCTGTGACATCAGGCATGCAAGTGGACCTCCACGTATGCATGGAGGGATCTGCTCTTGTAGTCCTTCCTTTGATCCAAGAGTCCAACAAGCCATGAACCTTACACTGCACAGCATCTAGCTGTACACAAGACAAATACAAACAACATTGGAAAAAATGAGTTGGGGGGTTTTCAGCTAATTTTAAATACACCATCACAACATACTTTTTACAGGTGTCCTGGGGAGACTCAAAAGGTACTTTAATACCAGGGGTTTAGTCTGAAATACTTTCAGTGTGAAGCAACTTAAATATAGCACTGTGAAAAATGCTGTCAAAGTTCCTTGTTTTCTCCTCCTTGGCTCTCACATCAGAAATACACTGAGGACTGTTTTTCTGAATGCAATGTTTTACCATCCTGTTCTATATTTTATGTACAAATTCAGCATTGAGCACAAAACCCCAAAGGATCAAAACTGAAATTTCAGATAAAGGTTACGAGGCACGAAGAGAAGTACAGAATTTGCAGAAAAATTAATGAAATATGAAAACCTATAAGGACCCATAAGGGCAGGATAATCACGGTAAAGATACAACTTTGAGGAATGAAATACCTACCCGCATAGATTTCATTATTTTGGCTTGTTTGATGTAAATTTTAAAATACCTCTGATGCCCTCTAGACTAGTGCACCTTGGAATTTACTGTTTAAGAACTAAGCATCAGTTTTAAATGCTGCAAATACATCTTCCTGGACAACAAGGGCAGAGAATACACGCTGCTACATGTTAGTCGAAGGGAAATAGCTACATATATTCAGTATTGAAGGCTCTATCAGTCTGTGTAACCCAAGACTTGAACAAGAATAATTCCTGACTGCTTATTTTTAGCACTTGTTTACTTTGTGCTACTTAACATGTTATTGTTTTGCTTTTGTACTCTACCAGAAACTTAATTCCAATTTGAAACCTTTCATAAATTTAACTATACTGTTCCATCTGAAAGCCCTACAGACATTATACCACACCAGGCAGCCAGATGTGCCAAGGTACAATCTGGATGGAAATTTAACAAACAGAAATGCTGAGATTGACCGATAACATTAGCCATTTGTTTATACTGAGACCCCCGGTAATATTACAGAGATGTATAGTGTAAGAACCGGAGCAGAATGGATTTGTGTATAATATTAGTACCCAACATGTGGCAGTTCACTTTCCCTGCATAAGCAATTTCCATTTTTGCTCTCTCAGGCACACCATGCTATTTGTGACATGAATCAAATCATATTGCTATTCTCAATTACTTAGATGTAGGACAGTATTTTGCACGAAACCAATCTCCTTCAAATTTCTTCACTTCCTCTGGGAATTATGTTGGACATTATCCCTAATGCAGAACTACTCAGTAAGCAGAAAGAGAGAGCAGAGCTCATTTTAGAGAAAAACACTCAGGAAAACTAAGCAACAGCAACATCAGCCTGCAGAGCTGATTACTGAAGGCTTGAGCTGTGGCTTTGACTTTATTAATTTGCAAACATCTACTCTCCTTTTTAATTGCATCACAGAACTCACATTCAAAGGAAACAAGGAAACTGGCAGGAAAGAATTCATAATCTGAGCTCAGAGTGTAAATGTCTTCTAATCCAATTCATGCTCCATCCTAAATCAAAGCTTCTCAGACTATCAACCACACAGGATGCATGTCAGGTGAAAATACTTAACATGTATAGGCAAGTGTAGAGGCTTCAGCTTCTGACAGAGAGAGGATCAGCTGATCTGAGCTTTCTGGGATTTCACATCTACTTGAAAAGCAAGAAAGCCAGACTCCTTTAACTCCACCTACATTATCTGCGTAGAGTGTGCTCAGATGTGTTACAATTATTAACTAACGTGGGAGACAGCTAGCATTCAATACAGAATACAAATTAATGTGTTTAAACCACCAGTAAACAAGCAGTCATTATATTGTGTTTACAACTCTCCCTTAAAACCATGAACTGTAAACAGACCCCCTTTACAGATACCTCCTGGGTATGTCATAACATTTCAGCTCAGCATCTAAATTACATATTGGAAATCACCAGTTACAATTCTGACAAAGCCATTGGTATTTTCTCAAGTACTGGTATATGATGAAGCCATTGGTATTTTCTACACGGTTCTTATTTTATCTGCTATAGAACACATATGAAATCTAATCAGTAAAAAGGGAAAAATAATGGATGGAGTAAAGAACTATAAAGTTGGTCATAAAACTATATATATATGAGTATTATGATGGAGACACTTTTTCTGTGAAGACTTCACTTCAAAAATTAAAACAATTCTATTGCTCAGACAACTCAAAAGAAACTGAAATCCCCATGTCTGGCTATTCTTTGTATTTTATACCATCTTCTATTACTACCAAACCAAAATTAATTCTAACACCTGATGAAATCCTGATCAGACAAGAAACAGAACCATATAATCATAGAATATGCTGAGTTAGAAGGCACCCATCAGAATCATAGGGTCCAACCCCTGGCCCTTCACAGGACACCCCAAGAACCATGTGCCTGAGAGCATTGCCCAAATGCTTCTTGAACTCTGTCAGGCTTGGTGCTGTGACCACTTCTTTGGGGAGCCTGCTCCAGCAGGGCAGAGCACAGCGGGACAATCCCCTCCCTTGTCCAGCTGGTGATGCTGTGCCTGATGCCCCGCAGGGTGCAGCTGGCCCTCACAATCTACAATGGGTCCAGAGCTACATTTGCAATGTTGGTCCAACACACACAACTTGGCAATTGCCAAGTTCAGTTTGTGCTCTTTTCAGAGAAAGTCAATACATTTTCCCATTATCTCATCAGCAGCTTCATTAAAAATGAATGGTTTTATTTATTTTTGAGGTCTCTTCTTCCAAATTGGTCTGGAAATAACCAGCAAGAATACTGCTTGAAGAACAAAAAAGGAAAATAGAGGCTTTACAATACCAAGTTTGGGAAAAAAAAAAAAAAAAAAAAAAAAAGAGGTAGCTCCAAGTGGATTGATTTTACCCCCCTGCCCACAAAACCAATCAAACTGCAGTTCTGTGACAGCATACCAGAAACTCAGCAATCACTGAGTCACATCTTGAGATGCCATCTGACACAACCATATCAATGTGCTTGTCCCCAAAGTCAGCATTAGGGACACTGATGACATTTCTGACATGTGTATTTATCCACGGTTACTTGGTCAGATTTGAGTGTTTCAATATTCTTACTGCTGGCAGTTTTCCCAAGCTCTCATCTGACTCTTCACCTTTCATTGCAAGCTGGTTAGTTATACCCAGTCCTGCCAAACAAAGAACAGAGCGCCTGCTGCCTCTTTCTTCACTGCAGATATTTTCAGTGCTGCATGCACACCATCCCTTCTTTGGCCTAAACAATCTCCACTTAATAGTGGCGATTCCCTTTTCACTTAGTCTGTCCTCTAGAGACTTCCACTACCCTCCTTCAAACTGTGGTTTGCATACTATGTCTTACAGCTGAGATTACAATGAATCTCAAAGGAAGCACAACATGAAATCCACCCAGACTGTCCCGACTACCACTGAAACTAATAAATAACTAAATTTAGACCAGGGACTTATCAGGAAACCCTCTACAAAGTGAAGCAAAGTATTAAATTTAGAATTTAAAAGAATTATCACCAAATAAAAAAGTTGACTCAACTCAAAGTAAGAGGATACCTTTGTAGCCCACCTTTACCAGAGGAAAAAAAAAAAAATTAAAACCATGTCAAAATAATCAATCATCAAAATAAATCACAGTCTTTGAACAAGTCTCTCTCAGGAAGTGAAATTAAAAATGTAGAAGTCAACAGAATAATAAAATCATATATTGATAAAATAAAACTCCGTCTTTATAATTCTTAAAACAAGGAAAAGAGTAACTCACTACAATTAGATTCATTCTAACATCTTTAACTTGCTTTTAATGGAAATCTGTTGATTCAGTGGTGACAAAGAATACTTTGTCTGTCAATCATCTGTCAATTCAGATAACAATATCGAAGACAGAAAACAAAATACAAAACAGAAACCTAAATGCCAACCCTTTCCACTAAAATGTGCTAATAGATCAATTTTGACAGCCTAAATTCTACTTTATCGCAGTGAAAAGGTTATAAATGAAATCAGCCTACTGTCTTGAAAATCTGTTTCTAATGGGTGAGTTTTCCTGTCTATAACCCATTATTTTCCACTGTACAGCAGTAGTGGCACCACTGTGGTAACAACAGCAAGGATTCAAAATAATTTTAAGTATTTATTGAAAAAAGTCAAGAAAACAGTTCAAAACAGAAAAGGTCTGATTATCACAAAGTTCTGTACTTCTCCTAAAGAAACTGAAACTACACTCTTGAAGAGCTCATTCACTTGTAAAAACATTGTTTGTGCAAATAAAAATACTACTATTAGATACATGAGCTTTTTATGAAAGATCACTACAACTGCAAAATGACAAGTGCTGAAACTAAGAACAGTCACCTAAGGATTCTAATAATCTCCTTCAGTAATATTGTATTCAATTAATCATAATTCAAATCTCAGTGAGAAAAAAAAGGAAAATCAAGTAGTCATGGTCTGACATTTCGCTTACGGAGAATTATAAAAAAAGTTTTTTTTAACATCAAAACATTTAAATGATGTTTTCAGAAACATAATTGAAATTCTATACTTCATATAGCATCAACTCTTTAAAGATCTATGGAGAATCCAAATCACCAAAGCCATAAACAAGAATGAACTTATAAGCAATAAAATAATTATCTGTACATAAGCAGTTTTGTGGAGAGCCAATTATATATGTGAAGTATACATAATGTTTTTATAGAAGTCGCTATCACGCAAACAAAAATGCAGATATAATTAAAGCTTCATTTAAGATTTAAGATATTCTGTCACTGATTTTCACTTACTGTTTACCAAAACGAAAACAAAGAGCCACTCAAGCTTTTAAGATTACAGCCTGTGAATAACATTACACTGGAAAAAAAACACCCTACGATTAAACAGCCTGGAAGGTAGGCTCTTTTGCTAATCCACAAACAATAGTTCTAAGCAATTAAAGATTTATTTCTCACACTTAACTTTTTAGCCACTGGCCAATTTTTAATTTATTTTTTAAGCGTCTCAAAGACAATGGACTTTCTTAAAGTTTCACAAGCAATCCCAGTCCATTGTCCCAGTAGGTGAAGGGTGAGAAGTCCAGCAGCTGCTGGCAGACCAATCCACACATGGCATGACCAGTCCCACTGCTCAGCAGGTCTTTGGCCTGACCCGATCCTCACCCTCTTCTCCTTCATGAACTGGCCTTCTAGGGAGATGTGTAGTAAGGATATGGGGAGTGGGAAAAGAAAGCAATAGACCAGTATAAGAACAGTAGACTTATGAAATCCTCATGAATCTTACAAAAATCAGGTTCCTTGTATCTTTAATTTCTTATGAAAATTAAAGCATGGGAGGAATCGCAGTCCCAACGGCTGTCTTTAGTGCATCACACAGATCCCCAATGCCAGCCTCCCTTCACTTCACCAGTCCTGGCTTTGGAACAGACACAACTCCCAGATCCTCTCACAGAAGTTCTTCCCCATAGCAGCACTTTCCTGTCTATACTGTGCTAGCCACTCTTGTGTCAGGTTTCCTAACTTCACTTGCACTCATCTCCAAATATAAACCAACTGCGTTGTGAAAGTGAGTAGTCCAGACAGCCTGCTGCTTTAAATTATGTAGGATACTGAAAAAGCTTTACACTTCGAAACACCTGCGGCTGACGCGCTTCCACACCAGTGTGGCAGGGATCAGAAGGTGTCCCACCTTCTCCTGCCAGGTGCAGATGCTGAGGCAAAGGAGGAGGTAGGCAATGTCGTTACAAGTCATACATGGGAAGATAATTTGGTTTTCCTGCTGAAACATTTTCAACTGCAGGTCTATTTTATGAGATTCTATACGAATTTCCAAACATAATACTACCCAAAGTTCAGCTCCTTCTCTGTGTACAGAATCCACCTACTTAGTAATCACTTCTTCAATAGATTATGTTCCTGTTCGGCTTTACTCCAGGACTGATTTTTTCTAAATTTTGCAAACTGCCTATTGAAATTTTCTGAGTTCTGACAAGACCATAAAGTAAGGGCATGCTATGACAGAAACCAAAAGACAAAGAATAGAAGGAACTGTACAAGAGTGCAACTGAAGTACAGAAATGCAGTACTGTCAATTCACTGAAAGATCATTTTCCCATCCACCTATTATCTACCACAAGAAGTTAAAAGGTAGCCAGAAAATAAGGCTGAATAGTGCTTCTTTGATCCCAAAAGCACATGCAGGACTTCATTGCTGGCTTTTGTCTTAACCTATGCATTCTGTCCCTGTGGACAAACCCCTGATTCTGCAAAAGGTAGTGTAGTGTCATGATTCTTATTAATGCCACAAACACTGTCTAGATTGTGTAGAAACTTAGAAATAAACAAACAAAATAGTAATTAAAAACTTTTGAAAATTTCTGCATCATCTAAAGAAATGCATCCATATTGTTAAAGACAGACAATTTAAAACACTTCAGTCTCTTAGGCAGAAATAATAATATGACTATTGTTTTAGAAAATTTTTTCACTCTATCTACATTCTCACAAATATGATCTGGATAAGACAGAAATTTTTTTAAAATTCCCCCAAGCTTCGTAAGCCTGAGGGAAGCCTTATGTTCCACATGAGAGGAAAACAACTTTTAACTGCTCACAGTAAAAAATACCTTATTAACATAAAAATTGACTTGACAGCTGCCCAGAGTCCAAATTTACCAGCTTCTGTGGTTTGCAGGGGGTTCTGTGTGTGGTGGATTTTGGTTGGTTGGTTTCAATACACTGCCCAAAATTTTTAAATTAAAAAGTAAAACAAATAAAAAAACCTAACTAAGCAAATTCCTACACCAAGAACAGAATCAAAACTACCAACAAGAGGAAAAGAGACAGAAGAGCAATACTGTCATTTTGCCTAAAAAATATATTTTTATAAGAGTACTGTTTAGGAAAGTCTGCTTATTTAACATGTCTGTTCTTTTACAGATTTCTTTGGGTGTATTTTTTTCCCCATCTACAAAGGAGTGTACAAAATTTTTTAAAGTTTCTTTATTTCTGGCCTCAAAAAAATTTGAAAAAATAATAAATCAACCACGCCATTCTGATGTTAGGACAGTGCAAACTTTTTATAAAAAGAGTATGGTCTATGTGCAGGTCTATGTTACTTATGCAGATTTCTTTTTTGAGAGCAGCACAAAAAGCCAACAGCAACAAAACAAAACAAACAGAAAAAAAAACCCAAACCCAAAGAACAGAAATGTGAAAACTTACATAGCAAAATTGCTTTCAAATAGAATATGGGCATATTCTCCCGAGGTGTCCACAACACCTCTGTGTCACCTCAGCTCAGTTTCCAAGTAAGCCTTTCACACTATAAATACCAAACACATGGATTACACAGTAAGAAGGGACCTCCATTTTATTCAAAATAAAAGTAACTCTGCAAAATTGAATACAGTTTTGTGTTAATGGCAGGATTAGAGCAAAGCTACAGAGATTTAAATCAGATGCCACTGGATTGTTTTTTTCTCATTAAAAACACTGCTTTTTGTAGATTGTTGGAGCAGGCAAAAAATCATTGTTTGGGACCTGGCTAGTTTAGCTAGAAGCAGATTAGTGAGACTTGTTAAGTCAAAGACTCTCAGACATTTCTATTTCCTACTTTTTAAAATATCTAAGGATTTGCAATCCTGGGATCCCCAGGAAGAAAATCTCACTTAGGTAAGAGATAGCTAAGCTCAGAAAATATGCTGTTCATAATACCTTTCACTCTCACTAATTTCCACCTCAGAGATTTTGTAGGTTGAGGCTCAAAAGCATAGTCTCAGTTGTTATCCAGGGCTTCCACAATACCGTGCTCAGCTAGCCTATTCATTGCTCAGAAAAAGGCTTTACAGGGCTTTACTAGAAGCTATTCAAGAGCAAGCAGTTAGTGAAAATGTAAGCAGAAGCATGCAATGTAATAACTACTATCAAAATAAACAAAGCGCTACTTTAAATTAAAAAGGTCATCTCCCACACAGAGAGGATTATCAATTCATTACTTCTGTCCTTACTCCCTCAACACTTGAAGCAGCAATGTCACCTCCATTGCTTTTTTTTGTTGCTCTACACAGAAAGGAGACAAAGAAAAAGTATTTTTCAGGTATTTATACCATTTTTCAAATAATACACATTCAAGTTAGACCTTTGCACTGATGCCTTAGGTTTTAACTTTTATATTTTTCAAATTCTGTACTGCCTAGTGTGTAACTCTGAAGTTCCGTGTGGCCTGTTAACTGCTCTCTCATGCTGGTTAGACGTAACAAACCCTCTCTAGGTTTGCTTTTCAAGGATATCTTGTTGTCCCCGGCCCCAAAATGTGTGAACTAAAAGCCTCTGAAGAGGAGGGGCAAACTTGGGGTAATTACATCATTTACTGAAGTTATAATTGGAGAATTAACCCTGATATGCAAATGGACCAAACTTATAAAAGTGTGAAGAACCCGTGACCCAGGGTCCATCTTGGGTGTAGCCTTTTGACTGCCCAAGGTGTACCTTTGAAGGCCTTTCAAATAAATACCTACTTTTATTCTCTTATTCTTGTCTAGCCTCTGTTTTTAGGTAGCCACTTCAAGGCATCAGCACAAGCTTTAGTGAATTTCACCAGAAGTCATGGAGGACTGTGACATCACTTAAAAATAAGCTCCAGGCATCAGGCAGAAGTTGTTTAATTACATGTTCTGTATTTATTGAAAATATAAAGCTAACGTTATTAGTAGGCTGGTTGAAGTCATAAAGTCAGCACTTGAGCTGCTCAGCCATTTCACCACTCTCTCAGTGACTTCTGATCTGTGTTACATACGCAGCAACAACATCAGCAACTTACTATCAAACTTAGAACCAAAACCAAAAGTTGACAGTTCCTGCCAGATTTTCTGGTGTGCCTTCAAACTCCTCACATAGCACAGGGAAAGTAGTGCAGTTGTAAAGCACAGCTGGCAGGCAGGTCACCAGAACAGCAGGTAACTTCTCTGTTTCACTGAACAGGCTTCCACATCAAAAACAAGAGCTGCAGCAGGTCTTCTGGGGCACCCCACCAGAGCCAGCAAGCCACACTGGCATATGCCTATGGTGACCACACAACTTTCTGTATGCTACTTCACTATTGTTCCAGTTTTAAAGCTCTGGAAAGGTCTGTCAAATAAATGGATTTCATACAGCTTTCAAAAGCAGGAAAAAGATCTTAAAAAGATAAAATGAATCAGTAACTGCTGTATATACAGCAATTATAACTGCACGTTATGAAGGTGCTTTACTGAGTTTTTCAGCTCTGACTCAAAACCCTCTTTGTCGGAAAAGCTGAGGAGTAAGGGAAGAAGAAACAAAGTGTACTGTTGGGATCCGCGAACATGCCTTTGTGTTGGGGTGGCCGAGGGGCTTCCCCCGGGATGCTTTGTTCCTTGGTATGGTCTGTCCCGGTTTGAATCTCCCGGTTGGCTGTAAGCTTCTCACTCCTCCCCGGCATTCTCCCATTGGTCCCCATTCCCTAATTCCACCTTTCCCCCTGGCCCCGGGTAAAACTGAGACCTTCGGGATCGTGTTTCAGATTTGCTTTGGAGTTCGGCTGTAAGCATGGAATAAACCATCAAGCAGGATGAAAGGCGAATCTCCTTCCTGCCTCTTTGCCACCTGACTGTAATACCGAAAATGCCCCAGGTTCTGTGGGCTTGCGGGAACCCACGGAACAGGGCTAAAAGTGTACAGCCTGTTAGACTGCCCAATACTTGCAAGCAAAATGCATCTAAGGAATCGGCTAATTCAGTGACATGTCGTACAGTGATTTCTTCAATTCTGAGGACTGACGCCACAACATCAGTGTAGTCACACCACGTGCAATCAAAACTTCAGCACTCGCTCAATGGGGACAGGCTTGATGCCTGATTATTGCCTTTTGGCCTGCTGCAAGTTGTGGTTGTGCAACAGGCAGCACACTGCCTGCTTTGTATGCTGAGGTTATTGCAGTGATGGGTAATGCGTACAAGGAAAGTCAGGATGATTACAGAAACAGTAATAGTCTACAGAAACAATGTTTGTAATTCTACTACTAACAAACATTTGCTACAATGTCAGATTTTATGAGCATTTGAAAAAATATCAGGAGAGAAGCGACAGTAAGAATCCTCAGGGCTACAGTGGCACTGCTTGAACCTCCTGTGGGGAAGCAAGGAGAAATGTTCTGAAATAGTTCAAGGCATCTTGCAACCAAAATGTCTACTTCATCTTTTCATAAAAACCAAACACACAGCACCTTCTTTTGATAGGTAGCTGTGGCAGTCAAAGATACTTCAGCTAGAAATGACATTCTTCCTGGAAAGAAAATCTAATAATCAGGAACTAAAAGAGTTTTTGTTCAACTATCTTAACTCCCAAATCCCATTAAGAATTTTCCAAACCTATTCCCTAGCAGTGTTTCTGCTAATTCATCATTACTATTACAGTTTCCCACAACATTTACAATTATTTTTTCCAACACTATTAACTCTGAAACATCCATCTATGTTTCATCACTTTCAAAAAAATTAACTAACCCTCTTCCCATGAGGGCCATTATTTCATTGAGAGTATTTGCCCGTTTTACTATTTTTGTCTGATCTCTTTTTACCCAGCATTTGATTGCACTCCCTCTGCCACTCACTGTGAATCTATCTGGTCCTTACACCTGAAAGTTGATTTTTCTACAGATTTTACCTTCCCTGTATTTTTGAAGGAGGAAAGGCAAGCAGCACAAATTGTGGTAGTAATGTTTGAAATTATATCAAAGACAGACCCATTCGTAAAGGGCTCCCTCGCTAAAAGCATTCCAATCAATTGCAGAGGAATATAAAAAATTGCTACAAAGCATGACCATAAGCAATTACACCACAGTCACTTGATCTTCCTTTGCAAGACCAAACAGATAAGGTACATTCCCACGTTTTACTGTATGCTATTCAAACTTGAAATATCAGCCTAAAGAAGTTGACCACTGAATGCTGCTTCAAGGACAAAACTAAAGTTCAAAATAATTTACTACATCATCAAATTGTTATTCTCATGGAAGAAAACAACATCAGAAAACTACATCTGGTGACAAACAAAAGAAGAAAAGAAAAGCTGCTTAAATCAGTTTCAAGGATAAATTCATCCTGGGTTGTGAAAAGCAAAACTATGTGAAAATCCCTCTGAAAGAGATTGTTCAAGCTGAGGGTTGCTCCCTACAGAATTGCTGAAGCCCTTGTACCACTGAGTATTCATTTCTCCGAAAACTTATCGTCCCTCACTCCCTGGGAGACTATTTTACAGTCTGGTAGTAATCAGTGTTGAGATGACTTTTCCAATGCTTAGTTCTTTCTCTGTCTCATCATATCATTCACAGTTAAATCCTCCTTACCATACATAGCTTTGTTTCCTACTGTTTCTACCAGGGCTTTTTTTTGGTTACAAGGTAAGATTATTCCTCTTTATTAACAAAAGGGAGATAACATTTTGTTCCTCTCCAATTACTAAGCATCATTCCTGCCATATGAACATCTTAGTGTTATTTGTATAAGACAACCAACCTAGCTGTAAAATGCACACAACTTAGGCAGAGATCAAAAGTTTGTAAGTGCATTTGAAGCAAAGAGCTTCAATAGCAACTCATGCTTCAACACTGGAAACTTGCTATCAAGATTCCAACATTACTCTTAAATCAGTTCCTGTACTCCTTGCTCCTGTACTTATTTTTCTTCAACAGGTAAAAAATTTGCAGAGTGAAACCATCTCCTCAGAAGAAATATTAAAAACCTTGGACTTCTGTCATGCCTCAAATGCAAACAGTTGAACAAAACAAAACAAAACAAAACAAAACAAAACAAAACAAAACAAAACAAAACAAAAAAAAAAAAGGAAAGCTTTTTAAATTTAGAAACAAAGTGCCATTTTCACAGGGTAGACTAATTACCCAATTACTGCCCAAAATTACTGTAGTTCTTTCTTTGACAGCATAAGGTTTACCAGGTAAAATGGAGAAAGAAGCCAGGAATGCATTTGTTCCTAACAAATTGAAGAAACCATGCAAGAAGAATCTGCTTCACCTAAAGCAGTGTACAATCACAGCAGCAACAACAGCGTAACGTCCTTTGCTAACCAGACACTACAGAAGTGCCATGCACTTGACATGCAGACAGTAACAAGAGAAACTGTGTCCATGCCAGGCACAATGAGGTCTTCTGTTCCTGTAAGTCACTGAGCACCTTTATTAGCAAGGCAGAAGAAAACCAAATGCCATGTTATTCATGTACACACAGATAGCATCCCAACAATTTATTTACCATTAATAAAAAGAGGCAAATGTAAAGTTGAGAAAAATTTCTTTCTTTGACCATAAATTCACAAGGCCACAGAAAAAGGAAGTACTTTCCCTGAGTTGGAAATATCAGAGCTATGCATAATGGTCACCACCCACTGCCAAGTCTTCAGCGTTACATGACAAAGATTTATTTAGATGCTCTGGGCCAGTGGCTCCAACTGTGGACTGTAAAGCTGTTTCCATGTTCAGAATGGTTAAGCATCTGTCAATTTTTAAGCTCTAAGGTACTTCCACTAACCCCATCTATTTCTGTCCAATAATTTTCAAGAGTTAAAGGTGGTGTTTTTTTCTGAAAAATATGTTTTTAGATTAAACATAATTCTCTTCCCAAACTTCCAGCACAGGTTCACCAGATCCTTTGCAAAAACTTTTCTTTAACCTTGAACCCTTGCATATAAAAATCCATCCATATATTACATCACTGTTTTTTCTTGGGAAATACATCACACATACTGTGAAGTCATGAATAGGGCTACATTTAGAGCCAGAAGAATTAGTCTCCTCAGGACAAAGAAGAACAAACAGAAAACATGATGACGTTACTTACAAACCAGATACAGATGGGGGAGAAGACAAAAAAGAAGAGTATTAAATCTCCACCACATACAATTCAAAGGCATGTAAAATGTGAAGTACCCACAGCAAAACTATACACATAAACAATACACACCGGATGCAAAACAAAATATGTACGTGAGATTACATTCCACAAGGACCTTGCCACAAGTGCCATGCAGATCGAGCTGAAGGGTGACAATGCTATACCTTAGAAGTCAGAATTCAATTTTCACATGTTACACTTAGGGACAGGAAAAATAAAATTATAACTAGCATAGAAAAAGGTTTCCTCTGAGGCACCTGGCGCTGAGACTGAAGAATCTGCGATCATAAATATAATCCTGGAAACAAAAAAGGAAGGCACTGCTACCACCCTGAGTCCCCAGGTTAAAACTTGCAACAATACTGCCACCATCTCATAAAATGCATATTGAAATTAGTGTATTTTCACTCCATGTTTGCTTCTGACACTTAAATGCCTCCTCAAAACTGAAAGTGTCAAAAATCTCATCAGTTCCCAGTGTCAGTGCTTACTTTGTAGGCTATAACCATCATAAGAGCAGATTTAGGAGCCACTACAAGAGAATTCAGAAACTACTGCCTGTGGGGAAAGCCTATCACAGCTGATGAGCAACAGAACAAAAGCCTAGACTTCTAAGGCTTTAGTCTCTCCTCAGCAGAAAATAGTTTCCAGATTTACACCCCTGAAGCTTAATACGTTGATCTGTACATCTTCTCTTTAGGCAGGACTGCAGCCAGAAGATTTGCCCTTTGGATAATGAAAGCATGGCAGACCTTTTGGAAGATTCCTTCCTCTCGGTAAAAAAAAAAAAGTGCCTATTTAATGAATGTTGTTTTCAAACAGCTGTGGTTATTGGATCTTCAAGTGTCTTCAAAAGATTAATTTAATAAACAAGTGTGCAAGAATAAACAGACTTCAGAAATTATAGCAGTCTGAATATGTGATTCAGGCACAACAGCAGGTGCTTTTTACATTGTATGCTAAGTCCTTGTTACATATTTGGCATCGCCTTGGTTACAGCAAGTAACAAATAACGCACTAACAAGCTGTGTCATCAAAATGCACCAGATGGATGCTCCAGTTACACAAATCTCTTCCCTTCCCCAGTCCTCTCCTCCAAATAGGATGCAACTTTTAAAGAGCAGTGACAGGCACCAACATGGAAAACCTATGTTGATAATCACTTCCCTGCCAATGTGCAATCACTGCACCAATTATTTTAGCCAAAAAAAAAAAGCTAAAATTTGGACTTCATCTTGAAAGCCATATTGCCACAGTGCCTGAAGGCTTCATGAAGTTTGACCAGATGAACATGGAACTATGCACAATTGAAAGTCTCAGTCAAGTCTGACTTTTTTTTCCCTAAATAATCTGCTTCTGTCACCAGCCTCATGCAATCTCCCTGGACATTGCCAGAAAAGGTGACTGATATTTTTTGCACTTTCAACATCCCAATTTGTCTTCTTAGAGAAAAAAAAATGAACTAGACTCCTCTGTTTCCCATATTTTCCCCACTATGAACTCATACTTTCTGTTGACTGATGTCTGAGCAGACCAGACATAAGAACAGGGCAAGGCCTCTTCCTCATCAGGTAGCACCCATGGAAAACAGGTGGGTTTTCCATGAGGCTGCAGAACAGACTGCTACTTCACACTGAGCAGCTTTTCTCTACAAGCACAATCCTCCTTCCTGAAACCCACTGGCATTTCAGCCGGGTCTTACATGCTGTTCAAACTAAATACAAATAATTATAGGTGACTTCACAGCACAACACCTCAAATATTTCGAAGATGTGATGGCTTTGCATTGGCAACAATGTCTTCCCATCTGGGCATGAATCCCCACAGGTGGCAGGTGAAGACCGACAAAACCTACCCAAAGGCTCCACTGGGTGAGTTTTATGCGGATTATACCCACTGTTCAGTACCTCACTTCATCTGAAAAGTCAACACAAAAAAGGAGGCCACCAAGGTTTGTACACTACTACATCGTAGTAATTGTGTGAGAAATTGCAAAAAAACATGAAGCCATGGGATTCCTGTCATACACTGGAGAGAGGGGAAGTCTTCAGCAGGCAGAGTAAATAAAGTGACTGTGGATTTGCACCTAGTTGGAGGAAGTCAGTCTTTAAGGGGGGGGTGTGCCTGATTTTTTGACACACTAAGCATAATAACGGAGACACAGAATATTACAAAAACAGAAGAGCAGGGGTTTTTGTGTACTGTCCTTCAGTCTTTACAGTTCGTATGATTATTAAACCTTCAGACTGATTTCGGAATAATTTTAACTGACTGAAAAAAATATGATCCTCCTCCTTCCATCACAAGAAACTCTGAATTACACAATCCCACCCTGTGAATCCCTTGCTGGTGATTCCACCCTCTGGTTTCAGGTGTAAGACACCTACAAAAGTATAATACATAACCCTTAGTGTTTCCAATGACCAATGGCCCTAAAATGATTGTTTTACACATTGCTGTTTGAAAACACAAGGCTCTTGGGCAGGCAGCTAAACACCTTTCCTTTAAATACAAATGAAGAAGTTGTTTCTTAAAGTAAAAAAGGAATTCTTACCTTATTTCTGTTTGTGCTATTCTGTTATCTAGAGCATACCCAGTGTACATATATGAACTTGCACTACAGTGCCTGTGGATGCCACTGCTTACAAGAGCATAACACAGACCTTAACAGTGAAGATCAAAATTGAGTTGTGAACTGCCCAGGTTTCAACAGTTATATACTGGAAGGAAAAAAAAAAAAAATTGAACCTCTGGTCATTATCTTCATGGATAAAGAGGCTGAAGAAAAGGTATCTTCAATAAAATATGAATTTACACTTCAGAACTGTGACATATAAAAATTGCCTTTGTTCCATGCCCAAAAAGGTTGTTCACTCCACTTTTAATTCCTAGACAATCACCAAAGGTCAATTAGTTTTGAAGTAGGGAACTTTCTACCTTTCTAAAAGTTGACCGTATGAATGTTAACTGTATACAAGCTGCAATTGTGCTTTAGTATTTACTTTTATGCAACTATACTTCCAGGCTGACATTCACCTCATACTGCTTCTACTGGCTATCAGGGGGCAATATCCTGAGGGGGGTCTGACAGAGAACCAGATCTCCTTTAGGAAATGTATTGTTTTCCTTGGTGAATGTCACAGGACCCCAGTGACACAGGCACTGTCATAACCAGAGCAATGGAAGACATCAGCTGATGCTCCATGTCACCTGTGACAATCAGTACAACCCAAAGAGTCACCCAATACATTACTGAGACTACTTTTTATCTAAAAACACAATTATACAGGCAGCTTATACACATCTTAATCAATATATTCTTCCCTTCTCTTTCCAGCTTACTTATTTGACTTCCTTTGAGACAAAAATTTTGTTCAGGAAGCTGGGTTATCTTGAATTCAAACCCAGATTTAACCAAGTCAGTAGAGAAATACTAGTGCTTTTTTTTAAAATAATGTAGGTTGATTTTAATCCAAAATATGTTTGATGTATTGTAGATCAAAGCAGTAAGTCTGTGTAACTGTTAAAACAGAAATGTGTTTCATGTAGCTTTTAAATTTGCATTCAAAAGCAGCTTGACCTAAGCTGAAAGAAAGACATTCAGTCTTTACAGTTTATCCAGGCAAAGAAATAGAATGGCATGTGAGGATGTGTGGAGTCCACACCCAACTTTAACTGCTAATAAAACTGCTGATTCCAAAATCAGTGTGGGCAAAGGGTGCCACACCAAAAATATAATTCATTAAAACTGCCTGACTTGGACAAGACTTTAAACTAGGGCTAAGCAGTCAGGTTAATCATCATGAGGCTATAGTTGAAAGTCTAAAGCCTGGATGTTGAAGCTAATGCAGAGCCAGTATTATGAAGTACACAGTCCCCTTGAGCTGATGTCAATCTCCTCACTAAGAAGGCATCGAGCTCAAACATCTCATTCTCATGTGCCTTGCAGCCCTAGCACAGTCCTACGCAAGGAAGATTTTGAGGACTTTGGGATCTTCTCATTGTTACAAAATAAAATTAAGATGCCAAAATCTGAATGTTGTTGTGTCAATCACATAAGTGGATTACATTAATCATTTATCAGCAAAGAATGATAATTGTTAAGCAAGAGCAGAAGCCTGAGTTCATCCTTATTTATCACTCTGAGACAAAAGGTATAATAGCTGTGAATATCAGAAATACACACCAAGTTTGTGGAAAGGTTATGTAAAATGTCCACTATAAATACAATGGAATTATAAAGCTAGAGGCTGCTTTTGCACTGACTCTTACTTAATACAAATTTCTGTCAGCTCATCACAGCATTACTGGGACAGATTTTCTCATTAAGTTAAATGCGACTGCGTTGCACATAGATATTAGGAATGCTGCTTAATAAATTTTCCATTTCTTAAACGCAGTGCTCTAATTTTGAAACCACTGCAAAATAATTTAACACCAAGAAAACAGTTTTCTAAACTGCTGGGCAAAAATTTCCGCCATCTTGACCATCTTAAAAATTTAAAAAAAAAAAAAAAATTCAGGTCACTGAATTGGCTAATACAGCAAATGCACCTGTATTTCAGTCCTTTCCTAGGGGAAATGGCAGTGGTAAGAAGGACTTAAAAACAGCACCCATCAGGAGGAGATCACCGTTTCCCTCACATGGTACACGTCCTTCACCCCAACACTCCCATCGCCCCAAACACCGGCAGCAAAGCAAGCAGCTTTCTGCAGGGCAGCTTGTCCAGCAGAGTATGAGGAGGGCAGGCTGGAGAAAGGTCTCTCTCCAGCAGTCACATGCCACCCCATCACACCAGGACTGTAGCAAAACCTGCTGCATGAGCTGGTGTTTGACACCCATGGGAGGCACAGCACTCCATCTTCAGAGCTTCCTGCCTTGGTTAAGCCAAGGGCTACAAACACAGCATGTGCAGCCCTTGTCTCAGTCACCTGATTTGAGCAGAGCTTAGATCAGATGGCATCCAGGGATCCTTTCCAACTCAAATTACTCTGTGATCATAAAAAAGCTGGTGTGAGAAAGCTGTTAAGAAAAGAGAAGGAAAAAACCCTCAGCTCCCCCCACACATCATACAAAAACGCACCAATTTCCTCTTCCAACATTGAAGGCAGTACCTGCCCTCCTAACATTAACCTAGAACAGCAACATTTAAAAATCGTACTGGTTTTGCCTGTTCTTTGCATTTGAAGAGTGTTAGTTTAAGCATTCTGCTGATGTTAGCCTGGGAAAGATGTGGAGCAAGAGCTGTTACCCTGTGGTTCTTCACCTGACTTCAGTGAGAGCTTTTTCAGTCTCAGTTGTTCTTTAAAAAATGTTTTTCCCAATTTAATTTTATTTAGTCTAAAGAGTTACATTTGAAACTTCCTAAGTACCAAGATTTCAAACATGATCAAAGTCCCATCAGAACAGACACTACATAAACACATGGTAACACTAAGACTGTTGGCAAGAACTTCAACTCACATATCAGAATAAATAAATAAAATTTTAGAAATCCACAAATCAAACCTAAGCATATATCAGGAAAACTAAGTCACAGTAATGTACGTTTAAAATCTTCCATTATGTTCTTACTTTTTTCCTCTTCCGCTTGTTTTAAAAAAACCTTCCTTTTACCCAGACCACAAGTTCTTGTCCACCCAAATTTTGAGAAAACATGTTTATTAAAAAAAAAAAAAAAAAACCAAATCAGAATGATCACCACACAAGGAATAATCAGAAAGCTATTGTCTTATGTACAGAAGTGAAAATTCTTGCATAGAAATAAAATGATTTAACCAAATCAATATAGGGCATCAAACCTATAAATACTAGATATTGAACCAATACCTTAACCACAGGCATAGAGAAAAGGCATTTCTGACCCTGACACGCATCCCCCAGTTTGAAAAAATAAAGCAAAAGTGAGTCAACGTAGGGTAGTCACTCAAATGATCTTTGCCAAGGTGGCCACATTTTGTAGTGTCCATGGCTCTGCTGTTCTGGTGTTTTTCTGATCTGTGTTCATCTTTTGAAGTTCAAAGTTTGAAAATTAAATTCAGCAGGCACGTTCCTGATACACAAAAGAGGTTCAGAAGAGTTTATTAGCTGAAAAAAAAAACCATACCACTAAAAGGATTCAGCCTAAATTCCAGGGATGTGCTGCTCAGCTGTGACTAACTCTCAGACTTTTAATGAAGTCTGTCACTCCCTACAGTCACATTTTTCTCAGATGGGTGACAAGGTGGTCATCTTCTTAAGGAAAGTAACATTTATGGAAGGGCTCATCTGAAAGAAAGATGCAAGTAATGCTTAATTGCCAGTTTGTGAGCAAGATTTGACAGACCAAACAGCCCAAAAACAGGCTGGACAAGACAGGAGGAAGGTATATGGCAAAAAAAAAAAAATTAAACACCCTGAATTTTCAGTTTTAATTGGCTAAACATCAAAGAAAATCTCCTCCTTTTGCTAAGCAATGGGAAAAACAGAGTCCCGCCACGTGCTGTTTACCTCACGGAGACTAGATACTGTTTTAAATACTTCTAATACATTTCTTTCCATTTCCTTGATGATGTACAAAACACCACTGCTTATCCACTGAGTTACTTACATGGGCTCATAGGTGATGGAAATCTCTCCCAGTAAGTGTTTGTAATTAGACAGAAATCACCACAGGAGACGCGACGGACCAGGTGAGATGCCACCTGCCTAGCAGCATCTCCGTAGAAACAGAACTCCCTAGAAACAGAATTGCACTTTCATTCCTCCTCTCCTGTCAATATGGATGGTCTCTAGCAGAAAGGGTTTAGTGTGGAAACCTGTGGTTCTGGAGTATCTTCAGCTAAGTCCTCTGCTATCCACAGCTATCACGTACCCATTGTACTGCTTCTGTATTTATTTCTTCAGAATTAGGACAGACATTGTCATCATGTGCCTGCATATGTGAAAGCAACAAATAAAGATCCTTCCCAAGGCCTCTCCAGTAAAGCAACAAACATGCAGCTTTTTAGAAGAACATCAGTGCATGCAGTGGAAATAGAAAAATACTGTCACACCGCTCTTAGTAGCTGACTTATCAAAGCAATCATTACTGTGAAGCAAACCCAATCAATCTGTTTCTCAGAAACCTTTAACCCCTATGCAATATGCATTACTGGCAATCTATTAGAGATAAACGAGCAGAGGGTTGTTTGCTAGATCTCTCATTAAGCAGGAATCTTCACCTTCTAGGAAAGCAGAAAAACACATTTAAAAATGCATCACTGGCACATCAAGGCTTCACTTAAGTCTATGGTAATAGGATCTTGTTCAAAGTTAAGCTTTAATTAATCAAGCTGCATTGCCTATGGACAACATGTATTAAACTATCTGAAGCACCTCTAATATTTTTTAATTGGCTTTTTTTTGAGCTTAAGAAAAAGGTCTGATTCTTCTAATTCATAATCTCATGTAAATCCGGAGCTGCTACGATCGATAACAGACAATTCATGCGCCATGGGAAAAAATGTTGAATTTGAAGTATCTAGGCCATGAGATGCAAGTGAAAAGTTTTAGCTCTCTGCTTGATTTTTCCTGCATTTTGTCTATTTGAAGATTTTGAAGTTTATATTATAATTCCTCTTTTGTTTTTTCAGCATTTTCACTAGTTTGGATACTAAGCCTAAACTCATATACATGTGGCAACACCATGTTTATTTTCCCAGCCACCTTTTCTGGGCTTACTATTAGTTTTTCCTGATTTTGCTTGCCATAAGCATTACCACACACTGACACAACCTAAAGCCAAGCAACAAAACCACTGCAAATGTCTACCCACACTGGCCTGTTAAAAATACAAAACAAGCAGCTGAACAGGAGATTCCATTTCTTTTTACCCTCATGACTTTTCTGCTGGCTCCAGTGCTGATAAGCACTGCTTATAAAAAGAATTGTTAACTACATTTCAAAGAGGCACACAGTCCTCATACTGAAGGCTTTTTAAGTTTAAGAACATAAGCATTGCATATGACTGTGGCTTAAAATGGTATCAAGTCAGAAGCCAGCTCCTGGTCCAATTAAAATTCATTCAAATCTCATATGCAAAGAGTTCAGGTTTCTCATTTGTGTTGCTATTTAGATAGAAGACACAAACTTTAGTGTCAAAATTATTAGTCCCGTTATTCAAAGTGTTATGGAGTACGTACATTCCCACAGAGCAAACAAAACATTCAGGTTAAGATGTTTGTATCTTCAAAAACCCACACCAAATTTCCCTGCCCCAAAATAATAAGGGCATGGTGGACTACAAGATTTTCACCTTTGGCATCCACAATGCCACCACATCCAGCATCACAAAATCTATTCTAAAGCACTAGCGCCTATATTTTAAATACATGAAGGCAATTTAACAAATAAACAAACAAACAAACAAACAACAGAATGCAATTATACCATTCCAACAGATAAGAAATTGCAAATTATCATCAACAAAGGATTGAGAATTAAATAACAACTCAGGAAATTGTGAAAACGATTTTCTGTTAAGTAACCAAAAAGGGTTATACTAAAAAGCTTTGACATGTCTCCCTCTTAACACACCAAAACAATGTCTTCTATCTACCTCGATGCACCAAATCGCCTCCCCAGCATTCTTACATTTTGTAACTGAAGAGCTAATCTGTAAATACTTTTATTTTGATAGCCTTCCAATAGGCTGGCCTTCATCTGTTAAAAGACAGCATAGTAGCCAGCAAATTTGCTACTTTAAGTGAAGATAATGCACTAATGTAAGATAGAAGTATCATTTTAAGTTACAACTAGAAATGTCCAAGAAAACTTAGAGCAATGAATTACACGATTCACAGTGCACAGCCAATCTTGAACCACCATTACTTTGTAGAAATCAGTTTGGCCTAAAAGCTCATTGGTATCTCAATCTCAGATCACATTTTCCAAGGAAGGCAAGCCATCTTCCACTAAGGCTTACCTTTCACTCACTGAACATCCACAACATTCATCGAAGTTGCATTGCAACACTAAATGTTCTGCTTTTGCAGAGTTTCTTGTGATCTTCCATTATTATTCACTGGACACTTAATTTTTCTGTACAAATATGCACAAATGCACAGAATTCAACAGTAACTGTTCTTCCCTCCTGAGCAGCACTTCTGGGCAGCCTATCTTGCCCCTTCCCCCACAGCATTAGAGTCAACGTAAACACGCACATCACTTTTGGTTTGGCAGCACATAGAGAATAAACACATTCTATGTCACCATCACCTCTTGGGAAGAACAGGCATCACGTGCTTGCTCCCAACAAGGGCTGCAAAGGCAGGTGCAGCTGGTCCAGATTTAACAGCAATGCAGCAGAACCTGGAGTACTATGACTGGAATATTTTGCAGGGCAAGTTGGCTGGGACCCCACAGGCCCACAGACACAAAACTGCAGCCAACCTGGGTGCACTCTTATCAGCTAGTGTAACATGACGCATGTCAAAGACAAGAAAAACACTACATGGCTGATCTGCCCTACACCCACATTAGCTCACTCTTAATGTATGCAGAGTCAGGCAAACATCTCTGCCTTCTAGTTCCTCAGCAGCTATGAAAACAGCCAGATCTGCAATGCACTCTGTAAAGCAAACTGCAGCTCCACAGCCCAAAGGATCTACAACAGGGGAAAGCAAAAAGATGTAGTTTTTCATCCCAGACCCACAGCCCCATCTCTCTTAAAGAGCAGATTTATGATGGCAGTAAAACAAGTCTTGGTAGACTGCTCTTATTGACTCTGATCCTTACAGAAAGCAGATGTACTGCGTACAGCTGCACTGACCAGACTGTGATTCAGGCAATCATTGTTATCAAACGGCTTTTCCGGGGAAAAAAAAAAAAAAAAGATCAAGATGCCTTCCTTTTCCTGAAACCAGAACGTGATGGTAGTAGATGTCACCTTCCCCCCCGCCCAGGGGTGGAGAGCACGCTCCTCGGGGAGGATGGGGAGATCCAGGCCCCGCTGGGATCCCTGCTGCAAACCGGGACGCGGCCGCAGATCCCGGCAGCATCTCCCGACGGAAGGGGCTGCTCCGACCGTCCTGCTGCGACGGCGACCACTCGACTGCCGGATGCGAAATCCCCACATCCCTTCCCCCTCCCCCTGCCCTCTTCTCCTTTCCACCACAGAAAAGGTGCGGGTCGGAAAAAAAAAAAAACAAACCACACACACACAAAAAAAAAAAACCAACCAAAAAACAGCAAACCAGTGCACTGGGGTATGCACGGCTCCACGCAGCATTATTCTACACACATCCCATCCACACCAAATAAAATAATGGAATAAATAAGCGGAGGGAAAGCACGCAGCGCTCCGCCGGAGGCTGGGATGGAGGCGGTCATGGCCGCGCTGGCGCCGCTCCCCGCAGCCCGGGGCAGGTGCAGAGCTGCCCCGCCGGCTCGGATATGCGCGCACGCCCACGTAGCCGGACGGGGCCGCCGCAGCGCCCGCACCCTGCTGCCGGCAGGAGCCGCCGGGCGGGACAGGGCCGGCATCCCGCGCCGGGCACCCT
>VZTI01003475.1:127454-175235 GCA_013397865.1 Struthidea cinerea
GCCCCTGGGGGCTCCCGGCGCGGCGGGGCGGCCCCGGCCCCTCGCCGGTAACACACCTGGCGCGCTCCGGAGCGGCTGCCGGTGCCTGGGCAGCTCGGAGCGAGGGAGGCCCTGCAGGTCACCGACCTGTCCGTCTCGCCTTCCCTGGGCACGGGACCCGCAGCCTTGGCTTGCCCCTGGAGGGAGGAGGCTCCCACCGGCGCGGAGGTGTGAGGGTGGGTGTGCCAAGGCACCGTATACGCATCGCAGCTGCCGGCCGGCCCTGCGCGTTCCTGGGAGGAAGATGCAAAGACCGAGGTGCAGCACACCTAACCAAATTGTACACGCAGCCTGCAGGGAGGCTTACTGGCATGCTGGAAAGGGCTTACCAGTACCTCTTTCCGAAAAGACTTACTCCCGTATTCACACACACAAACACAGCGTTGGACCTTAGCTTGCATCTATAGCTCCTGCTCCCTGTGCTTAACTGCCTCAGTGATTCCACACATGCAAACAAAATCCTAAATTCCTGAAGACAGTGTCTCGCATTTATGGTATGTAAACAAAACAAACAATCAGAAAAAATACACCTTTTTTTTTTTTTTTTCTCACAGCCAGACTGATATCTAATCAGTTTTTTCATTTTAAAAGAGGCCAGGGAACTTTAAAAAGCCTAACAAATCGGCAACCTAAATTGGTACATTTCGACAGTATTGTTAATTTATCTCTTCAGGGAACGTGATAAACATCGGTGAAGTGCTTAGGCAAACTCCATTGCGAACTACCGTAAGTAATCCACATATAAAGGCTTCTAACTATACTATGATAACTTGGTGTTAGTTTGGATTTTAAATCTGTTTTTCCCCTTCCAGTGGAAAGAGACTTTTTGGTTCTTGGTAGCAGGGTAATACCTATTCCCCCGTTATGATACAGTTCAGTCACTCTGTATTGCACAGCTGCACCTTTAAATGCCCAATGCCAAAATGCCACAGTATTCTCCAAATGAAGACTTTGAAAATGAGAGTATGAAAAAAACGTTAAAAAGAATGAAGAAGTGAAGAAAACACAAGTGATTTATTCTTTAGACAACTACTACCAAAATCCTTTCCTCTGTTTTTAATACATTGCAACACTACATTTCTTTCCCTCCTACGCTAATAGTTTCTATTCATCACTGTTTTTCTGTCCGGTCCTGGAGGAACCTTCCAACCTAACATCTGTAGGAAAAACAAACCGGGAGGAGATGTCTGTTCCCTTCTTCTACGTCCTGCATATATGGCCCAGGAATAGCCCCGGTTACAACGATGTAAGGTGTATAGAACGTGCACGACACATTCCCAAAACTATTGATTCTTGGAGAGTTACATTAGATAAAACACTTCACTCGCAATCAAGTTCCTTCCCCCTGTTCTTCCTCTCAAAATAATGAAGCAGTTAGTCCTGAATGACATCTAAATTTGCCCTTCTCTAAGAAGGAGGTTTGCCCAGGTGACCTCTAGGGGTCCCTCCCGACCTACGTTTTTCTGTTACATGCTTATCGTTTAAAAAGATTAACAACAGCAATCTCAATGACTGCTGAATTATATCCTAGAAAAGTTTCATGTCCTAAACGCATTTTTCTCCCAGAGCTCCACCTTACCGCATGCGTTTCACAGCTCATGATGACAGGTCTCCTAGCACGTAAGTTGTCTGTGAACCTGAAGAGACAGACGCTGCTAGAATGCAACAGTATTAGTATTGCTAATGCTGCATTAGCATTGACTTTCAGGCTCTTACTTGTTTTCGTGAGCATCATTATTTAGTCAAATTTCAATTTAGAAAATTAAAACCGTCTTTAAAAACCAGTAGGAAAAGCACCAAGACTAATCTGTAACATTTATAAAAGCAAGTAGCGCTGCGGATGAATCAATACTGTCTGCTGGATATTAAATTATAACCTTCTGAGAGTGACATTTTTCTAAGTTGCTGTGGTAATCAGTGACAAATATGTACCAGCCAGCTTCTGGCATATTCAGACACTCTTGCTAGGTAAAAAATGCTATTTACACTCAACCAATTTTTTTATTGTATATTGGGGGGAAGGGGGGAGGCGGATGTTGCTATTTATATACCCATTATCCCAGATAAAAGCTTTGGCCCTGGCAGTTCAGACACTTTCCCCCCTACATTATTCTACTCATCTAGCCCGTTTCTATGTGTTCTCAGGAAGTGGACATTGCAATGGTCTTAGGAGTGTGTGACTTAGTTTCAGGCTTGGCCAAAAGCAAAACAGCTCTCACAGGCTGAAAAGACCAGTGCAAGCTTGCCATTTTTAAGGTCAGATAGCTCAAGACCCAGGAGGGACAGAAATGACTGCTGTCTGCTGTCTGAAAGCATGGGACTACAGCTTTCATATCTCAAAAAGCATTAATCACTGACTCTAGTGGTGTGTGCATTACCTGTTGCTAGAAGAGAGTAGGCTGTTTCAGGGGTGCTTGCTGGTGCTGAAATAGGTGGGTTTCAAAAAATCAAAATGTTTTCAAATGCTGATACTGGACCAATGAACTAAAGAAAGGCAGTTTTATGAATAACATCTTCCAGACTCAACCATCTTATCTTCTTTACTAGCTTCTTGGTCTCAAATAGCTAAGTCAGTAGCATGGAATCAGATCTATGGTTTTCAAGCACAAAAGTCGAAAAGCTTTAGTTAGTGGGGAACTAACATTAGTCACTATAGATGGCAGCAACAAATGAGATGCAAAGTGAATTTGAAGGAAGATATATTTATTTCATGCACTAACATCTTTTGCTCTCGTAAAGTAAGATTGCTGGGTCACGTCGAAGAGTGACTGTCATTTGGAGAGGTGAAAAGAGTGGGCAGTGCACATGATTGAAAGGTGTCAGTAGATGGCTAGGTGAGAAATGTTCCGGCATTAGTACATGAACCAAGTTATGGTGAAAGGCAGCCTTATGGCTTTTGCCAGAGAAATGGGATCTTTGATTATCTTGCTGAGGAAATTTCAGCCTTGCTCAAAGTACATCTATGAGTATGTTCACATATAACCATTTTGTCTTCAAAGAAGTAAAACAGAAGAAAGAGAAAATCCCAGATCTACGTACTTGTCAGTCTTAGAAGATTTATGGGAGTACAGGCAAACTTAAAGTGTTGACAGCACTGTTTCTTTAAATAGTCTGCTAGTTGTACTGTAAAGATGTAGCAAACTACTATGATTACAGGCAATCTCAATTTTTCTTCAGCTTAATTTTAGATGAAGGTAGTCTGATATTTTAAGACACCTCTTGAGATTTTTTTTGTTGCCATGGTTTTACTACATATCACCATCAGAATAAATTGAAGTATGTTAACAGAGTGAAGAAAGTGCTTTTTTTTTAATTAACTTTTATTAAAATGGAGCCTGGATTTATTTATAGTTTATTTCTTTATATTGATCTGTACTAAAAATCATGCTTCATAGATACTTAATGCAAGTCAAGATGCCACTAATTGTAAACCATTTGTGGTTTAATTGTCACTATGTAACTAATGGTATGAAAAGGGAAATGGTGTTTGAAATCAGAAACTAATGTTAAGAGACCTTCCTGAGCAATGGCTGCTGTGAAAACAGTATGTGCAGAAATTAGTTTCAATAGCAGCTTTTTAAATGAATTGTGGGAGGTAGGAGTATAAACAGTTAACCTGTGAGGCTTTTTTCTGTATGAAATATGTTCACATAGAAGTTATCAATAGTAAGACTGAATACTGTGGCTCATATGTGGTATATCACAAAAATGCCATGGATTCTTTGCTGCAGTTACAACATTGCAGTATTAGTAAATATTATGCCTACTACTCATTAAGCAAATACTTTCCAGCTACTGGTTTTGTGGAATTTAGAAACTGCAGTCACAAAATACTCATATATACATGCATATATATACTTGTACTGTTGAAGAACATATGAGTACAAAGATCACTCAAAGTGCAATAAAAAATTTCCATGCAGACTGAATTTCTCTCCCTTGAGTGCATGACCAATGTCCTATGAAGGCCAAGAGCCAGACCGGAGAGCCACGTCCTTGATGCCTCCTCATCAGGATTCACGTATGACAATGCATTAACCAATTTGCATGTTGCTACATAGATGCACACTGAGTGTTCCTTGTCTTTTGGGTCCCTAGCAGGACCTGTGGTGCCCTGTGCAGTGCAGAAAGGGAAATCGTCTGCTTTAGTAGAATGAATGAGCCCTTTCACAATACATGGCATGACTTAAACTCTCCAGAACAAAAGTCACAGCAGTCAGGTGCTAAACACAATAGCACTGCTAAATCCTGTCCTACTCCTACAGATTCATCAAAACAGAACAACAGATTGCTCCTGTTTTGTGCTACGCCATGCTGCTTATCTTATTTAACAGTATGTTAATATTAATTAATGTATCACATTCAAAAACAGTCACCTCCTGGCCCGAGTGGGGACACAGTCCTTACTCTTCCTATCAAACCTTTAGCACCACAAAACAAAAACCCCAAACAAATATATTCACTGATTCAGAAAATAAAAAATGGAGACAAAAAGAAGTAGGATAATATCTTGCAAACTAGTTACTATACAGACAGATGTAGGAAGGCTCAACTTCACTGACATAGCCAGACTCCCAGAAGCCATGAAGTAGCTTTTATCCTTCACAAAAGGGATGTATCAGCCTTGAGGTTTCCAGACAAGCAGGTCAGCCTGCCCGTTCCATGCTGTGGTACAGCAGGTCTCTTGTGCTGTGTGGTTACTCTCCTTCCAGGTAGTGAGCCCATATTACTTTCTGTGTACGTGCAGTAGGTTTTTCATCCCCTCCTTTTCCCTCCATGTTTAAAGAAAGATACACTTTGTATTTCTGCTTCCCTTATGGAAAACCCTAATCCGAGAGGAATGGAGATACGCATCTTCCCTTCTCTCCCTTCAATGTCCAGAGTCATCAACAGGTTGTTCCAGTGCTACTTTCCACTAGGTCCCACAGAAAATCTGACAGTTTAACTCATAAGCTGGTAAGTTTGCAGTGGTTAGTTCTGCTAGCAGGGATAGCAAAGAATTGACATTTTCCCAGTTCATTTTCATGTTCCTAATTATGACTCAGTGCAGCCAGCTTTGACCTGCTGTGGATCAATAAGCATTTAAGTCTGCATCCCTATTTTTAAGCCAGTGGCACCCACTTCATTAATGAATGTTCTCTTCATCAATTGAAGACCTACTGTTGACCAAGACAACCCAAAGTCCTTCTAGACAGAAAGGGAATTTATCTCTTTATATTTCATGCTGTTCCCTTTCCATCCTCATTAGACTTACTTAGCAGCTACTCAGCTCTGCCACCCTCACCCCCAATTACTCAGTTCAAGCAGTAGTTGCAGCTTTCCCTCTGTTTTTGTGGTTGCATTATCTTACAGAGAAAACTGCAACTACCGCTCGAATCTCATGAGCAGCTGGAAGTGAATTTTCATTTCTGTATTAATTCAATTCAAGCACTACCTAACTGAATAGCCTGTGTTTCATGAGACTGTAAGGAACCAATAAATCTATTCATTTGAGGACTTTCTGAAAGCTTTTACATTTCCAGTCAAACTGAAAGGGCTTCAGAAAATAAAGAATAAAGCTGTCATGGGATTAAAAAAATCTACACTGAAGCAAGATTTTCAGCTTTCCTGGAAACAGGCAAACCTGTTTGTGCAAGGGTATGTATAGGGAGAGAGTCTCTCCTCCCTTATGGGTATCTGGTCAAGGACCTTTCCCATACCAAAGGGTAAAGGGGGAGCAACAAACAACAGCACAGAAAGACACAATCTCAAGAGGTGAACTAACAGAGGCAAAGACAAGAAACAAACCTAAATTATGGGTTATTAAAAAACCACAGGCAAATTGGAAGAGTTGCAACAGATGAGGATGGAAACCTGAGGGTTTTGGAGGTGTCCAAGGGGGTTGGTGTAGCTGTGCAGACACGTGAAGGATGTGCAGGAGTGGGAATGGGGAGGTAGTGGACAGTGGTAGACAGCAAAGTACAGAAGGGGCCAGTTACCAATAAAAGACAGACAGCACTGTCGGCGATTGAATGACGGACCCAGACCGGCAGGGAATCTGAATCGTTTATTCAAATGAGTGAGCTGCTTTTATACACTTTTCTAAAGCACAGTATTTCCTTATATGGTGTGACCTGTCCGGTGTTGCCACATCAGCAACACACTTTCTCAATGTCCTTTTACGGGGTGAGCACTCGCTGTTCACTCATCCATCAGCTCCCGGCAGGCTCCTCTCCACAGGGGTCTACTGTGTGACACCTCCTCCCCCCAGGGTCCGGTGGAGACAAGCCTCTGTGCGCCGCCATGTGCCACTGCACGCAGGTTTTACAGCTCACAACTCAATTCTCTCCTATAATTCCCCATAATTCCCCCTTTTCTGTTTCATACAAATAGGAATTATGGCAGTGATTGAACAGATAGAACTTTGAGAAACCACGTAAAATTGTCTAAAACTTCTACCATCAGAGTCTGCAGCTGCTGGAAGGTCCTATTTCACAGTAAGGACTTAGAGAGTCTTTCCTAGGCAAGACTTTCAAGTTTACTTTGAAAGAGGGTCCAGCTTTTTTTAAGATCAAATTAGCAAGTCAAAATTACTTGATTACACTTTTAGAGCAGAAGCACCTGGGTCTGATGGTATGATCCTGTCGGCTAGGGCTAGGGTTTGACCAGAGCCTCAAGCCTCGACTGAGAGGGTTGCCCTAAAATACTTACAAAATTGCTTTAAAACTTTATTAATATCTTGTGATGATTCTGAATGCAATTGAAAAATTAAGAACATATAAACTTCTTTACAGTCTTTCACAGGGGGCACACCTCATCTCTGCATTCCCCTTTTTCTGTTCTAACAATATGTAACACGAACATTTTTTAACTTACCAAATTCAAGAAAATGTGTAACAGAACATGCAGTTTTCTTACTATGAACAGTAAAATAATACATCTAATAAAACAAGTGTCCACCAAGTAAAAATAAGCAAGGTAATATCATTAACTGCTTAAATATGTCATTGTTTCACAGAATATATATAAATCTAGGTCTTGGAAAATTACAATTATATTAACATGAACTCTCGAAGAGGTTTTAAATGTAACAAGCTTAATTCTTGCTTAAAAAAAAAAGCTTACAAATTATAATTATTATCTATCACAATAAGCAATCAGAACAACGCAGGGGGGTTACAAGGTGATATGCTGCAGCTTCCCCCCACCCCTGAGGAAGGGGCCATGGGTCCACTTAGTCCTTTTTTCTAGCACAGTATCAGCTCCCGAGGGGCCGCAGGGAAGGGGAGCCCTGGCTGTAGTGGCGCGGCTCCTGCTGGCTGCGCAGGTTGGGCGGCCTTGCGGATCCGGCGGCTGGCAGAGGTCCGCCGCCCTGTCTCCTCACCTCCCGCACGCAGACAGCTGCCCACGGCCCCCACCATGCGCTGAGCGGAGCTGCGGCCCCGCCAGCCTCCAGCGCTGCCAATCCCACCCGTGCGCGGCATGGGGGCGGCTGCCGGGCACGGCTGCAGTGCGGCTCTGCCACGTGCTTGCTGCCATGTGCTCACCGCCATGGCGCAGCTCTGCCATGTGCTCGCTGGCACCGCGCCCTCACCGCGTCTGCTGCAGCCCCTGCACTCTCACAGAAGGCAAACGGAGAGAGAACACGCTCCTCCCAGCTCCAGCCACTCGCTGCGACATGGCTCTAGCTGATGCCGCATGGTGCAGGGCGGCACGAGCTTTTCTACGGCACTGTCCGGTTTCCCTCCAGGGTCAAACGGGTCGGGGGACGAGAAGCTGTCTTCTGGTTCTCCTCCTGCAGCCCCGACAGGCTTATGGTCCCTTGCTGGCAGCGCAGAAGGGCTCGGCATGGCTGCTGTGGTGGCACAAGCATCTTTGTCTGGTCTCTGGGTGCCACACGCGCTATGAGCGCCTTACACACAGCCCTCCATGGACACAAAAGCTCTGTCAGCGCTGTGTCGCCACGTGTATCTCGGTTCCACAGCGTGTCTAAGATGTCCCATGTCTGAGGATCAAAAATATTGGTCCGATCCAAAGTCGAATCACAGTTCTTTGCCCAGAACAAGAGCCTGTTCAAATCTGTAAACTCAACTTTCCTGCTGCGTTTCTTTAAAATCCGTTTTAACGTCTCTGGGATGTTCTGTTCCTGGGATACTCCATCCCCTACGTCCCCCATGGCTCACCTACAACTTGTAGGGAATAATCACTGGCCAGTGTTCCTGCTTCTTTCAGCAGCACTTCAGGTCCCAGGGGGCTCACTGTCGGATGCACAGATAGGCGTATAATAAATTCCTCACACGGGGCACCATTTGTCAGCGATTGAGTGACGGACCCAGACCGGCAGGGAATCTGAATCGTTTATTCAAAGGAATGAGCTAATTTTACACACTTTTCTAAAGCACAGTATTTCCTTATATGGTGTGACCTATCCCATGTTACACATCAGCAACGTACTTTCTCAGTGTCCTTTTACGGGGTGATCACTCGCTGTTCTCCGTCTGTCAGCTCCTGGCAGGCTCCTCTCTGCAGGGCTCTGCTGTGTGACACCTCCTCCCCCCAGGGTCCAGTGGAGACAAGCCTCTCTGTGCCGCCATGTGCTCCTCTGTTCTGCCATGTGCCTGTGCAGGCAGGTTTTACAGCTCACAACCCAATTCTCTCTTATAATTCCGCATACAGCACCTTGTAAAGACATCAGTTATGCACAGAGAGAAAGGCTCCTCTTCCCCTTTTCCTAAGCAAGAGCCGTACTGTCCTTCAGTAGTGAAGATACCCCAGTGAGGAAAGAAATTAAGATAACAGATTATCAGTGGCTACTAAATTTTCATGGCTTCACCAACTTGTTTGAAGTGCTGATAAATCTCCCTGGCTTAAAACAGTCACATCCTATACAGCTAAAGATACATACACAGACCTGCTAACCTGAAGTGACATGATAGAACTGGGATATCTTTTAGTTTTACTTTGCTTCATGCCTGTGTTTAAAGAAGTAAGCTTTCAGAGTGGATAATGATAATGCCCAGACTGATCTTTCTCTTCCTATCTTCTGTTTTGACTCCACTTGGTAATCAGTAATTGCCATGGAAACCACTGCATGCACCTGCACTTATGTCACTCTTCCCAATCAGACAGAAGTGTCAAGGAGACTAATACTTCTGTTTAAACAAGCAACCTTATATGGGGAAAGAAAGCAAGACCTTTGAAACTCCAAAGGTTCTGTGGCTAAAAATCTGTTATCCTCATCTTTTGAGCAATAAAACACCAGTAAAGGGTACTTCAGCATAAAAAAAATTATACTATGATACTTAGAGCGTATGTCAGAGTTGAGAATATATTTGAGATTAAAAAAAAACCCTCACATTACATAGAAAACTTCCCACTTCCCTTGTGAACGCTTCACTTCAGAATCCGAAAAATATTTGCCCTCCAAAAGCTGTCATCTTCCCCTAGGAAATGCTTTTGTAGTTTGTGAACGTCTGCATGTCAGACATAGCTCATGCAGGTAATACCAAGACTCAGACAAAAAAGCTGCTTCTGTCGTGCTTTTTTCCATGCGGGGCCCCACAAACTTACCCCCTCTCTACCGATACTTCTCGACATAACATTTCCACTTCTTTTCTTTTTTTACCTCTTTACCAGACACTGCAGAGGAGTAGTTCTCTAAGTGCTACAAATGTTTGGTTACAAAGGAAGTGGTGAATCGATGGTTTGATTTCAGAGGTGTAGAACCCCTAACAGACTACAGAGTTAACAGCCAGATACTCTGCACTTTTGGAAAAACAGACAATGCCACCATCACCTTCTGGTATCCAGCAAAGGAGTTCTAAAGGGGTAGTTCTAAAGGCGTATTAGTAGCTGTGGAAGATTTAGACTTACTGGAACTAGAAAATAGTGGAAGACTTGAAGCCCTGTGTCAGAGAAAAAATAATTACTACAAAATGCAAGCAGAAGAGAATGACCATGCAGACATATTTTTCACTTCTTTGCCTGTATATCTGAACAGGATACTGCTTCTGGGTGCCGATCTGGCTAGCGTGGTGTCCCGGCACCTAGCATTCTCTGCCTGCCCCGGGCGGAGGCTGGACGGACTGGTCACAGTGTGAGAAGACGGGCAAATTCCCCGGATGGGTTCGCCTCAACCCCCGGTAGCTATAATGCGCGAAGGAGGTAAGGAAAAGGCGGATGGGGTCTCCGTGGAGTCAAAGGGTTTACTGGTGTGGTAGGAGCCATGGAGGAATCCCTGAGCCACGTGGTGTGAGGGCCGTTTTGTAACCCAGACAGCATGGGCGTGGAAAACACACAGTAGCCAGTAAGATTGAAACAGGGGATGTAACAAGTGTGGGGAGCAGGAATCACAGCAAATGGGACAAGGGATAGGTGGGGAGAATGGAAGCCAATGGTAGGGCATGGTTTACAGCTTTTGGGGTGTTCCCTGTACTTTCAGGGGTTCTGCAGCTGTATGAGCCTCAAACCAGAGGACCTTACGGTCCCCTTGGTTCTGCTGATGATGGCTCACTGCAACAAGATACCAAGATGACAAGGCAATGCTAGAAACACTTAAGTAAATTTGAGAAATACTGGACCTACAATTCCAGTCACACCCTATAATATACACGTAATACAAAACTCTCTAACCTTAAAGAGTTTTTACATATGCCATTACATTGTGATATCCCAGTGCCACTGCTTAATAAAATAAAAACCCAACCCCAACTGCACACTCTGATAGTTCAACCTTCTTTTATATTAATATGTATTAATTTAATACATTATTTAAATGAACCTCAGAATTATTTGGATTACAGCCTGGAATGAAAGATCTATACAGAGCTACTGATTGCCCTGATATACAAGGACTGGAAGCAAATTTACTGCAGCATTCACTCAAGTCAAAGAAAGACACCTAAACATCTAAGTCAGTTTTGACAAAAAATTAACTTTTCATAAATGAAATCACAGAACTGTACACAAAGTAGAATACTATTTGAAGAGCTTAACTGCAGATTGACACTATGGATGCAGCTGTTAATGCATATGTATTTGCATAATTAGAAAGTTTACAAAAATAAGGAACATACCTCAAGTATCTTGTCATCCAGTTCAGATCAGGGGTCAGATTAGGGAGGATTCTTCTTCAGGGAGTCTCATAAAATTTATACAGAAAATTTATGTCCCAAAGGCAGACAACACGAATCAAAGTACCATGTAGAGTAGTACTACTATATTACATCTATCTTTAATATGAATCAAAGAAGATATATTTTTTTAACACAAGAGGTCAATTACCTGCTTTTAATATCTGTGAAATCTTTTCCCTTCAATTGTAACAGCACAGAAATTGTATGGAACTTGGAAAGACTGGCACAGGCTCTTCCAGTTGATTCTGGATTTTAAAAAAGGTAAGCACATCACAGAACATCATGCTGTAATTTTAAAAAATTACAGAAACAAAAGCAGCAACCAGCTGTCCAAGTTCTGCAACTCTAGACAGCATAGCCAGCTGTCTATTGCCAGAAAAAAGTATCTTACAAAGAAGAACTAACTGCTGTTCATCTCCATCCTTTCAGAAACTAAGCTTGAACAAAGACCTAGGAAAGCATTTGAAAAAGGCCTAAGTGTCAGTGTTTAAAAGAACCAAAAGTAAGTCTGCTGTCATCACCTAATTCACAAGAGAAGATTAAGCTCCTGTCAAAGGAAGTGTATCACTGGAAAGAGATTAGCAATAATTCGGAGGGGTGTCTGTTGCACAAACAACAAAAATGGAGTCCAGTGTTGTCAGAAAACAAAGGTTTTATAGGAGATGAAAAGTTTATTTATAAACTGCCAACATTTAACAAAAACAATATTACACTATTTTCCATTTTCTACAGAAATACAATAACTTACAGCAGTGCTTAGTCCATTTTGTCACTAATACATATAAAAACAAATCTGCTGATAAATAAGTGAAAAAAATCTGTTTACCAACCACCACCACTAAAATTGTACCTGTAAATTTTGGAAGACATCTGCATAGAATAGTTAGAACCTGTAAGGGTGCTCTTTTTTATTTTGTAAGTAATTTTGTACTACTAGGATATGCAAAAATTTAATTAACATGCAATACAAAATATTTGAGATAAACAAGGTAAAACTCAGTGTGCATAACTAGAAAACAGTGCTAAGATGCCCTTCTATGTTTCTAACGAGACATCACGAAAATGCATCTTTTATATGGTGGAATTTCCAATTCCCTTCACAGCAAAACCAGATTTATAACCATGACAATCTCTACTTGGCCAGGCTCTGCTGAAGAAGGACTTAAAGCATGGTGGAAGTTATCTAGTACTAGATAACAACATATAATTGTAGAACATCTCAAATCAACATTACATAGATGCATTTTACAAAGTAGATTAGCTGTTAGCCAGTGATAAGCATTTGTGAGATGGAAGGCTGACAAACATGCAGTTTACTGTTGACCATAAATGTAGACAGAAAGCCTGGAGAACGGCAACACTCAGTTGAGCAACACTCACTGTTTATTAAGACATTCTTGTTCAATATTCCATCAGTTATCACATGGCACTTAAAACCTCACCAGTCATCCCTAAATATCTTGCATGAACCTGGAGTACTGGTATCTGTTTGCTATTGATACGCAATACTTCCAAAACTAAAGTGTTATCCTGGTTTGCACACAGGTATATGGTATGAAACTTCTTGCCACTAGAGAACATGAAAAATCGTGGAGGCAGGGGAGAGAATGGGGGGTACTGAGATGGGGCAGGAGGTGGGGGAAAGAGGGAGAGAGAACGAGAGGGGAGAATAGAGGCAGAAAAAAACAGGGGGAAAGGAAGCTTTCTTAGCTACTGATACCCTGTAGTACCCTTCGTTTTTCTCTAGCTGACTTTTTAAACCTCTAACATTCCATAACCTTAACAGCTCCTTTTCCACACTGCTCATGAGTATACACTACACCGACTGGGATTTTTTATTGAAGCCATAAATATGACCATCTGTGAAAGACAAACAAGTCCCTTACAATTCATCACACCAAATATGTCATGGCTATCAAGTAGTGGCTGATACTCTCTCCACAGCCTGATCTTATGTCAATGAAGTTGGTGGGAATATTGAAACTTCATTTCAACAGATGTAAAAATAAAGCATTCAGATCGCAAACAAATTACCAGATCCTGCAAATTACTTCTACACAAGGGGCCTGGTGGATTTATTACTTGCTCCTTTCTGATTTAAAGAACACCCAAAAGTAAGTAAAAAAAGATTGCTCATATTGACTATCGGCTTCCTTATGTATTCGTTCTACCTAGCAGCTAGTAAGAAAAATGAAAAAAAAAAAAAAAAAAGCAAAAAGTATATGAGAGAAGCTCTTTTAAGCTTTCAATTTAGGATGATGAGCAATACTTTCAGTAATGCCCTGTGATTTCAGGTGCTCATTTTAGAACATTTGGAATGAATCACATTGTCTATGAGAAAACAGGAAAGGTGCTAGCATTTTCCAATAAAATTGATTCCTTTAAGGAAAGCTCTCAAATCCAGTAATTGGAAATCAGAAGACATTCAAAATTAAGAGTAATTCTGAAAATATTTTAATGTGATTTTTTTTTTACAAAAAGAACATGAGAAAAATACTGAAAATAAAGTACCAAAAAGACTACTTGTTGTTTGTATTTAAATACCAATTTAAGTCACTAGTTCGTGTTTGACATACTTTTCTCAGTCTCCTGTGATGCTAAAACACTCTTCCAAAACATGCCTGTCTATTTCCTTTCTGGAGGACATGAAAAGTATCCTCTGGGTATTGACTGAGCACCCCCAAATTTTCCTGGCTTGCAAGACCTTACAAACTCTTTCACAGTCTCAAATACTCCCTACAAGCACTTGGAATAAACACCACCACGAATGATTCGGTTGGTGCGTGCAGGCATTTGCCCAAGTATCATGAAAATCAGGCAGATTAAGACAGAGAGGGGAAGCAATAGATCTCTCTGCTTTCAGCAAACAACCTGGCACTGACCCTGCTACACTCAAGACTCAGGACAGGTCATCCATGGAAGAGTCTGTTAGCAGATAGCCAAATATGGGTGATTTTTGCAGCGTTCTCAGGACATAAATACAGTTCCACCATCCATCCATTCACACACACATACACACTTCTTGTGGGAGAATAAATACAGATAATTTATTCACAGATAAGCTCTCTACTAATTACAAAAAAAAAATTAAAAAAAAAATCCCCATCTGACAGGAATTCATCCTATGACAAAGTAAGACCAGTGAAAAACAAAATTAATGCTTTACATTCACTATCCTGTAGAACACTGGTCATTTAGCAAATTTCTTTCCAGTGTCTTACTGTCCTGTCATAATTTTAGTCTTTCTGCTACAAAATTTATGATTTATCTAATTTATCTTGGAAATCTACATAAAATTTACAATGGTCACAACTGTGCATCTGAGAATTTTTCATAGAAAAAATATTGCAAAATATTATGTTTAAAACTAGTTGTATATCCCCCTAATAAGAAAGCTATGAGAATTAAATATTTTTGCACATATCTTGATAAAATAAAGATTTCCCTACATAGAACAGTACTTCAGTGAACATGATGGTGTTACAAAATTAGTGTTTAATGGCTCAGCTGGACACTGTAGTGCTGTCACTACCTTGGATCTTAATGCTACCTAAAAATATTTAAGACATCTATTATTTTGATTATATAAAAGTAAAGAGAAAGTGTGTTCCCAAGCACACTTTTCAAGACATCTACCCAGTTTTAAATGTAGCCATTTCAAAAAAGAAAAACTGATACAAAAGGGAATGAACACAGTAAGTATAAATATATTTTTCCTTCCAAAAACAAATTCTGGTACCTCATACCATTTATGTGATTTTTTTTCTTTTAACAACAGGCTAAAAAAACCACAATCCTTTTATCTACTCATTACATGCAGCCATTCAGGAAATCTTACCGTATTAACAATGCACCAATTTCATAACTTTATTCACAATGAACATACAGGTGTACCTCATCCAAGAAAAGCTCTGTTTCACCATAATTATATTCCACTCAGAAAATGTCCCGTGAAGAAAATATGCACCTCACTGTGGGTTCTCCCCACCTCTGTCTATACAGTAGGATGTACAGCAGGTTCCAGATGGTGCAGATAAAGATGTTTAATAAACCAGACTTCAGTTAAGAGTTCTGTTTTCCAGAATAGCTCTGTTGCATGTAAGAGTTTGACACCTATCAAAAAAGACTTAGCATTCAGAATCCTAACAAAAGGTTTTTAAATATTCAATCTAAGATCTATGGTGCATCAACACCGATGCTGTAAAAAGCTTCCCCATCATTACAACATACTTTGAGATACTAACTACTCTACTGAATACTACTACGAAACTCAGAAAAGAAATCCAACAATTGTCAGGAGCTTCCTACAAGACTGCAACAGTAATTCAAGAGACAGAATAACAATACAAAGCAGATGAGATGGTAAGGTCCATTGTAAATCACTGGGTACAGTGTTAACATGTGGGTAGATTATAAAATACTATGCTAGACAAAAAAAAATAATTAAAAGCCAGTTATTACATGTTTAGCTTTTTTTGTTTGTTTGTTTTAATCAATAATTATAAACTGTAAAAATGCACCCTAATTCACTACAATAGACTACGCCCTGAGAAGTAACATTACACACTAAGCAAAAGCCACTCGGAAGTGTCAGGTCTGCAGTTCAAAAGCATAATACATGGAATTCCCTGGAAGCACATTTCCTCAATTTTTCAGCAATACAGTTGCTTCTTCAGAGGAAAAGACTAATGAAAATTTATGCTAACTCTAGTTTTTCCAACTTTAATATTTTTTTTTCCTTTCTCCTTCAAAATCCCCCTGGAAAACTTGATGGATTCATAGATACAACTCTTGCTTTTCACATCTGAAAGAGGATATAGGCCTAGCATGAGGTTCTGAAATAACTGAGCCTGATGAACTCCACTTAAGGACATCAGTCAAAGTACTTTTTGGGAGGTAGTCAGAGTTACTCAAACACAAAAGTAGGCCACCTCACCAATGCTTTGCTACATTCTTCTTTGCTGGTTGGAAGAACAGAGAAGAGGCTGAGAAGAAAACATACGTCTGAGTACACAGGGAAAATTATCTAGACAGGGACACCAAACTTCCTTTGAAACTAACTTGGATGTTAAGTGCATTTGAGAATTGGCGAGTTACACTCTTTTCTTTGTATCTGACACTGATAAAACAGTAAGAACTAATTATAAATACCTGTCATCACCCAACGAGTGCAAAGATGCATTTAGAAGTGATATCTATGTTTCAGTGTCAGTTCACTGCTTTTTCCAAAATTGCTCTAGGAGATACAATTCAGCAGTTGTGGGTTTTTCTCCCCACACTGTAAGTGCAATGGTTCACCTCCTACTAGATTAAAAAAAACCCCAAAGAGCATTCTTCCCTTACACAGGCAAAACAAAACTAAGCAAAAAACAACTTGTCCAAAAATTTAATCATCAAATCTCTAGAGACTCACAACTTAAATTATTCTCTGGTACTCACATTTTGCTTAGTGTATTATATGTTTTTGAAAAAGTATGCTTTTTGAGTCTGGTTATGCAGACAAACCTTCCCAAAATCCTTAGTTTCTGTTCATCAATATTATACAGTACTGTTTTGAAAATTCATTAAATATCTACTTAGGAAAAAAAAATCACTCCCATCCATAAAGTCTAGCTACACATTCTAATTAAGCAGCACTAGAACAAAACTGGAAATGCCAGAAATTTTGATTATAAGACAAAAATCTAAGCTTTCTCACTATATTAGCACTTTGCTTATTTGTCTTAAAGCAAATTACATACAAGGTAATTAATCAAATAGTATAAACTGACAAGTTACTTTATCCCCTATTTAAATTACACGTGGATTTTGTTGTATAAAGAACATGTGAGCAAGCAATAAAACACAAATACGCAGACATGAGTACATTAACAAATATTAATCAGAGCAGCTATAACAACGCATTCCAATAACTTCATATAGATTTGTTATTGTAGCTATCTTTAATGCTGTATGTTTCTCCAGTGACTGTAAGACACAAGACAAACAAAATGCCAGTGAAATAGCAGTTACTGTATTTACCAGCTGAGAATTTACCACTTAAAAACATGATTCCTTCTATTCCAAATTCTGTAGTTTCAAATTACATTTGTTCCTCAAAACCCTTTGTTTCCAGTACAAATTTCTACAAAGACTAATCCAGTGAAAAAAAGAACCAATTCAAATGACACGTACTATAGCAGAAGACAAAATTAGTAAAGATGTTGAACTTCATATGAAGGTGTTTACAGATGTACAAAGTTTGATTTTATATTTGAAGAAACTTCAGAGAGTGAGAGCCTTGTATTCTGCAGCTTCTGCTGGACATTTTCTCTGCAGGAATGTCAGAGAAATTAGTCTCTGATCTCTGAAACACAAGACAGCTGCAATGTCTTATGTAAAGTAGCCATGCTCAGTACGTTAACCACCAATGGCCTAAAGTCACTTTGTTTCTTTTCAAGCAGTGCCCAAATGGGACTCTGCAGTAATACCAAGTGGTTAGACAGGCATGCTGCAAAGATCATAGTTCCAGAACTTCACATCAGTTTTGAGCTTAATGTAGTATGCTAGAAGAATCTCTTCAATAATTTCATGCATGAGGCTTCAGGACACTGAAAGTTTGAAGCCATTTAGGTATTATTTTCCTCTTTCATATAATTTATATTTTTACCATTAAAAAATTAAAGCTCAAATTTAACAGCTTACTGTTTGCATTTCCTTCAAATAGAAAGATACAACTTGTTTCAATTTCACTGTTCAGTTTTCTGGTCTGCAAGCATTCCTAAATGTAACTATTCTAACCGGTTAAAAAGTAGAGTGTGGGGGAATATTTCCATCTGGTGCAGACTTTAAAAACCCACACTTATGGGTTATACTACAGCCACCAGTGTTATGCAAAAGTAATAAGAATATCAGCACCATCTCTAATCAGAGTTTTCAGAACATTTTCCAAGTACTAAAATTCAGTACTACTCTATTAAGTAACACAGGACCAAATCTTGTCTTCCTACCAGAATGCATCACTTGTGCTGACATGAATAGGAACTACACATGTGTGTATGAGGGCACCTGCTTAAATGTTTATGATGTCAAGTTCAATAGCACAGAACTTCCACAGTACAGCTCTAAGAATGCTAAGACTCCAGATTAGACTCTGGAAGAACTATATAATGGGTTTCAAGTCAGATTCTAATATTAGTATTTTCTTCTGAAAGCCTCAATCATTCCAGTGCAAGAAGAGAGAATCTCTTCCCTTCCACAGTTCAAGAAATTTTTCTTACCATGCTCCCACTTCCAAGATTGCTCCTATCACTAATATTTTTCTCATAAACAGGTAATTTTTGCCAAGGTAAATGGAACACACAAATACATTACGAAGTAATCTAGGTCCAAGAATCTGATCTTTAATACACTGCCCCCTTGACTTCACACTTTCCAGGTTCATATGAGTCATAAATGGGATACTGTTAATCAAACTGACCCAGGCTACTACACATACTTTAATGTATCATCCACATTCAATAAACATCAGGTCCTCTGAGATGTGTAAAAGTTCTTGCTCAAGGTTATGTTCTTTAGTTCAGACTCCTGTTTGTACTTGAACCTACCCATTTCTCAGTGATCACTGAAGTGACACCTTACGACAAAACCATTCTCTCAAGCCAATCCCACACCGCCTTCAGACAACAATTACGTTCTTCTGCAACTAAAACCATCAACCAAACCAAGACAGCATCCCACAGCACCTCAAAACAAATGACCACGTAATATCTCCCTATGGAAAGGCAGGTGTGGATGCCTCTGAAACAAAGCTTTGAAACGGAGATGGGCAAGCCTAGACCAGTCTTATCTAGGTACTGTAAACAGAACAGTGTACATTTAGAAATGTCATTGTTAGCTACTTTGTGCCTGAAATGAATCATGAACATACACTCAAAGAATACAGGTGGTCTGTTCTCATTTTGAAATGCAAGAGTAAATTCCATTCAAACTACTTCGAAGTGCAGGAACTTCACATTTTGAGTGCTTTTTTCAATTCAAAGTGATACCTTTTGAGCAGACTACCTGTGTTTTTTTCTCCCTCATTGTTTCTCTCTCTGCCTACCAGAAACAGCACCTTGAAAGTTACTGTCAAGAGGCATTTGGGGCAGGAGATCTATAAAGCAATTCTGGCAAAGACACCAACTTAAAAATCTAATACCCCCAGTGAACAGTCTGTTTTTAAAAGAGGCAATGTTGCCATTGTACAGACTTCTACAATTGTAGAATGTTTCCCCTCCGTCTGTGGACCAGCACAATTCTACTAGTGTAAAAAATCCCTTTTACAGACAAGTTCTAAGGAAATTACAAAATACACCACTCATATTTGATTTCAAATTCCCTTAAAATTTACAGTTATGTAAACAGAGGTGTATGGTTGGAGTAGAGCTCTTAAGGAAGAGTAAAAAAGGAAAAAAAAAACAACCCCAAAGACTGAAACTCTGCAAAAGAATAAAAGGGAATAGTTAGCTCCCTCCCTGCGGTCACTTTTTTTTTTAACTGAATAGTCTCAATGACCAGTTGGAAGAGTTACTTTTTACTCCATCCAATATTGCAATTGTTGGGTCTTGGTTAAGTACAAGTTACCAATGTGTGACTTTGCAGGGTGAGAATCTGTAGTGTAAATAATACATCCAGAGATGTGTATCAAGTGTGATTAATTCTGGATTGTTGAGATAAAATAAATAAAGAAACACCAAGTAAAAAATGAAGGTAAAGTAGTCTGTTTTAAGAAAACGATTTCCAAATACAGCCAAACACAGCTCTGACTGTGAGTGAACATGTGCTTGAACTATTTTCTGCCACGCTTTCCTGTATCTGCTTATCAGGATTTCAACCACATAGACTTTCCTATCAAGCTAATGGTACAATTAATAAGCAAACAAAAACCCAGTTAAAACAGTAAAAGCCATGATGGCTCCAATACTGTTACTGGAGCCGTCAGAAAGAAACATTGTATTCTGGTGTTCTACCAAAGACTGCTACACAAAAATAATAGCACTCACCAAATATAGTCTGGATCCAATAAGGTATTAGCACGATGCCATATAGGAACAACCTGGAAACACATTTAGCTGATACTGACAGATTCTCCCATTCTTTTTTCAGACTGTTTCATAAACATATCAAACTTTTTTTCTTTTCCCTCCTTTTTTTTTTTTAAGTTGAATGATTCCGAGTCCACCTTAATGCAGAAGTTAAAAAATAAGAAAATGTCATGGTAGGAAGCTGACAAGCGTGATTTCCTAGAAGATTAAGGAAGAAACTGCATTTGCTTAATAAAAATGTATGCCAGTTCTTTAACAAAGCGACAGACTTCTATTCTGAAGTTGAACTTTAGGACTGACCATTGAAAGAGAGAGAAACACAGAGTTAGCTAACACTTGCAACCAAGACATGCATTTGTGTCTGAAAAGAGAATATTGCACTAAGAGAAGAACCCTGAAAGCTTTAAATGCTTCCTTCACTGACCTAAAAAAGTAACTAACCATTTTCTATAAGCAGTTGCAAACCTGGCTTGGTCCACATCCCTACAAGTTGATAATACTTTATCAACAAACCGGTATTCCATTTCTGGACCAAGAGAGTCCTGCACAGGAGCACGCTTCAGGCGTTTTGTTTCTTGGGTATAACCTTGTTTGCTGCTGGATTCATTCAAACCATCAACATCCATAGCTTGTGCCATGTGACTTGTTGCAGGACCGTGGTGGGAATTATTCAGAGTTTCATCACTGCTGTCCGCAGATGATACCACTGCACTCAGGAGGGGAAGTTTGTTGCTTAAGTGCTGTTGAAGGTAGAATACACACCTTCTTCAAAGGAAAAGAAAAGAAGAAAGAAAAAAAGAAGAAAGTCATGCACTGAAAATAACCTGCTGTTGCTGCTGAACTGTTTCAATTCATTTGCCGTCCCACCAGATTTCCCTCACAGACACAAATCTGCTGTCTCTGCTCATGCTCTGCTAGAAAAGGCTCCATGTCAATTTGGCAAATCTACTGTTACGTAGTCAGGAACCTGCACCCAGCTAGTAAAGCAGAAGTTTTCTGCAGCCAATCTTCTGTCTACATTTTGCTCATTTTTGGTTGTTTAAACATTTATAATGTGAGGAGGCTCATTAACAGCATCGTGTGTGTCTTGTACAAATTATAGGGACAAGTGGAGCTTACACCACAAGATACTTAAGCCAAATCAAACTTCCCATGCATTAGTTCTGATTATGCTCTTGAACATTTTCGAAAGGCTTAATACATAGTAGCTTAAAAATCTTTATTGAGTGGTACTTTCTAAAAACAGAACAATTTGTTTGGAAATATCACATGAAGAACCATTCACAAATCAGAAGGAAACTCTTTGAAATCAAATCCTCTTACCTATGACACCACAAGGTTTCATGCCCTGGGTAATTATCAATCAATTCAGTGCAGAGCTCCATCTCTTCATCTAAACGGCGGGGGAGATCCACGCTTTGCTCCTCTGCACAGGCAGCTTCTGTCCCTGCAGTCTCTTCTCCCTTCTGAAGGCTAGGGTTTTCTTCATTTACCATTTGATTTTGTATCAGTATGTTACTGTCAGTCACTGTTCTGCGCATCAAGGAATTGAGCAAGAACTGGCGGTAATGAAATCCACTATGGTCCGAGACATGCATGGATACCCAATATTTAGTGGATGAAAGTTCATCGAGGAGAACCTGAAACAAAATGCAGGGACAGTTATCAACCAGTATAAAGGAGGAACTTACCACCACTGCTTCTGTATTAAGGTAGGGGATTTCAGCCAGCGTGGTAATGGTATAAGAACACACAGAAAAATGAAGTAACACTGAGCCTTTTCCACTGTGTGCTGAAAAGCATCTTGGCATCCCAGCAGAAAACAAATTAATACTTCTTCCAAACTCTGAAAAGGCAGGTTTTTCAGAAACCTGCCCACAGGCTGACTGGGAAAAAACCCAAACCACTTATGACATGAAACAAGCAGTGGTTTAAGACTCTCAGAATGGTTACCAATAAATACTATTTAGAGAAGGCAGAACCTACAGTGCTATTAGGTTTAAGAACTTTACTTTTTACCCAGTGGATTGTGGGTGTCAGAAGGTGGGTGAGTTGCTTAAAAAGAATAAAACCCAAACTTAATTTACACTTTCATTTCCCACGAGAGAATGTCAACCATAACATTATGTTTAAAGTCCTAGGGCCTGTGAAACACAAAACTATTTGTCCATAATCAGGTTGCTTGATTTTGCTACTGAAGAACCCCTGGAAAGGTTTTCACAACAACTCTAGTAAATACCTAAAATGCCAACTGCAGCTCTGTTTTTAACACTGCTCTCTCCTATGAATTGTTTCTTAATTCTCAGTGCTTTTAAACCTTCAAAATTCATTTCTGGAGAGAAATGCAAGTTTGGCTACCAGACAAAGCTTCTTTTACTTTGCTTTCTCTACTAGAGCCACTGGTTTGGTTTTTTTTACAAGCCTTAACACCTCTTTCCTCACACTGCTTCTCCTGTGGAGCTTAAACTATCCAAAAGAGACCAAAACTACCTTTTTCATTCACTTCTACAGACTTTGAATATAATCTTACTGATACACTCTTGCTTTTAATCTCTTCTCCTAAGCTACCTACATCACTTAACAGGACCAGCTGATGCAAAACAACTTTCATAGGAAAAAGTCTTTCTTTTTGATACCGCAGCACAAAAGCCACAGCCTTCCACAAAGAAAACCATGGAAACACACGAGGCCAGCTATACAGCTTTTTTAGAGGCATCTGTTCTAAAAGGAATTGGAGCAAATACAATGCAAACAGTGTCTTCTACCCAAGACAGTCAACATGTTTTTCTAAATCTTGACAAAAGATACCAGCATCACCTTCCTTTTACAGATCAGCAATCTCAAGTGCAGTATTAAGTAACAGTCCACATACAGTGTTCTTAAGGGGGCTAAAACTCCATGTCCAGATCTGCACTTTAAACCGTAAGATCATCTTTTCCCTTCTCAATAGAATTGAGCTTAGTATTTTAAACTTCTGAACTTTAAAATTTAGGAGTCTATTAAGAACAACGTAAGGCTTAGAAAAATTAGATCAGCCTTTATTCAGCTGTGATTGATACTACACACATTTATGCTCAATTGAGACCTTGGAAGAATCCAATTCATTTACGTGAAATATTTATAAGCTACAAATTTACAGGGGAACATCTTAATGATGTATTTTAACTCCTGTACAAAGGGAACAAAATTATTCCCAGCATCACGCCTTACCTGAACCAGAATACCTCTTTCAAAAAAGGAACACAGAAGATTGCCATTAAAACTTATTGAGATCTACAAAAAACAGAGCCTCCTATCTAGGAACCTCAGAGTACCAGTGGAAGATGCTTCAAACACTTGGAAGTAAAAGAAAAAGCCAGCTAATGTCTGAATTCCAAGAGGTTCTTTCTTAGGACTGTAAGAATGCTTAGCGCTTTCTTACAAAGCCAGCTTTCTCCATTTCCATCTCTATCGGTACAAGCCCTTTGCCACTGCTCCGTGAATAAAGAGGAAACTGTATGAAATCTCCTCCCTCCCCACTCTTGACAGTCTCTTTCCTACCTCTGGTGGTGAGCTGACTACCACAGAACTGGCAGCCTCCCCCAGAACAGGACATGTGCGCTCAGTGACTTTTGTTCTGACGTCTGGGTCTGCACTCTCTCTTACACCATCCCTGACTCTCTGCTTGGTTCTTTTAGAGCACTTTTCCAACCATAAACTGCAGACCAAAACTTCCTCCCTGGTCTGGGACACTGGGAAATGAAAAGGAACTGGGAAAAAAAATTTTAAGGATAACCAGATAAATACAGCAATGTCCAGTCGCAGAAACTAGTACCTTTGGAGACCCAGTCATCTAAGAAAAAGCTTACTGGGGACGGCTACGAGAAAAACTACTTCGTGTCTCGTGAACATGTTGTCTTCTGGGCACCACACAAGAGAAGTGTTGCCTCATGACAATTACCCACCACTTGTTTGCTTGCTCTCCATCCTGTAATGATGGAATTGAGTATTCCAATCTAAAGAAAACAAAAAAGTTTGTCAATCCTTGCTGAACTACATTCTATTTCTCTACCTGCATGATTTCACTGCAATAATACCGTGTGCATGAATTTTAAGACTATACCGCTACCACTCTCTTACCCGGATTCTCTAACTAATTATGCACCCACCTTTTAGGTATCTGGAGCCTATGATCTAACCCCACTAACTAACTGTACAGGCATGTGAGAAAGCTGAAAACAAGGCTTTCCAAGGCACATACTCCAGTATCAGAAAGATTAGACTAGTTTCAAACAATCTATTCTTGACAAATCCTTGACTGACATTAATGAACACTACTCAAACCCTACATAAACTTGCTAATGCCATTCAAATTCTGCAGCTAGAACAAGTTGAAATTTATGTAGTGAAAGAAGATCATGTTTTTGACTGTCTAGCGCAAGAAAGAAGAAACATCTATATCCTTATGAGAAAATCTTCCTACTGGGCCAAAACCTTCCCCTCTAGCATTTTAAATCTTTTTCCCAGAGATTGAGCTGAGATTCAGTCTGCAGTAGCATTAGGATTATCAAACAACAGGAAAAAAACCAAACATAATCCTATTAAACAGCCTACTTCCTGAAATCCTCCAAAGCAGGCCAACAGCTTCATTAATGATAAACCTGTTTTGAGAAGTCACATTTAAATGATAATACAACATACAATTTATGTTTCTGGGCCTCTGCTTCCTTGTACACTTCAAACTGCAGGTCAAGTTTGTATTATAGCAGGAACATGGCCCTAAATAATACAGGTACTCCTTAATTTCAGGCAACCTTGCAAGAACTAAATGACCGTAGAATCAGGGACTGTTTCATCTGCCAATTTTTCAGTATGGTTCCAGTCTTGCATCTCAGTGAAATTTATCATACTTTTCGGATATTCAAACACAGAAGTTGCTGAAGGTGCAACACGAGGCACCCAGCAAGTAAACAACCCATACAGAATGTGTAGGGATGGGGTCAGGAAAGCCAAGGCAAAGCTGGAACAGGATTTGGCAAGAGGTGCAAAGAAGAAGGGATTGTGTAAGTGCACAGGTCAGGGAAAAAAGACCAAGGAGAGTATATGCTCCCCGATAAGCAAGAAGGGTGAATTGGTGGCAACTGATATGGAGAAAGATGAAGAACTTTTACTGAGTTCTTCATCTCAGTCTTTACTGGCAGTCAGGCCTCCCACTTCTCTCAAGTCCATGATCCTCTAGATTCGTGTGGGGAGGAATGAAGTCCCTCCCACTACAAGCAAAGAGCACATTCAGAACCACCTGAGGAAGCTGAACAGCCACAAGTATGTGGGATCTGAAGATCCACATTGCAGAGTTCTGAGGCAACTGGTTGATGTTGCTAAGCCACTGTCCATCATGTCGGAATTGAGGGCAGTTAGGGGAAGTCCCCAGTAACTGGAAAAAGGGGAACATTGCTCCCATTTCTAAAAAGGGGAGAAAGCAAGAGCCAGGGAACTGGAGACCGGTAAGCCTCACCTCTGTGCCTGCCAAGATCCTGGTGGAGATCCTTCCACAAGATATGCTAAGGCACATATGAGACAAGGAGGTGACACGAGGTAGCCAGCAATTGTGCCTGACCAATGTGGTGGCCTTCTATGATGGAGTGATAGCAGTGGTCAACAAGACAAGACCAACAGATGTCAACTATCCCGATGTGTAAGGCGTTCAGTATGGGTTCTACACGACATCCTTATCTCCAAATTTGAGACAGACGGATTTGATGGAAGGTCTGTTCAGTGGGTAAGGAACTGGCTGGATGGATGCAGCCAGAGAGGTGTGGCCAATGGCTCTATGTCCAGGTGGAGACTGGTGATGAGTCCCTCAGGGCTCTACCTTGGGACTGCTTGCTCTTGAGTATCTTCAACAATAACACACACAGTGGGATTAACAAGACACAAGAGAAAGATGGGATGGTAGACAGGGAGATATGGACAAACTTGACAAATGGGCTTATGAGTTCAACAAATCCAAGTGCAAGGTGCTGCACCCAGGCTGGAGTAATCCCAAATGTGAGCAGAGACTGAACTGAATGAGAACAGTCCTGTTGAAAAGGACTTGGGTGTTCTCAGGGATGAAAAGTTGGACAAGAGCCAGCAACGCCCACTTGCAGCTGGAAAACCAACTGCATCCTGGGCTGCATCAAAAGCAGTGTGGCAAGCAGGTTGAGAGAGGGGATTCTGCCCCTCTGCTGCACTCTGGTGAGAACCCACCTGGAATGTTGCATTCAGCTTTAGGGTCAGCAGGATAAGGATGTGGACCTGTTGGAGCAGGTCCAAAGAAGGGTGACAAAGATGCTCCGAGGACTGGAGCGTCTCTCCTCTTAGGACAGGCTGAGAAAGCTCAGGTTGTTCAGCCTGGACAAGAAAAATCTCTGGGGTGACCTCACTGTGGCCTTTCAGTACCTTATGGGGACTTACAAAAAGGAGGAAGAGGGACTTTTTACGTGAGTAGACAGTGACTGACCAAGGGGTAATGGTTAATGAAAGAGGGCAGGTTTAGACTAGATATGAGGAAGAAATTCTTTACACTGTGAAGGTGGTAAGGCACTGAAATAGGCTGCCCAAGAGAGGCTGTGGATGTCCCATCCACTGAAGTATTCGAGGCCAGGCTGGATGGGGCCCTGAGCAACCTCATCTACTGAGTGGCATCCTTGCACATTGCAGGGGCAGTTGGAACTTGGGAAGTCCCTCCCAAGCCAAACTATTTTGTGATTCTATGAACCTGCATATTTTTGTGAAAATCTGTAATGCCTGCTTTTTCCCTGCTCTCCTTCTTATTTGCTTTTTCCCTTGCATCACATCTTGCACATAATCACTGTATAATTCTGCCTCTTAAAGTTACCTAGACCCAAATTTTATCTCAAGTTTTTAGTCGTCTTTTATGTTCCACACTTTTTCCTAATTTTCCTGTATCCCAAACATCTTCTGCTAGGCCATCTGAAGAGATGCATTGGTAGCGTCATGGAAAAAACCTAGAGTCAACATGGAGACTTCCCAACAGGTTAAACACATTGGTGGAGGAACAACAGCACCACTGAAATTTTGCCAGAGGTAACAGAAATCAGATGGACAACTCTAGACAAAAGTACCACTTCCAGAGTCTTCACTCTAAAAAAATAGGTCAATAGGGGGACTGGGATGGCAGGCAAAGCAAATTGACTTTGGAATGACCAAACGAATTTAAAATACTTCCTTCACAGGCATCTTTGTGATTTGTCACGAAAAGCACTCACAACTGACAATGAATAAACTCACCAGAATAATTCCAGTTCTGCAAAGAGTTATTTCTATTACAGTGTAATTATTTCTCTTTCATTAAATTAATAAGGAGCAGCAAGTGCAAAGAGCACTCAAGGTGTTATCCTGATCCTCAGACTACAGTTACCAGTATAACGCACACAGAGCTGTTTAGAACATGTTTTAGCTTTTTGTTTTAAAGCATAAAATTACTTGAATTTTCTTTTACAGTGCTAACTCCTCTCATCTTTTAGTAAGCTAGTAAAGATATTAAAGTTCCTGTTTTCTATTAATATAGACTTCTAACCCTAACTTCTAACCTCCAATCTATATTAATCCTGCAATTCTTCTGAGTTTTCTGAAAATTACTTTTTCATAGAAACAAGGTAGGCAGACGAGTCCAAATTCTGCCGTCTCTGCAATGGACATAAAAATAATGGCTATATTGACTGAACAATGTCCCGTAAATTCCTCCCTTACCACACTCTGCGGCAAAATGTAGCAGCTGCTGTTAAAAGTGAATGATGCGGCACTGTATCAACCTAATATTCACTAAGAATTCACCTAACAACTTAGAAAACACAGTATTACAAAACTGCCTACATAATTTTAGATCACGTCACATTAACTAATTCAATTTCCTGCAGGTCTTAATGTTATAGATGCAAAATATTCAACACTGCATAAAATGTCTCTGCTGTCCCTGAAACAGTTTAATCGGCTCCCAGTGTAAATGCTGTCAAAAAATACTGCTGAAGCTGAAGAAATTAGTTGCAAGCACTATTATGCTTTCTCCAAAATTCCTGCTGTCTTTACTTGGTCCTTCAATATTCTGAAACCACAGATAAGGTGAACAAGAGTAAGAAAACAATACTACATGATCAAAATCATATCTGTTAGGTATTACTTCTTTTCTCTACTAGGAATTTCAAGACTAGTGCTGGAAGAATTACTTAGAGTTGCCTGTTCCTTACTTTGGCTCACAGTCCCATCTATACTCTTCCCACACATACATTAGCACCAAGTACTAAGAGAGAAACACAACTTCGTACACAGGCAAGAAAAATGTGTTATTTCTGCTGAGCAGAACCTGCTTACACTGGCAAGAAAAATGCAAAATATACTCACTGCAGTATTCTGCCCGCTTTCTTAAAACATTCTTAGCTACCTGTGATAACTCCACCTGATACTCTTCATTCATGTTATACAACCTGCTTAGCAAACCAGTATTTGGGTTTTCTGGACAAGAAAATTTAAGAGTTTATTCACTATTGTATTATACCTTGACAGTGAGCTTTGCCAAATGCTGTAAAACCCAGATGCGATGGGACCAGGCATTGTAGTTGCTTGGATACCTCCCAGCAGCTTCGGAGCAGACATTCATTTCCTCCTGCACTAGTCGGTGAATTCTCTCCACAGGTGCTGCTCCCAAGTTTCCTTTAGTCGCAAGACTGAGCAAGGAGTTTTCCTGAATTAGTTGTTGCAGCACCCATCGTCTGGTTAAACGATGTAAAGTGTTAATGGTGAGAGAGCAATTTTAAGAGAAAAAAAATAGTTTTTCATTTGCATAAATCAAATCTTTCCAATATTTCTATTCTCTGAACTACACTGGAGCTAGAAAATGAGTGAGTAGTAAGCAACCATCTGAACACTTGCCATACTAAAAGCTGTGACACGAAGATCACGCTCCAACTCAGCTGCACCAGTTTGCTCACCCTAAGTGATCACGGCTACCTACAGCATAATAAAATAAAACAGAAAGAAACAGCAAATTTATGAAAGAATGCAAGCAGCGTGTGCATGAGATTTCTAATGAGCTCCTCTTTCAGAGTCTTGCACAGCTCTAAAATGAAGTATCCAAAGTGAGATGTAAGAAAGTGATTTAATAAAAAATTAACTCTGCTTAGTATCTTTTACACCTGGCAGTACTGCACACTGCAATTCAAATTTCTTTCAGTACATCACCAGCAGCAGCAAAGTTCAAAAGGCTTATGGTTTCAAGGGCTATAGGTATAAGAAAAACAAATGTTTTTACTGATTAATTACACATATTTCATTTCATGTGTCTGAGATAAGCACAGATTCCTAGATGTTTTGGGTTTTTATTTTACTCTGGACAGAGTTTTAGCAGTATTTTTAAAAGCAACCTCAATGCTGCATCTGCAGCCTGTACACAAAAGGGTCCTACAAAAATGGATTACAGATGTGTAAACTTCCACAGAGCAGCCCATGATGATGTAATTGCAAAGGTCCAATGTGGAATGCTCTGGAGAGATGGACATCCTCTGGTCTGAGACACAAAGGTTATCTTGTTTTGTACTGGCTCACATCAGTTCCAAACCCAATGAATTGCTACTTTCAGAAAGGTGTCACCCCTGGTTAACAATAAATAAAATAGAAGTAATAAATTCATTCTCTTTACAGAGAGCATTCTATTTTACAAGCCATATATAAAATTATAAAAATACACATATATATAAAAAAATAGGTAAGTCAACCACTGTATTAAGAAAATGGTTACTTCATCTGCTTTTTCTCTCATTTGAAAACATAATATACTTGTTCACTGGTAGGTTTCACATACATTGTATCTTTTCCCCTCGGCAATCAAAAAAAGACAAAGTATTGGAAGACAATATTAAAGATAATTTTTAAGAATGCAATTTTAAGCTCTCAGCAGAAAATTACAAGCAGTGTATGAACACTTTCTTCCTATAAACCATGTGTTTTAAATAAAGATGTACAACCAAGCAAACCATGCTCTGACTGCTGTATAACAGTATTTTAGGAAATGTGGTAATCTTGAAGACTTAATTTTTGATTTTTAAAAATGTCTTTGATCCAAACATCACCTTAGTATTTTTTTACTTCAGTCCACAGGTATGCAATAAATGGAAACTTCAAAAATAGTCCAGGCAGAAAAACTCAATGAGCATAGTCACTCTTTTAACAAAAGATATATATTATTTCATTAACATCAACTTCTGAGTAAAACCATAAAGACAAATTATTTCAACTCTGTAATTATTTCAGTTTCTTAAAATGAGCATGTTTTATAAAATCAGGAATTCTGACAAATTATATATGCAGGAGAGAGAGGAAAAAATACAGATTTTATGGGCTCTGGGGCTACAACATCACAAAAAATATAAAATTAAATTACAGCTACTTTCTAGACAATGCAATCACAACCTCAGAAGACTTAAAATATATTTTTGGAACCTGTTGAATACCACGGTATTATTTGGGTTTTAAGCAAAATTTCCTCCAACTAATTTGGAGTCACTTTCACTTTTGTTCCTATTACAAACTCTTACATAACTCTTAAAGTTCCTGGAATTACTACAAAGGATTGTTAAGTGACAACAGCACAATCAATAGATATACTGACTGTACATGCACAAGATACACCTGAATCCCCCAAAATATATAGCAGGAGGTCATCTGACAAAATGCATTACAGGTATTTTGACATCTTCAGGGTGTGTATCTGCCATGTAAAAGAAAAAACAATGTGGATATGTTTTACTGAATTTTATTCATAGCCCCATTATAGGTTTTTGCATCTTCTGTCTGTCTGACACAATACCCTGAAGGAACAGAAAACCCCAAATTAATCATTATGCTGATGCAGAAAAATATTTTTGTGAATCTTGTTTTCTAACATGTATCCATCATGGTCAGCAGATCCAAATCCAAGCCAAACATTTGTACAATCATCCTCAAATACACTTTTCTGATATAGGCAAATAAGAGAAAGAACCTCAAATTATGACACTATTAAAATACTCCTAATTTACGTTTGCATGGAAATTATAGACAGAATTTTTATTATTTCTAAAATACAAATAAATGCAAAGAACCTAACATTCTGACTTATTTGATAAAAACATATTGATCATCATAATGATATGGATGGCACCAGGTTCTGAACTGTTAAAATGCAAAAAATTTTTCCAGTGTTAGCTACCATGTAGAAAAAGTAAACTATGACAAACTACAAATTTTTTTCCCACTGTAACTAATACTTTTGCTTCAAAGCCACAAGTCAGTAGCATGAGGATAATGAAAAGAAGTTGAACATCAAAATTAAAAACCAATGCTGTAGAAATTCATTATTGTTGTTTCTGTATCAATGTTTTTGCTGTATCAATGAAACTCGTTGGAATATTCCATGTATTGCTTTCTAGGTTTACTTCGGGAATTTTAAGCTCATGCATGCACTGCCAAAGAAGAGTTTACCAACAACTTCCCCTTCCAAAAATTCTCATGTAGTAAGTTTTGTTACTTTCTTTACAGAGTATGAACCCCCTAATGCAGTATCAACTTTACAGCTGCCCTAATGCTGGACACGTTAAACACAAACATTGCAAACTGCCTCCTAATGTGTTACATTTAAATCTCTTTAAGGCTGCTCTAAAAGGATGACCTATCTTTTAATTTCTATCATGAAAAAAGATCACACATGTACAAAGTTTTTTGGTTTTGTTTTTTAAAGTTGAGCAATGGATCTATGCTTCGCTCGGCTCTGCTACAGCCATTTTATGGTCAGTCATGACTGAGATGGTGTATTTGAACAATTCTGGAGTTAAATTTTCCAAAAATGTGATCTGTTATTTTAATGCCCACTACTGGTGACTGATCGATTTGGCTTAAGTTACAAATTATAATAAATTCACTAAACCAAAAAGACCAGTACTGAAATGGAAAAGGACCCACCCTTGGTTATAAATACTGGCTTTAACAGAGCCTTTGCTTTCTGAAATGCCTATAGACAAGCAATATAGAGATAAGTTGGAGGGAAAGGAAAAATCTACACTGTCAAATATTTACTGTTGATGGAATCAGAATTTTCAGGCTAAGAATTTTAGGTGCTGCAAGACATGATAACTCTATAGGGAAATTTATCCTGCCTCCAAACTTTATTTAAAAAGTACGCAGCAGAAAAAGTACATATGATTTCAGTTCTAAGTGTAGAATATAGACATGTACCTTCAAAAGCCAAAGCACAGTATTCTGCAATGACTGGTTCAAACAACATGATATATTTCTAGACATCCTCCTGCATCTATGACTCTCCTTAACCCAAGAACAGGAAACAAAAAAACCCTAGAAAAAATGTTTGAGGAGTCAATAGAAGGCAAGGGAAACCAACCTATGAATCCATGTTTCTGGACTCTTTGGAAACTTGGTTAACGCCAGTTTTCCAAGATGCAAATCTTTAAGTGGATTTAAAGTGCCAGACAGTATTAATTCCTTCCTACAAAAGATAAAATAAATCTGTGTGAATGAAAGTAGTAACCTGAAAACAGAACACAAATCCCAATAACAAATTGTATAGCATTTTCTTTGTATCATAACACAACTTCACTGTCACACTACGTGAGTTTAAAAACCCTTTAGTACATTAATCCATTCTACTGTGCTATACATATGTGCACAAAGAACTTAATCTTAACCTGAACACATACAACCCAATAGTTCTCAAACCTACCCAGAAATCACTGAGTCAACTACCAGTAGGGTTACATACATGAATAAACACCCCTTCTTGAAATTAAGCCCTTAGATCATTGTGTGCATCTGAAAATACTCTTACACATAGCACTCCTCCACAATTACTTTTGGTTTTTAAACACTTTCAAGACACAGTGTCAAGGTTCCCTAAATTTATAAACAAAAGGGAAATATTCCCTGTGTGTAGACTGTTTTACAAACTTAACAAAAAGGCTGAAATTGCTGAGTTAACTTAAATGTAAAACAATCTTTGGTTAAAAAAAAAAAAAAAATTACCCTGACAAAACTTAATGTTCCTCCAACACAACCCTTCCCAAAGTACTTCCAACAGACAGAGCAAAATGAAAATCTGTGCTTGGCCTTCTCACCTTCTTTACACAGAATTCCCTGCCCCTCACCCTCTTCTTTCTAGCCTTACAACTCTTATTGCCTGTCCTGAGCATGTTTGTAGACATCCCCCCATCACTGGTTACTTCAAGGGCACTATTCTTCATATCTTATTCTCCAATCTAGTAGGTAGCAGCTTTGAAGTAAAGATACAGTAACTTCCAACGTTACCATTTGCAGAAAGAAAACACACATTTCCCAGAACCTGCAGAAGTCACAACTGAAAACTGAGAGCGCAAGAAGCAGCAGCAATTTTGGCATGGGTTTGGGTTTTGGTTTGGTTTTTGTAATAATTTCTGATTTGTCATGATAGGCATGGCTCCAGTAAGTGAGGAGCAGATGATCAACTTTCTGACCAAAAGACCCCAGTGGGATGGGAGAAAATATATTCTGAAAAGATCTGTTATCAAATAAGAAGGCAAAACTTCTCTGCAGTCTGTCACAGAACACATAATGCTGTCCTAAAGTTATGGCCTGAGTCTCACAAACAAATTGACATATTTCCTTTCTGTGAGTACATATTTTCTGTCTGACTTGGTAGTTTTCAGCAGGAAACTGACTCCATCTGGTGCTTTGGCTTTGTGTTGCTGTAATTGAATCTTACAACAACAGTCAGAAGCTAATGGTTGCAACACTAACAGTGAGCAAATATTACTTAAAATTGAAGCAGAGTGGGGAAATGCATAAATCCTTATCACAAGTTTTGCTTCTGATAGCTACTGGGACATTTATTTTTATCTCAACCAGGTTCCAGCATGCTTCAGATTGGATGCTTTTAGCTGGTTTTTAACAGGCAGTTCAGATAAACCAACCAGAAGTGGCAGACCGACCAGACCGTTCTGTGCCAGTGCACTCACTTTTGGAAAGCAGACAAAAGAAAGATTCAGGGTCAGCACTGGAGCAGGTGGAACAATTGCCTCATTACTGCAATGCAAAATGTGATGTTTTGGTAAAAATGACTTACCCACACACAGAATGAAAATACAGCTGAGATCAGTCTGATACTTAAAACAAATACATATTTAACAAAGATTTAGATTACCAGGCCACCTGCCTCCCAAACCCTGAACTTTCAGTGAAGAAATTGCTCTATATTAAAACATTCACTGTAAGTAAATAGGCTCACACTTACACACTCTCAAAGTAAACTTTCTCTTTTGCAAAGTTGAGGAGCAGTACAGACAAGATCCACCTTCACTGCTGTAGTAGAAAAGCTGTTTTTAGCTGTATTTATTTTCAAATTAGAGATTCTCCCATTCACAAAGGACTGCAAGCACAAGTATGACTGAAGTACTCCCACATAAACCTCTTCTAAGCTCTTTCAGCTAACATCCAACCTGGGATACATAACTTCTAGCTCACTTCCTTGCCATGCGGATCACAGATAAATTTTCAGCCTTAAGGATTATAGCTCCCACAAAAGATAATTGGGAATCATTTTGACTTGCCTTATGCTGAACTTCCCAGTCATTTCTGATTTAAACAAATAAATAAAAAACAAACCTATATAGTAGGTACATTACAAGTGTTCAAGAATAACTCCAAAGTCAAAGTAGACAAGCTAGCCTAGATCACATGTTTAAAGTTCTGTGTTCTCCTGTGTTTCATTAACCAGACACGACTTTCTGTGATTGTCAGCTGAGCTGAAATGCTCATTTGTCTTCCACAACACCATTTTAATCTTCTGACTTGGCTCTGCCAAGTCCTGTGTCCTTTCCTAGGATGGGATTTCCTTTTCTCTCTCTTCCTCTATCTTCAAGTTCAGTGCTACTGAGTCAACCACCATCTCTGAAGCTCCCAGCAGAATTCAACATACAAAAACGGGATTATCCCAGTCGACAATGAAAGAGTCAATAAATTACAAGAAACACACTGTGTGCAGGGCTGCTACTCAGTAAACAGCTAGAATACTTCTTATTTTTCAAGCTACTTAGCGTCTATGATGCTTTTTTCCCCTTAAAATAAAGCAGTGAATTTGTGTATGGAGAATGCAAGATGAACCTGGCATGACAAACATCCTCTGAGCAACAAGAAACCAATCATCCCACAACAGATCCATCACGTTCTGCAAGCAGAGTGCAAATCTCATACAATTAGTTCTCAGCTCGGATTACCTCAGGATAAGGATTTATCACCAGCATCTGTACAGAACACAGTCTGTTCTCTGTGACTGATTATGCCACACATCTGGCTAGACTGACCTGTAATTTCACAGAGAAGCTGAAATGCATGTCAACATAACTAAAATGCCTACCCTTCAAAAGAGCAAACCCCCAGCAGGAGCCTAAAACAATGTAGGGTCAGATTAAGCAAAGCAGTTCCTTGGCCAGAGCAGGCTCGCTGGTAACCTCCAGAGAAACCGACTGGCTTGCGTAACAAGTAGTTCTCTCTGGATGCTAAACAGAGCTTCAAAGACACACTGACTGGTAAATCACTAGTCAGGAATTTGGGGAGTAGAGCTACCTTCTGTAGTAATTGTATATTTCGATAAATCATAAACATCATAAAAGAGAAAACCATCCTCATCCATATTCCTTAACATTTTTAATTCCACTTACAACTTTGAACTACTCTTCTCATGCACATAAAAGCTAACTCAGCTGTCAGGCAGAAAAAAAGCCAGACTGATAAGGATGAATGCATCTGCAATAAAAAAAATTCCACAAAACATAAACCAAAAATCAATTTTAAGTATCATAAGATTAGATTACTGTAACATCTTGTACTCATACAAGCTCCTAATTCCATTTTATCACTTGAAAGCTACTCAAGCTATACATTTTCATGACAGTAAACCCTTTGCTATCACATTCATCCCCCTTTTTTAGACCTGAGATGCTAGAAAGATACAGATCACAGCAGAATCCTTCAGAACTACCTCAGCAGTGAAAGAAGAAAAAAGAAAAAGCTGGATTTGCCATAACTAGGGCTGACAACTACATGCAGCCATCATCTTTCTAGGTCACTTTGTTACTGCACCAACTGCAACAGTGCACCTTAACTAAAGAAGTCCTGTTTTCAATGGATGCACTCCCAGAGACTACCAAAATTTTGTCAGCCCTCCAGCCCTCCTGAAACTATAGCTTTAAGACTGTCTCCACTCTTACCTAGGCAGCAGAAAGAGAACATTCCTCCAACTCCGAGATTTACAGAAAAGTCATAAGATTACAAAGTTGTAAGGAACTGTTGTTTCTGCACTTCCTGAAGAGCAAGAAGGTAAATTCCTGCTCCTCCTCCATCATGCCTCCTGGACAAGTTCAACAGGTACAAGAAAGGAGAGGGGAGGGGGGAAATGCGTTTGAAATAAAGGGTAGACACCTTCCCCCCTTCTCTTGCCGTGTAGCTACAGAGGTCTACTCAGCTATGATAGCCTGCACTGGTAGTGGCAGCAGACTGAGCTGGAACCTCAAAAGAACTCACAGAGGGGTAAAAATGAAAACAGTGAATACACACAGCAGACATCAGTTGAACACTACCCTCATTAACTGCAGGAGTAAAGAGGAATGGTAATTCAGTGGGATTTATACACCCTGAAAATGTGGTGCAAACATGTGCCTTCATATGCACTGTAATCTTTAGCCTGCACTACAAAAAAAACCCCCCAAACCACCCCCTGCAAAAAAAACCCAAACAAACAAAAAAACCCCACAAAAAAAAAACCGCAAACAAACAAATAAACAAACAAACAAACCCCAAAAAACCAAAAAAGGGCAGTCTTAAACTATCTGCAATATACAGGAAAGAGATTTTTGACATTCCTTCAGTACTTCTTAGCTGACAAGCTCTTGCTGTGTCACTAACTACCACTTAGAACAAAGCTTTCAGCTGACTCATGTAAGGCCCAGGTCTCTCTGATGGCATTTTCTGAGTGCAACATACCTCACGTTCCAAGCAGTGGTGAAGTCGGGGTTCAGCAGTAGCAGGGTACATGTGATATCTATCAGCTCTGGAACAATGGAACAAGAGACATTAAGATTAGTAATGATCTGCACACAGCACTGATCTCTCTGCAGTCCCTTACTCCCTCTCATTCCTCAAAGTCTCTCCGCTACAGGCTACTACTGTACCTGTGGATGATCACCTCTGTAAAATATTGCTCTGTCTCATTCCAGAAGAAACGCTAGCTTAATTTAAGAGAGAGTAAGTTCTGCTGTATCCACCCTTTTCATTATTTAAAATAATGAACTGAGTGTGCCCTCAGCAAGGAAAGATAGTTATATAAAATCCTTGAGTATTCAGTGATTTTAACTGCACACCCACTATGTATGAGAAGCAGAGAATTCCTCAAAGAAGATCCAAAGATTTTTAAATACTACAGAGAAGTAAAAATATACCCTACTATTTTAGTAAAAGTCTGAGCTGCAGAGAGCTGCCATATACCCTACTGTTACAAAAAATATACACACTATAAAAAACCTGTAGCTAAAAAATGAAACACCACAGGTATGAATTAGAATTACAAAAGTACTCCCTATTGAACTGTACAGAAAACACTTTAAATACATTGTGAAGTGCTTCAGATTGAAGTTTTAAGACTAATTCAGTAAAAACCCTATGCAAAACCCACAATATTTGTTTGCATCCCTGCATTTAAACACTGTATACTGTAGATTTATGTATTACCCTTATTTTTAACTATGTCATAAAAACTGAATGTGACTATCCAAGCTTTTACTGTCAATTAAATTTAGCTATAGTCTCTCCTAATCACCCTGCATTTAACATATTAATTAGATAGTACTTCAGGTGATTTCCAGCAAATAAGAGGTGCTTCATTACTTGAAGGAAGAAGATGGTACTCATGGAAATAGAACTCTGGTTGGTGCAGTTAATATGGTTGTAAAATGAACTGTTAAGAAGTCATTGAAGAAATTCAACAGTAATGGGACATAAATTAATTCAAAATGCAAAGGGACACAGCTTCATGTATCTTTCAAACAGAAGTCAGTACTTAGTAGGTCAAAAAGTGAAATACCTTCATATATTACTGGGTGACTGATTGATCATTTATGTCCAGCAAAGAAATTTTGTGTTTTCCATTACATTCTCCCTTATGAGGAACATGCTAAGCTGTCATATAACGCAAGCGGTGATGGGAGGTGTGGTGTGGAATTCTTTAGTGTTGACTTTGTTGACTTTGCACTAAGCTGTGATGTTTTGAAAACTGTCTCAAGGAATGAACTTAACTTGCTATTTTCACAAGTTTTAGTGAAACCCCTCTCTGCTGCCAAGGAATAAATATTTCTCATATGCGCAAAGCTTCTTCCTAATTTGCTGCCTGAATGTACAAATATTTTTCCTTGCTATACCCAATTCCTGAACCAGCACAATATTTCAACACCCATTTAATTTTATCCCAATTCAAATAACCAGGATTACTCATATACACAAAATTGAACATAAATAAAATTAAACATCTGCTAACTGTTTTGTGGCTACCATTTCAATTTTACATTCAAAAACTAGTTTGGCAACATTTTACAAAATATCAGTTTTATAAGGAGGTATAGTTAAAATTGTGAACTGTGATTGTTTCATGTACATTTTCCATTTTACCTACAGTAATGGTTTTAGTAATTATTAGGTACTACCACAGTACATGTTATATACAGATCAAGCAAAAGTCTATTACAGCCTATTTCAGTCTTTTGAATACTTTTTAGGAGAGATTTTCAAAGTCTACTTAGAACAATACAGTTTGTTTAGTCATGATTTCTAATTAATATGATCATTCTGGTAATCTCATAGGGCTGTAACAGCACCCAATCAAGTCCCACTTAAACAGAATTTGTTAACATTTTGTCCATTTTCCCATTACAGAGGTTCACTGCATCCTGAACCTTATCAAAGGAAAGATGCAGATAAAAGGAAAATCTCCAAGTAATACCCAGTTCTTTCACGTCAATGTTCTTTGATGTAAGTAACAGTTGAAGAGTCATGAAGTGTAGATTCTGAGCCAGAGATGTGAAATGGCACAATTTAGTAACCTCTGAGCCACTTTTCAATAGAAAGTCTTATGACAGATCTGGGACACAATGATAGTAGTTGCCAGCTATTTCCCCATGTCAGTAACAAAACCCAACACATCTTACTTACAATTTAAAATTACTTTCTACTAGATATATTTTAGGCAATCTATAGCATTACAGGTGCTCACACTGAACATATCCTTTTGCACATTAAAGTCTCCCCATCTGCAAAATGACAAATAAAACAATATGGTTATAGCTTACTTTTTAAATACAGCTATATCCAGTTTTTTAGATATTCTGGGAGCAGTTTGTAACAATTTCAGAAAACCATCTTGACGTAATATGAATAGTATGCATGCATAAATTTAAAAAATATTGGAGAAAGGATAAGAACATATCGTAAAATTCAGATTTCTAAACTGAAAAAATAGCAAGAGGAGCAGCCATTATTCTGGATTCCAAGTATCCAAAAGAAACTGTAACTAAATTAAACACCTGTGTCACTAACCTATCAATGAATGACTATAAAGCACCTCCTTCTTCCAAGATCCTGTCAGAAAAAATATCAGACACCATATCTGAAAACAGATGCTTAAACCTGTTTTTCTCCTCTGTTCTATTTTAAGTGGCTTACAGCGACTCAAAACAGAAGAGGTAACTAGAGACTACATCTGCAATCACGATTTATAACAAGCTTCAATAGAATACACAACTGAGTTCTGAAGCAGTAATAGACAAATCTACCTCTTTACTAGATGCAAAAGAAAACAACTACCCTGCCAAATTCCAAGCATGCACTTTTGTCTACAAAAGCAATCTGGAGTCAAATCCTTGAGAATACTGAAGAGAAAAATGTAACATGTCTTGACAGAGTATACATACTTATGACACGTTAGAGACAAGTCTCTAAGCCCACCTGGGAAAGACTTTTGCCTTCATTCTCTCCACCATTGCAGTTCAGTTTCTGCTAAAGCTTTCTATCAAATGTGAAACTTAAGTATGATAAGACATACTAAACTCCATTACAAACAGGTCATTAAGGCCCTGATTGTGTTTTACAGTGGTTACAGAAAACCTCAGCAGACGTGAAATGCTGCAGATCACCTCTTCTCACACATCTGAAACTGACTTTTGTAAGTAAGACAAAGATTATTAAGACTTTCGTAAAGAGACAAAGCAGAATGGAGTTTCATTTTCAAAAGAAAGCCAAACAAGTTGCAGGCACTAGTCTAAAATTCATGCTACTGCAGTATTCACTAACAGAGTTTTCTGAGCTGCATTTTGAGAGGAAGGGTTCTGCAAGGTTTCACCGGAGAGGGAAACAGAGGCCCAGAGACACCATCCCTGTGGCATCACGGGGCGTCACCACATCAAAGCACCTGCACTGCTGTGACTGCAGCAGGGTGCTAGCACACAGATAATGGCTATCAGCCATCTTCAGACACCCGAAAACGTGACACCTCAATGTTTGTAGTTTGGCTTGAAACAAGAAGTTTCTCTCTGTGTGGAAACTTCAATGGTGAGACTTCACAGTAACACTTGAGACCAAAATGAAGTCTCCCTGCTGGAGGTTTGCAGAATAACAACAACACACATCACAAACTCCTACCTCAGACCTCCAAAAGCACTGCAATGAGAACCACTGGTGTTGCTAAGATTGCCTGTGCTAGCAGGTTCAACTTTTTAAATGTTAAAGTTTGTATCTCGATACGTGTCAGTCAACATTAGTTTTATTCCCTGTATTAAATCTCTTTTTATTGAATTTTGCAGTCGTCTGCATTACAAATTTCAAATCTGGAGTGATGTCACAATCACCAGTTTCTATCAGAACTGAATAAATCAGCAGCAGCTTGGTGGCAGTTATCAAAAAGACCCTGGTCTAGATCCTGGTCTAACCATAAAACACAAAGGCCAAGAAGAAATGAAGTTACTTATGTTAGCAATACACATCCCCTAGGAATAGAGTCTTTTAAAGATGTCTGTAATGAGAAAAAATATTAAAGGAAATAAATTCTGTGAAAATAAAAAATGAAGGGCAATGTAAAATGCATAAAGTCCATAAAATACTTTTCCTAGATAATCACATAAAGCCATGACATAAACCTTCTGGGAGGAGTGTGGAAAACACAATGACACAAACACACACAGAAGATCTGTTAGACAAAAATAAAATAAAATCAACGGGTCAGTCATACCCAGCAACACATGAAAACACTTCAACTTCTTTGAGCTACTCTTTTGAAAGGTAATTAATTCTAAGGATCAAGCCAGGGTAATTAATTCTAAGGATCAAGCCAGTGCACTGTTACTCTAACATACCCAAGGTGTACAGCTAGCACTGGAAGACTCCATGTTGCCAGGTGAACGCGTTCCTCCTAGTCATGACCTGCCTTGTCTGCCATTTCATGCCACTCTTTCCAAAATGCTTGCATTATGCATCTGCATGTTTGTAATAAGGAATCAAAGTGTGTTTAACAAACCAAAGTGTGCTTAGCAGATCTAGACTCTGCCATCAGGCAGACAAAAGTAGGCAACATTCACTGCCTTAAGAATGCTCCCACTCCAAGATCCACTAAAGACCTCAACCTTCTTTCTCCATATCATCCCTGAATGCAAAAGAAGCTCAAATGCACATTTATAGACTTGACCAACACTGGACACTGACTGCACCGTACCGCATTTTAATGAGGATCAGCGCACAGCTGGGTTCATCCACTTAAAGTGAAACAGACTACAGCAATAAAATACTAAAGAAGAGAAAAGCAGATATCGAAAGAGAGACGCTACTGACCAGATGTCTCTTCCTGATCAACACTGCTATTTAGAAGATACTGCAACAATAAACAAAAGACTTGTTTTATAAACTAGTTACTCTTTTTCATTCTTACTCTGAACAGGACACCTTATAAGCAGTCAAATACCTCCTATGTCACATCTGTTCGCAATTCTTTATTTTGAATTTTTTTAAAGAACATATACCAAAGAATTTTTCATGCAAGTTAAAACAAAATAAATACCAAACCAAAACAAAGAGATGAGAAAGGAAATAAAACTTTACAATTACCAAGCTGTAGGGACTAATACTTCATGGTACCTCTTCACCTGAAACATTGCACTCGTTTCTTACTTTAGATATATATATCACCACATTTTCCTTCTGACTCAGGAAAACAGGAGAAAATTCTTTCTGTATCAACTAACATCACTTCCCTAAATAACTCACTGAAGTAAGCTGTCTCTAACCTTTCCAGTTTGGGCAAGAGAGAAAGAAATTATATTTTCAACTAAATGATCCTACAACTTGTTTAAGTTGGCAAGATGCACAATCCAAAGCCTGCTCTCCTCAGTAACCATCATTTCTTCCAGAACAGGTTAAGTTGGCTTTAATAAGTGCAAATGATCCAGACAAGGGCCCTAAGTGTACCCTCAGTCAGTTTGCAGATTACACCAACCTGGGTGGGAGTGCTGATCTGCTGGAGGGTAGGAAGGCTCTGCAGGGGAATCTGGACAGGCTGGATCGATGAGCCAAGGCCACTTGTATGAGGTTCTGATAGGCCCTTCCCCTGGGTCACAACAACTGCATGCAACACTACAGGTTTGAAGGACAGTGGCTGGAAAGATGCTTGGTGGAAAAGGAGCCAGGAGTGTTGGCCAGAACCAGCTGAACGTGAGCGAGCAGCGTCCTCAGGTGGTCAAGAAGGCCAAGGGCATCCTGGCTTGGATCACAACAGTGCGGCCAGCAGGATCACACCCGTGACCGTCTCCATGTACTCATCGAGACATTAAGGTGCTGGAGTGAGTCCAGAGAAGGGCAACTGGAGCACAAGTCTTATAGGAGGAGCTGAGGGAGCTGGAGGCGTTTAGCCTGAAGAAAAGGAGGTTTGGGGGAACCTCATTGTTCTCTACAGCTTCCTAAAAGGAGGTTGTAGCCAGGTCAGTGTCAGTCTCTTCTCACAGGTAACAAACAACAGGATGAGAGAAAATGGTCTTGGGCTGCACCAGGAGAGGTTTAGATTGGATATGAGGAAAACTTTCCTCACCGAAAGTGTTGTCAAAATTGGAACAGGCTGCCCAGGAAGTGGTGGAGTCACCAGCCCTACAAGCATTTTAAAAGACACGTAAACGCAGCACTTAGAACGTGGTTTAGTGTTGGACTTGGCAGTGTCAGCTTTATGGCTGGACTCTGATCTTAAAGCTCTTTTCCAAACTAAATGATTCTACGATGAATAAAAAATGTGCACTAAGAATCACATAACATACTCTTCTCCAACCCACAACTTACCATCTTTGTTCAGCCACTGTTTTCTTTGTCTGTAGAGGAGAAGTTTATTGTGGACATATGGCAAAAGAAACTTCACACACCAGCTCTCCACACCAAGCTTGTTTTCTACCAGGACAATAGGGCTCCGGTTATATCTGGCTTCAGGGCAGGGTATTAATCCAATTTCATCTCTTAAAAAACAGAAAGAAATATAATTATTTCCTGTAGGTGACAATTATTTTTCTCAATAGAGCATGCTGGCAATGCTTCCCAGCCAAACATTTCATCATCTTTTCTTTCCCTCATCTTTGCTGAAATCTGTAGTCTGAAAAGTTGTATTTGATTTTCACAAATGATGCCCCATTTTTTCTGTTTTTAGGTTGTCATCCAAGCAGTTTAACTCAGCTGAATCAATACAAGCATCCCTGTTTTTGTAATAAATGTGACAGAGCTGCAACAACTGCTTCAGCAAGAGAAACAGAACTTTAACTAGTACAGGCACCTGACTGACCAAAAGCTACCCAGGTGTGCCCTGCAGCAGCCTGACCAGGTGCTCTGAAACTAAAGATCACACAGAAGAAAACCACATAAATAGCCATATGCCCACTTCCACACATCCCATTTTTCATTGTCCTATGCAAGTCAGCATGATCAACAGGGGGAAGATTTGAGACACAGAGGCCAGTCCAATTACATGACAACTCTGTACGAGAAGCTTAAGCCTTTAAAACAACAGTGACAAGCACAAGCATTTGCACAAGCAGAAGAGACTCAACTGTTTAGTTTCAGTGGGCCATACTATATTTTACCATTTCGTCAGGTTTTTCTAGCATGTTGGAATAGCAGCTTCGGTAGCTTCTTAAAAATAAACACAGCTCATCAAGGATTCACACTTGTTTGGACAGAAACCAACATTATTTTATACTTTCCATTATGCATCATTACTCCACCAACTCCCATTCAATGGAAAAATTTGTTGCTAAGGAAGGAAATCCTCAGATCTCACACAGGATAAAAAATATTTCTTGTGATCTCAGAAACGAATTCTCCATCTTAAGATCTACAGATACACTTCCAGTGCCAGCCCCTCAACCTCAACTTAATTATCTTAAATAAATTTTGTTACTGGGTACACTAAGCTTGCTGATTTAGTTCTGTGTCCTCACTGGATTATTACTGAAGTAATCAAAAGTGGCACAGTGTGCTTGTTTAAGAATGTATTTGCTTATTCAGAAAACAGATTCAATCTTCCATGCATCACAGCGTATATCACAAGCCACAAAAAGCACAGTAAGGGGAACTCAAGGTAAAACACTTGCACATTATGTGGCTCTGTCTCCAAACACACACTCAGGTCCCTTTAGCTTCCCTAGTCAGCTGAGAACAGAGAGAAGCAAAAAAGCATTCTCCTGCCCCACCAAAAGCAAGCAATGGGTGTCAAACCAAGATCCTCATCTGTGCTGCTCCATTTAACACAAGCTAAGTTCTTCAAGAAGCTAGTAACATTAAATCTAAAATGACATTCCAGTCTGCTTCTTTCAACACAGTATCTTAAAAGCCTGAAGTTTGTACTTATTGCTAGGTCTTTCCTCTATGAACACTAAACCCAGTCCTTGGCCAAATTTTGCCTGGCCTTGCATATAGGGACATCAAAGTCCCCAAAAACGATGAAGATGCAGTCAGGCACAGCTTGGCTAATTAACTCTATGAATTACCACAAGAACTTACCAGCTGTAACTTACAAACAGTAGACCAAAGGTAAACAGCAAGGAGAGAAAAAAATCCACAAAACACACATCCACACCTTTACTTATTACCAAATGCAAAAAGTCTGACTTGGGTGAGCTAAGTTTCACAGTACTGCTTTGAACACGCCAAAGTGATACACAGGTACAGTTTGCACAAAGCTGACAAGTCAGCCTGAAACACTTCAAATCCAGAATGCACTCTGACAGTCAAAATCACCAGAGGACTAGACCTACTGCACACCAAAATGCACTAAGACATAGTGCAATACAAAAAATGCTTTACTGGTAACTAGTCAGTTTCTGTGAAGATGCAAACCAAGATTTGTCATCTGGTAAGAATCTTGTCTCCAACACTTTGGTATCATTTTTGATGATTCATTTGGTTCAGAAATCATGTTGCATTCAGTTCCTGAGAATCGACAGAATTCACAGGGCGAAATACCAGGATGCAGATTTATCTAAGGTGGGGTGCCTATCTCACAAAACAATTTATTCAGGGCACCATCTATCTGTCCTCCTGTAGGTCCCTCAGATCTGCACAAGGACTAAGTAATAGTGCAAACCTACCAGGAGACACTTCTCAAGAATGCCTGCAGTGTCTGCTCCATCATGCACCCAAAGCAAGCTTCTGCAGCAGGACTCAGATGCAGACACTGCTGAATTAGTGTTTGTGAAATGAAGTGACTGACCATGCAAAACGTGCCAGCCATATGATGGAAGCTGTGCCTGTTCATATGACAGGACTGCCCAAACTCACTGCAGAATGGTCAGTGCCTGCATTTAGGTCAAGTGACAGGTGCAAAATGCTCTCAGTACTGAAGGAGACACCAACTGAGGGCTGCTGTTCATTGGTATTTGTATCATTACTCTAAAGTAAGATTCAATTTCTCTCCCCAGATTTCCCAGTTTTCCGATATTGTCTCTTGAAGTTTAGAAGTTATTTGGTGCTTTCAAGTAGTTTCAACCACATCAGAAATCCAGCCAACAAAATTGTCACTTTTTCTACTCTGAGGGATAAACTAGCAGCAGGTTGTGCTTTCTCATTTGAAGCATGCCACAGTGCATCAGTCTCAGCACACACAACTCTTGCAGACTACTTTCATCTCTGAGATTGCATCTATGAGCGAAAACTGCAATAGCAGCATATTCTTCAAAAACACCATCTCAAAGTTTGCTACCAATGAAGAATTCTGGCAGAGGAGTGGAAACTATGAAAAAAACAGAACATTCATTCATAAATACTGGCCGTTTACAGCACATTATGCTTCACATCCTAAAAATGAAGCTTCAAGGCAAAACGCAGCCTTTTTTTAAACAGCATCCATATGCTGCATTTTAAAACCTGGCCGCCCACCCAGATTGCTTACTACATTTAGAGAAACATAAGGGTATTTATTTTAATCTTTTAAGCAAAGGGATAAATTAAGTGCCATAAAATTTTCCCATGCAATTGTTTAGCTTATCACTTTCTGGAACAGATTAATAGGCCACCACCTCAGAGACTGCAGAGTTTCCAACTGACACAAATACACCTGACTTAAGTTATGAAGTTGTTATTCATTATATGCTACCTTACTTGCCATAACCAACATGGAGCTCACGTACAGGTTGAAAGATACTTCCCTAGTTTGTGTCTTAAAGCCTGGGGAAATACGTTCTGGGAAACAGAAACACGGGAGGTACTTAAAACAGGGTCTCAAGGCTGGTCAACAATGGAACTGAAAATAAAACACACCATCTGCCCCCCCGATTGCTGGATAAATCTGATTGTCACAAGATAGCAATTACTGTAGTTTGCATTTTCACAGTCATTCTGTCTCCCTCTAAACAACACACAATGAAAAGCACTGGCACCTCTGCCAACAGATACAGCTTTGAAGGTGGCATTCAGCACACTGCTCTGTTTGTGCAAGGGTGCGATTCAAGAGGCTTCAATCCTGAGCTTTGTTACCAGCGCCAGAGCTCTGTTCCAGGCACACACAGAACCCGCTGCCTCCTGGTGGCCCACCCGCCGGCAAGGCTCAGCCCCATCGCGACTGTGCGATGCGCTTAACACTGCCAAACATCGAGATCAGAGAGAGGTCACTTAGCAACTTTTCTTTGAAAAGATATTCATCGCTTCCAGACTGCGGAGCCCTCGCTGGTTTCCATGACTCGGTAGGTTTTACCGGCGAGGTGGTTCTGGCCGCCGGGCTGCGGACGCAGCCGCACGGGTCTCCAGCGGCTCAGGCTCCCGGAGCGAATCCGCGGCGTTATCCAGGAGGAGCCGCGGCGGCAGGAGAGCACCGAGGACAAAGGCACGGCACCCTCACCCAGCGAGGCACAGGTGCCACCGCAGCCGCCCGGGGCCGGCCCTCCCGCTCGGAGGAGACCCGGCCGGTCCCCGCGGCCGCTCACGGCGTGACCTTGGGCCCGGCCCCGGCC
>VZTI01003477.1:0-66919 GCA_013397865.1 Struthidea cinerea
GAAGGGAAGGGAAGGGGAATTGGTTTTGCCTTTTCAGCATTAAATTAATTACATATGAAGATGTACCTGAGATTCATACACAGAAATCTCTTCGAGAAATTTCTGAAAAAAAAATCAATTAGGTCTTCCCCGTGTGAATTTTATAGAAATGAGACACTGAAATATTTGTCTACTAAGTCCTGAAAATGGACAAGTTAGCATCACTATATACTCTATTTTAGAAATATTTCTTTTTGATCCTTTCTTTACACAATGTTACCCGGATGTAAGAAGTAAGTTAGAGAAGTATAAATACTGTTTTCTACTTAAGCAAAAAAAAATCATCTAATGATTCAATGATATCTGAAATCTTAAATGCCAGAAAATAACCCTAAAGGACTTCAGGTTCTTGTTTTAATATCCCAAAATATGGGAGACCGTTTAGAGACCAGTTGTGTGAACACCCTTCCCTCTCTATAACTTTATTATCTTCTGCTCTTGCCAATCACTTCGAGACAAAATGTGTTCTTGAATGCAGTAATGATGAAGTTGAAAGCAAGGACATACTTACTGTCTTTAAACACATTCAGCCACTACCATTGTGGGATGGAAGTGTTACAGACTGCAAATTGCTTAGATAAATTTCAAGGATCAGATTAAAAAAAAAAAGGTTCATGAGATAAAATAAAAGATCCATATGTAAACAAAAATCCATAAATTGTTACAGGATATAAAGAACTACTAAAGAAATACAACCCATATGCATTTGAAGAATCTAGTTTAGTGGATTTGTTTATTATATGGCTATAAAACCCAACATAAAATCTAATCTTTTCACCTCTGTCTAAAGGGAGTTTTTGCTTTCAATATTTTCTTTATATAATAAATATGGCATTATGATATATGTTATAACGCACACAATGTATATGTCAGCGATATAAAGTAAAGTGTAACGTAATATTTAAATCATTGCACTATGAGTTTTGCAGACTATGGTAAAAATTACAATTAGTGATTGACAAGTATTTTTAATCTTCCAGGAAACATCTTCCCCTACTTTCTACTATTTTTCCATTTTTCACTCATCTCAGTCCAAGGATGTCAAGTCCTCCATAGACTGGGATAAGTTGCAAGACCCCATTTTATTTTTTTTTCTAAAACCCAGATAATATATGAATACACCCTTCTATTCCAGCCTTTTCTTTTTTTGTCCAAAAACATTAATGTGAAATTTTACACACATTTTATTGACTAGTGACTTCAAAGAAATTAACAGTATATCATTCTCAGAAGCGTTATATTTGGAGTACCCTGCCTTACACCATGCTTTCCTTAAATGCAATTTTAGTTAGACAAAAATTATTTTTTATAAGTCATTCCATTAAACTTGAAGTTGTTGTAAGCTTTGGTTACTGTATAAATCCTCAAGCAAACTATATTTACAAAAGTCTACCCTTAACTTCAGTTTTTATCCTGAACGTGATAGGGGATTGGTAGAAAATTTCAAATCTATTTTAGACTTTAATTGCATTGCCTTCTAATGTCAAGCTGAACCCTAAAGCAGCTGATTAGATTGTAATATTGTGAGGAATTTTCACATTTTTAAGTAATTTACAAATAACCCAGAGATATAATTCTTATAATTAAATCTTCTAGATGAACATTCTTGCTATTTAAGGAGAAGGCCTGCCTGTCCAAACATAAGGAGGTTTGGGAATGTGAGCAAGCTCCTGTTCCAAGCAAAGAAGCCTGACAGCAATATTTCTGCTGTCAAACATACCATTTTCAAACTGGATCACAAGTCATCTGCAGCTTTCTCAGAATTTTTAATATTGGTATTGTCAACTGAAATGTTACCTGTATTGCATTAAACATCACTTTGCACGGTAGCTACAAGCAGGGCATTTAGCTTCTCCTTCAGATTTTTTTTTTTAATGATAAGCCGTTAGAATTAAAAGCCGTTGCCTTTGTCATTATAAGCATGAACATTTCCGCCATTTTGGCAGCTTTTAGTTTCAATGGTATTTTCACATAGGGTAATAACTAGCAACTCCTATCTGCTATTTCCTTTCAAGATAGCAAAGCTCATTTTTCTTTTATTATCAGGAGGCCTTTCAAGCAACTTCTAGTAATGTAACTTTTCTATTACACATGTATTATTTCTTCCTTCCTTTCTGCTCACTTTTCATCACACAGACAACTCCCAATACTGACAAAAGTAATGCCTCATATAGGCTCAGGTTAAACTGGAAATTTTCTCTTAGGTTTAATATCCTATTCTATTATAAGTGAAAAAAAAATTGTACAACTGCTGACCACATTCATCATTATAAGAAGATATCCCTTATCATTCTCATTAGGGATATGTTTGGTAAGACTTACATTGTTCTTTTCAGCTAATTTGTGCAATTTCATTAACTATATTTGTGGTGATGACATAAAACTGGGGAAGAGGCTCATACACCAGAAGGCTGTGCTGCCATCCAGAAGGACCTGGTCAGGCTGAAGAAATGGGCTGACAGCAACCATGTGAAATTCAACAAAGGGAAGTTTGGAATCTGTAACTGGGAAGGAAAAAAACCCAATGCACCAGTGTATCCTGAGGGATATCCAGCTAGAAAGCAGCTTGGCAGAAAACTCCTGGTAGATGCCCAAATTGAATACGAGTCACAAAGATGCTCTTGTGGCAAAGAAGGCTGATGGTGTCATCAGCTGCATAAATAGAAGTGTTAACAGAAGCTCAAGGGAGGGGATACTTCTTCTCTACTCAACAGTGGTGGGCCAGTGTCCAGTTCTCGGCTCCTCAGCAAGGGAGGGACATGGACATACTGGTACAGCAAAGAGCCAGGAAGCTGATGGACTGAAACATTTCCCATATGAGGAGAGGCTGAGAGAGTTGGGACTCTCTAGCCTGGAGAAGAGAGGTCTCTGGAGGGATCTTTTCACTGTACATAAATGCCTGAAGGGTGGGCAGAAATGGGACAGAATCAGGCTATTTTCAGTGACAGGGTCTGAGTCAGTGGGAATAAACTGAAACACAGGAGGTTTCTAATGAACATCAGGGGACAACTTGTTACTGTGAGGATGAGTGAACACTGGCACAGTTTTCCCAGGCAGGTTGTGGAGTCTCCATCCTTGAAGAGTGACTGACTATTCATCAAAAGATGTCTGGATATGATCCTGGGTATCCAGGTCTATGCAACTCTGCTTGAGCAGGAAGGGGTTGGACCAGACAACCTCTTGAGTTCCCTTCCAAACATAACTATTCTGCAATTTCACTTGGAGATAGGAAATCAATGAATTCTTCTGTCTAGATTTTGAGATCAAATATATTACTCCTAAGGGATTTAGCATTATAAGTGATTATTAATTGCCAGTGATTAGAAACTATCAGCTTATTAAAAAGCCTCACCAGTCAATAAACTAGTATATCAGCATTGTCATATTTAATTTTGTTCCAAAGAGCTACCAGCTTTCACTAAATACTACCCTGAACTCTCTTCGCTATTATAAACGAAAAAATAGAAATAGTAACAACATAATTCTTTAGGCTTTCCACAAGCTTTGGTTGCATATAGCAATAAAATAGATTCTTAAGTAGATGTTTACTTGGGTTTCTTTAGTGTAAAGGGGGACAGTTCAAATACATGGAGGCATCTTTATTTGGTCATATGTCTGACCAGATACCAGGTTATAAATTAGGTAAGCAAGAACATATATCCACTACAGACTTTGATTTTAGTCTTAAAACCCCCTTATTTTTGCCTATTAACAACTTTACTATGTGCTTATTAGACCCTAGGCACACTGGATTTCAGCCATTTGTATGAACTAACAGTTGTTCTGTCCTTTAGCTTAGCCTAGAGCCTGTCTTCAGAAACAAAAGAAATGTGATGATTGCCCCAGTACTGTCTGAACAATTCTTTCCAAAGCAAGACATTTTCTCACAGTTGACTCAGCTGCACAAGAACAAATCCCAGAGCACAAAAGCACGAAGCAGCAGGGCTTTGCTCTCCTGGGAACTCACGTACATTGGTTCAGGGACAGCAACACACAGAAGGACTTGCTGTGGGAATACTTACACTCAGGTTAGGCTAACTGGAGCACTCTGATCCCAGTACTAATTAGCTCAGATGAGCCTTCAGTGGAGATACTCCCTTTGTAGATGCTCACACCATCAATGCCTTCCAAGCACTTCTTATATTTCCGCTCCGGGTCTAATGGGTATTGGATGGCCGATGGTCACGAAACCAATTCTGACTGCTGAGAATGAAACATTACAGAACATAAAAATATGAATGGAATTGCACTAGGGAACAGAGTTTGAATGGAAAAAATAATGACAAAAATATTAGCTGTTCACCTCTGGCTGCCAAGAAAGACAGAATACATGAAGCAGAAAATTCACTACAAAGAATGGAGGGGCCAGGAAGCACCTGCCCAGAGCACTCAAAAAGATGACATTGGCATAGTAGAGAAAAAAATTCTTTCTGTCCCAAGATTTTGCAAGAATATTCTAATGAAGCTGATGCTAAAAAATGTCTGTTACCTATGTAGTCTTTTAGGGTTGAAACCGTCTTGTTGAGCCATATCAGATGATTTGAAGTACAAACCCACAGCACCAAAGTTATATTAATTCAGTCTTGTATCAGAGTTTTCCTCTTCCCTTTAAAAAAAAAAAAAGGTGAAAAAGGCAACTGGTTCCATGAGAGATATTATGGACATTGCTTTTCCTTCAGAGGCATCTTATTTTGCTCTGTAGTTTTGTTCTCAATTTATGACATCAACTGGAGAAAGATAGGACTCCTGGAATTTACCTACAGAACATTGTGTCATATTGTATTGGGGTGGCCCTGACTGGAGGCCAGGTACCCTCAAAAGCTGCTCTATCACTCCCCTTTTCAGCTGAGCAGGGAATCAAAAATACAACAAAAAGCTCATGGGTCAAGACAGACAGGAAGAGACCATTCAACAACTACTGTGATGGGCAAAACAGACTCAACTTGAGGAAATTAGTTTAACTTATCACCAACCAAATCAGAGTAGAATAATAAGAAATAAACCCACATTTTAAAAACACCTTCTGCCCACTGCTCCATCCTTTCTGGGCTTAATTTCACTCCCGAATTCTCTATCTCCTCCCCCTGTAATGACAACAGGTGTCAGGGAATGAGGGCTGCAGTCAGTTCTACATCCATTGTCTTGGCCTGTCCTTATTCTTCAGAAGGACACCTCCGCACACTCTTCCCCTGCTCCGCCATGGGGTCTCCATGAATTTCTAGAGTGTGAGTGCTTCCTGTGGGCTGCAGTTCTTCACAAGCTGCTCCAGCGTGGGTCATTTCAGTGTGGTGCAATCCTTCAGGAACAGGCTGCTCCGGAGCGGGATCGTCTCTCCACAGAGCCTCATGTCCTGCCAGGAGCTTGCTCCAGCGTGAGCTTCCTATGGGATCACAGACTACTTTGGGCATATCAGCCTGCTACAGTGTGGAGACCTCCATGGGCTGCAGGTGGATCTCTCCTCAACCATGGACCTCCATGAGTTGCAGGGGCACAGTTTTCCTCACCATGGGCTGCAGCTTTAGCACCTCCTCTCCCTGCTTCTTCACGGATCTTAGTGTCTTCAGGGTTGTTCCTCTTACTTCTCTATCCCAGCTGCTGATGTGCAGTATATTTTTCCCCTTCTTAAAACCTTTATCCCAGAGGTGTTACCATGGTCTCTCATGGGCTTGGTTTTGCCCAGCAGAAGGCCTGTCTTGGAGCCACCTGGCATGGGCTCTGTGGGACATAGGGGAAGTTTCCAGCAGCTTCTCACAGAAGTCACACCTGTAGTCCCCACCACTACCAAAGCCTGGCCATGCAAACCCAATACACAGACCCATATGGCAGTCAGTTCAAGCATAATCTCCTATCATCATCTAATTTCCATGCAGGTCAAAACCTGTACAGACTCTCTGCTCAACAAGAAATTTATTCAGTCATGTGGGCTTGGATCCTTCAGCCAGGAGTCTCAGATGTGCTAAAGAAACAATTCTCTACTAAATCTCACTGTACATAAAAGCTGTTGTTGTGGAAAATGAACTTGCTTGTGCTGGCCAAGCATATATATTTTCTGTTATATAATTAAAATCTGTCACTGTCTGACACCAAATATTTTGTTCGTATCTCATGCTTACCTTTACGTTATCTGATAATTTATTCTGATAAAAACGGATAATTTTCCACCTTTCATTTCAAGCTCTAGAATGATGCTGTGTTTTCCATTCACATCTGGCTTGTAGACACCTTGTCAAAAAAAAAAACAAACCAAAAATTTCAATCATGGCATATTCAATTTAAAGTACTATTTGCTCACTCATTTACCATGTACTGTCCTTGATGACTTTGCAGATTTGGAGGTACTATGGCAGGATTCTTTGCAATTACAGAATAAGGTTTGTGACCCCTTTTGTCAACATACTATGGAGTGAGATGCTGAAATAAGGTAATACCCTTCAATGAGAGTGGTGGAAGTTTAAGCAAGCAACCATGAAAATGTTAATCTAAAACATGGATCCAGGCTTAGATTTCTTCTGTTTTAATTTACTGCTTCACGCTACTTATTGTATCTTTCAGTACATTCTCTAACCCCTATTAGGACACTAATTTGGAAACAAAAAGAAAGCAAACAACAAAACAGTGGTTATTTTGAAGACATGAACACGTGCTTTAAAATTAGTCTCACAAGTCTCAATTGCCTGGAATAACATCACTTTTGATTAGTGCATATAGTCAAGGGTAAGTCACTTTAAGCTTTATTATGACCATTCCAGTGGCTAATAGAGAAATGAGACTAATTCTCCATTTTGAAGGAAGGACAGATTTTACATACACAGCACCCAGATGCAGAAACAGATTGCTATTTGATGAACACAGCTAGATTAGCTAGGAATGAGAACATGAACTGAATATGAGAAAAGCACTGCCATAGCTTCACACAGTAATACTGAGTCTTTGAAAAGATCATGCAGTCATTCTGAGCCTACTGAAAGGTGAAGCTGCGTGCTGTCACTGAAGAAGGGGAGTACCGTAATGAACAGACATATTACTGTTCTGAATAAATGGAGATGTGAAAAGAATAAAAGCCTTAGCACATTGCACTGTTTTATTGATTGTGCTCTGCTTCCTGTATATTATTAGTTTGGTACAACACAGAATCTGATCTCGATAGACCTTGATTGCATTAATGGAGGCTTATACCTCCATTACTAATGGCAATAGAAACTCCTCAGGCAAAGTTCTGCATTACTGAAGTTAATGGAAATTTTGTCACTGTATTCAACTGGACCAGGATTGCACTGCCAGACTTAAAGCCAAAAATAAGACATCTTGCTCCAATCACAATGGTTACAATGAATATCCTTGTTATGTATTTGGTATCAGAGCATTGATGAAGCCATTTTTCAAATTTCAAATTGTCAATGACTGCCAAAACTTTTACTCCAAAATTTTTTAGAGATTCAGGGTTTTTTTCTTTTCAGGAAGGTATGCAAATGAGTCAGAAAAACCAAGCATGCAGAATTCCAATTACCTTTTCAGGAAAGAACTCAAAGAACAGAAACAGTCTTAACTGCCCTTTTTATCAATGGTCAGGCATTGTTTATATCCTGTACAAATAAATGCAAACAGAAAATACAGAGAATGTGGCAGAAAACCTGACTTGTTTTTCACTCCTCCGTAAAGCAGGACTGGATTCGTGGGAAGGAACTCCAGAGTACAAAAATGAATTTAGAAATTTCAGACCTGGTAATGCTGCCTGATGGTTCTTAAAGGCATACACAGTTTCTTCCACCTGACCACAATTCAGCTGGCTATGGGATTTGTAAGGGGTAAGCATTTTAAATCTGCAAATACATCTCCAATTTTTCCTTCTGCTGATTATTTCTCTGTGGAAAAAACGTGACCACTGTTGGAGTAAGCATTAAAGCCAATGTTAACAGCATAATTTCAGTACTGTTCAGGATCCAGAGGCAGTTACTGATTTGAGTGTTATCACCAACTGAGCCATCCTATTAACCTTTGCACCCAGATTTCTGCATAAAGTAATACCAACACAGTGGAAGGTACAATAAGAGAAGTTAAATTTGTAGAACACTCTTCTAGGCATAGTCAGAAAAAATTGTCAGGGCTTAAAAATTTCAGCAAGAAAAGTGCATTTAAGCATCATATGCAGTTTGTTCTGCTGTCCAGTGTTTGGGTTTTGCTTTGGTGTCCAGCCCGCTTTCCCCAAGAGCTATCATTAAAGAGGAAGGTCTCTACGTAACTAGAGATTTAAGCATATGGAGAAATATGAATGTTTTACTAACGCATGCTTGATTTTTTTCTGTGAAGACATGTTTAACAAGATGTTTAGTTTCATCAGTAGTGAACAAATCTCACACTTAAATCTTTCAAAGACTCCAGGCTCACACTCAAGTCTGAAGGAAAGTGAGCGATAAGATCTCAAAAGTTAATCTGAAAACCTTTACCCAAAAATAAACTCCTGCCCATTCTGCAATAAGTAGTGAGCAAATTGCAGGATGCTTTCCACACTCAAGCAAATTAAAAACCTAAATGTGGTGTAGAGAGGAAGAGAAACTTTACTAATTACTGTGTGGAAAATCCAGTCATTTTATATTCTGCTGTGATGTTAATCCTGGTGAGAAAGACGTATGTATATTTCAAATTGCAACTTCAGTCTAATGTATATTTATATAGATAGATTTTTCTTTATTCCTTTTCATCCTGTAGCACTCTCATGGGCTAACCCCAACAGGCTGCTGAGCTCCACTCTGCTGCTCACTCACTCCCCCCAGTTGGATCAGGAAGAGAATGGGAAGGATAACAGTGAAAAACTTGTAGGTTGAGATAAAAACAATTTTACAAGTAAAGCAAAAGCTTCAAACAGAAGCAAAGCAAAATAAGGAATTAATCCACTATTTCGTGTTGGCTGGCAAGTGTCTGGTCATCTCCATGAAAACAGGGCTCCATCATGAGTAATGATTACTAGGGAAGACACATGCTGGAATTCTACATCACCCTCCTCCTTTCCGCCAGATTTTGTTTCTGAGTGTGACATCATATGATGTGGAATATCCCTTTGTTCTGTTGAGGTCAGCTGTCCTGTTTGTGTCCTTTCCCAGCTTCTTGTGCACCCCCTACTCAGTGGTGGGGCACCGTGAGAAACAGAAAAGGCCTCGAAGTGTGTAAACCCTTTTCATAGCGTTTACATTCCTATGTCAACAATACTGTTTTAGTCACAAATCCAAAACATGGCACTTTTACAGCTACTATGAAGTAAATTGAAGTAAATTAACTCTATTCCAGGCAAGCCCATTACAAGCCCCTCGGCTGTTACAGGAAATTTTAAAATTTCCACCAAATAATTCCAGTGTAGTTAAAAAGACTCTCAATACTGACAGAGGAACCATGTAAAAGGTTACAAGATAAATCCTGGCACTTTAATTGGTTAGTAAGTCAATTTGCTTTCACTGTAGCCATTAGCAACCCAGCATACTTCAGGGCACTGTCAGCCTATCCGACTCCTACTGCTGTGGAATCACCTCTGGACAGCTCAGGGATGGAGGAGATCAACAGCAAGCCAGCTCAGTCCTTTAGCCCAGCTACCTACAAAGCCACACTGCTGCCTCCCTGCCTGCATGCATGCGATTATTTGGTTCTTAATTCTCTGCTGACCATAATAATGTGACTACAAAAGGAGAGGACGATGTTCTGTTTGTTAGACCTGTAGGACAAACAGATACTGTTAATAGTTCCCTTCTCAGTGGCTGCAAACACTGCCTGCAGAAGAGGAAGGAAACGTAGAAAGGGACTGTTTTCACCATTGTACTGTCTGGCACCTTTCTGCTCATTCTTTCTTTACGCAATGCTTTTTCCCCTCAAAAACAAAAGAATGAAAGGAACCTGGCTACACACTGAAATACACACTTAGGGGAAGAAGAGCACCCTTCTAGGATTATTTCACTTAGAGGAATATAGTCACTGTTGTCTTGCATATGATGCAATGCAGTTGGGAGGCAGCAATTCATTTATAAGGTGAAATGAACATAATGTAGATTCTGATCAGCAGTATTAACAAGTTCTTTGTGGAATAAACTAATCTATGATCTGAGAAATAAAAATGCAGCATGAAGGATAGGATGACAGCAGGGACTTTGAAGGACAGGCCCAAAGAGCTAGGGCTCTAAATGACCCTCCAGTGACTAATTACCAGTGACTAAAGGCATGCATCCCTGAGAGCTGGAGCTGGTTTGGGGTGTAAAAATGGAACAAAGTGATAACCAAGGGAGGAAAACAATATTCATTCATTCATTCATTCATTCATTCATTCATTCATTCATTCATTCACTCATTCATTCATTCATACAAGAGATTGAATGAGCTCAACTAAAAGGGGGGCTCTTTTTACATGACCCGAGACCTAAACCACTGGAGATTAGTACAGGGTCTGTGGAGCTCTCCCTTGCACACCCAGGCAGCAGATACCCACTGCTGGGCAGGGATTGCTGCTCCTTCATGCTGAGCTACCTATACCCATACCACAACTTCCCCAAAGTAGGAAAAGCAATGACAGCCATTATGAAAAAGTGCAGGACTGAATGAAATTCTCCACATACACTTTCATGGGTTGAACATCACATTTTAACCTAGTCTGGGTCTGAGATGCAACAAAGTGGCAACTTTTTCTCTTGTACTTCATGAATGCTCACTTCCCTAAAGCTCACTTCTCTTGTACATTTTAACTAGTAATCCTTCTATAAAAAAGATGGTTGGGGGACAGCGCTTATCTCTCAAAGCCATCGAGTGAAACATCAGCATTCAGACAGTTTCACACACACTTGTCAAGAGTTCATAATATAAATAGTACTATGCAAAGAACTGCTTTTGGCTTAATTTACTGAAAGAGGTACTCTGGTACTAAACAGATATCATTTCATCCTGCAATACTTAACACTAGGTCATTATTAAGTGAAAGGAGAAAAGTGGATTTCTTGAACCCTACAGTCTACGACAAGGATTACAAAATAGACAGAAGAAAAAGTAGAAACACCACCAGTGAAAACTCATGTGTATTCACACTAAGTTCTGTAAGTTTATTCCCGTGTGTGACTTTGTACAACACCTGGCAGCTCTCATGATGTTGCATGAACATGGTGAACAACAGAAGTATGTGGGGAAAAAGTAGAAACAGAGTTTATTATCTTGAATTGCTGTGCAAAGCATTAAATCTCATGATAGCTGATCTCCTGGATTTCCCACACTCCTTCACAATCATTTTTGCTCCTCCTTCCACATGTATTTGAACGGCCAATGCTTTTAGCCAGAGCTTTGATTGAGCACACAGGACAGAAGTACATCTCTCAAGCTCACATCCCAGGAGGGTCAATATTTTTGTCTTGACAGCTGCATTCAAATTTCCTCTCAGTTTTTACTTCCATATGCCTATTAAAATACTATATCTATTTAAAAAGTAGGTGTAGTTGTGGGTTACAGATTTCATTTTAGTATTGCACAATTTTCCAGCTGAGTTTGCTCTGTATGAGACAAGGGTTTTAATAAAGTCTCTTTCATTAAGAGAACCTGAAGTTTTTAAAGACTAAGTAACCAAGTATTAATAAAGCACATACAAGACAATTACAATTATTAAACATAAAGTGTTTAAAATGTTATTTCACGAGGAAATATAAGAGAGACTGGAATGAAAACACTGAACTAACAGATCTGATTCCTGCAGATTTTAACATTTATGAAGAAAATTCAGTACTTTAATACAGCAATGTGAGATATTCATAGAAACATCCTCAGTGCATTCTTCAAGTACTCCTATAGCACTTTAATAGACAGACAAAACATGCAGAAGCCCATAAATGTGTTTTTATTTTCCTTTTTTGCACTTGTTTCCATGCTTGAGATATGAATTCAAAAGACAACTAGGAATTTAAATTAGGAAAATAAATAAGAAAGAGTCTAAAATTGTAGGAAAACCACAGCCTTTTTGATGGAATTTCCTCCAACTTTTACTTCATTCCTTCTTTTTCTTGTTTTAAGATCATCAATCTCATGTCCTACATCTATTCGAAAGCATCTCTTCATAACTTGAAAGGATAAGTTAGTAAAACAAATTTAAAGAACAGCAAAGCAGCTAAATACTTTTTTGGATTTACTACAGCGCTAGTGGGCATTTTGGCTGTTCTGATCTCTATTAATTTTGCTGGTTTATTGTATAGTACAAATATGCAATCCTTGATAACACAGTAAGTTGTAACACTGTGGCAAGTTCTGTAGCCAGGTTATCCCTCATAACTTGCTCCAAATCTTATCCTACTGCAGTCTATACAAAGAAAAACGGAGCAAAAAATAAGAAAAAAAGTATCTTTTAAACGATCCAGAACTGTACTACTGAAATATCTTTTTAAAATATTTAAATCCAATTGTACTCTGCAATTTGTAGATCTTATTATAGTTGGAGTTGCTTAAAAATACCTAATTGACATTCAGAATTTGGGGATTTGGGGTTCATGGGTTGCAAGGTGGTGGGTTTTTGCAAGTGAGATCACTGTGTCCCTGTCATGCTTTGCAAATCTTTACCACCCTGTCTTGTGTCTAACACAACAGTTACATGAATCAAGTGAATTATCACAGCTACACACCTCCTGCAAGTAACCATTATAGAAAAGGATTGCCTCTTCCTGCTTTGTTTTCTTACTTCAAAGTCACTGCCTGTGGTTATTTTAGTTGCTGCAAGAGCAGAGGGGGGAAGATACACAATTCCATAGAGAAATGTCACAGAAAAAACAGCTTAGATGACAAGCATCCAACTGTAAATTTGGGGTTGAAGACTCCTTTATTCAAATGCAAGTAAACAAACAAACCCATACAGATGGGACTCCAGTTCTTTTGTTAGTAAGTTTCTGCTCTCGCTTATTTGAGAAGCTATTTCCAGAATTCAATTCTAAGTGATCAAGTTACCATCATGGTTATTTTCTATTCAAAATAAAAAAGTTAATAATTCCTCTATAAATAAATATTCATCAGCAGAAATTATAGGGGTGAACTGCAGCCCTGAAGTGGACAATCTATGGGCAACTACATGATTACTTAGCACGGTACCACTGACTAGTAATTTCCAAAGCCAAGATAATTTCCTTGCAACCATTTGACATGGTCTGGCTTGGTGTACTGCCATATGAATGCATCCCCATTCTAACAGGTGGAATGATACTAAAATTTTAAGAGAATAAATTCCTTGGTGAATAGAATTGGGTCAGATATTGTGCATGTCTGCAGAGGAGTTTAATCTCCAAGCTGTTTTTTTTGTTTTGAATTTTTAGGTATTATATGAATAATTACGCAATATTTTGGAATTTACCTGTAAAATTCTCATTCACGCAGGATAAATATCTCCTGTTGAAAATTGTCACAACTGTGTTTTCCAAACTTTAGGTTAGTGTTTAGTTGCAATGGCTAATAAGGATACTTTAATCAATACCAAAAATTCAAGCTGCAGACTTATAACGATTAATTAAAATAGTAGGGGTATACAGCTCAGTGATCACATAATATGGATGTCTCACAAGTGATCTGATGGTTCCAACTCCACATATTTTCGGTATTAATTCAGAATAACCTCATGGATATTCAGAAATAACTCAATATTAGTTTTAAACAGAACATCAAGTTTAAAAGCAAAGCGTAATATCTGCACCTATAAATGTCAGAATCTCAAGTAGAAGTTGATATCCAGCTTTATCAATTACTACATACAGAATTTCTAGGATCTTTATTTGAAAGGTGCTAAGAAAACACAGGATTAATTTCAGAAGCAAGATGGAAGAATTATTAATGATTTGAAATAGTCAGTCATTGGTAAGATTATAATAAAAATCTGTTCATTTCAGTAAGGATGTTTTCCCAACCCAAATTTACACAAGATTAATTTAATAGAGGACCAAATAACTGGACAGATGAAGACATAATGAGACACAGCGTTAGAAAGCTGGGAAGATACCATTACATAAAATTACATCAATTTATTTTTGTCCTTGCAGGTTACAATAAATCCTTGGAGCTGTTTACCTGGAGTTTTGTGGATTCTCTGGTACTGCAAGCCCAAGACAGAATATGGTTCAGAAACACAGGCCCTACCTTCGTGTTGCCACAGACCAGATAATCCACAAGCTCCCCAATGCTCTACCATTTTGTAGACTATTTAGACTATTTTCCTGCAAAATTTAAGCACTAAGTAATTTCAACTGGAAAAGCAATCTTTTGAGGACATGTTTATTTATGAGTTGCCTAATACTTTTTGTCTCAAATAAATGGCAAAGGCTCATGGTATTCCTAAACATGTTTAGGTGTTTGCTGAATCTTATGTGTAATTTTTTTTTAAATGCAATGCTACCCTCTGAAGTGGCAAACTGGGTAGGTAATATCCACTTTAAACCTTAGACTTTCTTCATCAGAATAGCAATCAAAACATGGATTTTTATATCATTCAGAACCTGTACAAGAAAGAAGCGAGGGTTTATTTTTCTTTTTAAGAGGAAGATTCAAAATGGCAGTTAAGACATTGGTCTTTAAAATGCTTTTAGAAATGTGATGATCTGAAAGAATTTTGTTTCCTTCCTCCTCCCACACCCAAAAGAAAAAAAAAAAAAGGAAGCAGCAGTGAATTCTAAGCAGTGAATTTAGTACTGTCATATCCAAATCCTTCAGACCCCTTAAAACTAAAAACAAAAGATCAAAATCTCTGAAATTAGATTCTTTATAAAATTTCTTGCATACTCCGCTGCTAAATGTCTTAATTATATTTAAGTTTTACAATGCCAGCCTTAATGCACTTTATTTTTACTAAATTTGGAAGTTTACAGAGAAGTTCAATAACTCAAAGTGATTTGAGAGAGAACCACATCCAATTTCACATTTCTGATTATTTTTGTCTGTGTTTTAGAAACCTGGATCTCTTTAAAAACAGCTACAACATATTCTTTTCAGTTGGTCAGCTGAAAATAAATGTGTTTAAGTGAAATTATAGGTGGTAAAAGGGTCAGAATATGCTAGAAGAGTTGGATAACTCTGAGAACTTGTGTAATGCAAATTATGGCTGAATGTAATATCCTTTCAGACTAATTCCAGACACCCTGTGCAGTGTAGTCCTAGAATATACTGGGTAAATATATTTTAAGCAGAGAAGAGATATGCTGCCATATCTCAAAAGGGATATGGAAATAATCCTGAAAGGAATTATTGAAAGGGAAAAGGAAATAATTTTAAAATGTGACTTGTTATATACCCTTTCAAATGATGATCGAGTGATCTGTATGGTATCAACTGAAATAACTCCAAACACAGCACCTAGTAGCCCCAAGTTTAAGGTTCATCCCAAGCCTCATTACCCTTTTGTAAGAGCTGCAAACAATCCATTTTCCCTGTTTCAAGGTGGAGTGCCAAAAACTAATCCTAAAAAGGAAATTCTCATAAGACCACAGCTTACTCTGGTGTTTCATCTTCCAGAAACATGAGGAGTTGTAAGTGGCATCTGTAGCTGTCTAGCATCTAATTATACAGATATAAGTCTGTTAGAACTTATGTGAGATGTTAATTTATTAGAAAATTAATAGAAGAAGCTCTAGATAGCTGTAGCCAGATATATCACTGATTTATTTGACTAAAAATCTACACTAAGTGCCTTTTTCTCTGGAACAAACGACACAAACTGCAGTTAAAAAAAATAAAGATAAAAGAAATAAAAGAATGAGATTATAGTGGAAAGTAGCTGCCACCTACTTGAAAAGCAGAGACTAAAGAGAAAAAACATAATAATAAAAAAGACATGTAAGAAAAAGTACAGCACATTTTTCTCCTCACCTTTATGGATTTTAATCTTTTCTTTGAATATTGATTAATTTTTTGCTATAAACCAATGTAGAGCTTCTGCAAACATCTTGGACATGAAAGTACTCAACAACAGCAACTTTTCAATAAACTAGATGTCTTCGTTGAAATAAAACACCAGCAAATACTAAAGCCAAGACAGTTCGTATTATACCACTAGAAAAAAACCCCCTATAAAACCTAAATTCTGATTTTATTCAGCACAAGAATGTACAAACTCCAAATAGTAGAGGTAAAATTTACATGTCAATTGATATCCCCTAAAGTAAAGTCCTGTGAGATGTAAAGTGTTAATGTCAATATTTCTATTTATTTTTGCATCCTTTGAGAAATCTTAGGAGAAGTGTTAGTATTGTGGTGGTGAAATTTCTATTGCAACATGGAATTTATAGCTGCTAGGCGGTAGGAACATATTATCTAATGCAGTAACAGTAATGAATGATAAAACTGCTAAAAGTTTCTGAAAAAAATATAGTTGCCTGATATTCAGATTTATTACTGCATTGGCAATTACTCTCATAAGTATTTACAAAAGTTTGTAACAAAAAAAATTGTCAGTGCCCCTGAATCAATATTTTATATTCACTGCAAAAGTCTGCAGAATGAGCCGTGAATATCACTGGCAATTTGACTGTGTTTTAATCCTGCTGATTAAAGCATTTAGAACCGAGTTTTCCTGGCTCACCAGCAAAAATGCAAAACTGTTTGCTGATGCATCTCCTAAGCCCAAAGGGAACACTGGTAGCACTTTGGGCATAATGCTTTAACCCCTGTCCATGCACATGATAGGAATTCCTTGCACAACAGATTATGATTATTTACATGCAATAAGAACTGAATCTACAACACTTAGATATTCCATAAAGACACTCCAGGTCCAGATTTCTTGCTTTAAACAGCACTAGAAGAAACTCAGTTCTGTAGATAGTGCAGGAACATAAATGAACAAAATACATATGTGAGATATATTGTCCTCTAGGAAGTTTGCATTTTTTGCATCTGTGACATAGAAAGAGCTTTCTTTGCTATGGCAGGACTTAAGGCCATGAAGTTGATTAAAGTCTTGGAGGATCTATCACACAGGGAGAGGCTGAGAGATCTGAGACTGGTTAGTATCTGAAAGAAAAGGTTCAAAGAGGATCTCAGTGTATTTATTCACTGCAGAATGGAGAGAGACTGATTTGTCTCATTAGTACCCAGTGAAAGCACAAGAGGTAACAGAGAACTGCATGTAAAAACAAAAGAATAAAAAGAAAGAAACACCTTTTGCCATTATGATGATCCACTACTGGAACAGGTTGCCCAGAGAATTTATGGTGTCACCATCCTTAGAGATATTAAAAACCTGACTAGAAAAAGTTCAGCTGACTCTAGCTGACCCTGCCTTGGAGCAGGGGCAAGAATTAGATGAGGTGTCCTCCAGAGATCCCTGCATACCTCAGCTGTTTTGTGACTTTGAAAAATGTGTTTGAAGGTGATTCCAGAGGAGCAACTCATATATGAAAAACAAACTAAATAAATTTAGTAGCAGAAGGCTGATATAATACCATACTTTTCTGTATTTTTCTGTCAAAAATATGTTCAGTATGTTCCAAAATATGCTTTATAAATATTTCATAATACAATACAGTATTACTTTGTTCATTGTAACAATGGTGTTGGGAGAAAGAGCTGGCTGGTTATAGTCACATTTTTGCGTAACTTCTTAAATTATGGAACCACCAACATCTATGTAAGAGTGCAGAAATACTGTACAGCAATGAAAAAAACAATGTTTGTTTTCTTTTGATAATCCAAAAAGGTATTTGAAAAGGTCTAGCCAGTTCAATGGGAAAAGAAAAGTAAGGCACAATGAAATTACATTTCCACTTTTGTTTGTACATGGAAAAAGTAAAAATGTCACTTTGGCTAAGTTAAAAATGATTTCGCGTATTGTAAAAATGTTATCAAACCAGAAGAATAAAAAAAAGGTCAAGTTCATGACTGGATGCTTCACTGCATCTGTTTCCACATGGACTTGCCATTTTATTGAAAATATCAAGCACATAGATCAAGGTTCCGTAGAAGTGAATTACTAGACCTGATAAGAAAAGAAAACATCTTAAAAAGTTTGAAGGTTGTTGCAGCACAGGTTAATTTTTTCATTACCCATGAAAAAGGGCAAAAACATCCCAAGCATTTTCCCCTCAAAAACCATTACTGACAGCACTGAACAAAAAGGTGACTTGAAAGCCACACAGGAATATAGAGAAATACTCAGAAAAAACAATAACAAAATAGAACAGTGTCAAATACAACAGTTGTTTATAAATATCAGCCCTTTGGCTTAGGATGTTTAATTAGTGTATTCAGATCTCATTAGATTTTGCTTCTTTGGCTTTTTTTCCTGGCAATATGGCTTGAAGTCAGTGCAAATTAAGTACTCTGAGTGCCCCATGAGATTGGGCTCATAATTATTTCTCACCTTAACATCATCTAGTTCAGCTCAAAACAACTAAAACATGAGAAAGAGAAGAACATGTTTTAAACAATCCCATTTGAATGCATTAAAAGTTGTTTATGGGAATGCCTAAAGTGTTAGGCATGTGGCTCACAAGTTTTCTATAACATATGCTCACTATGCACCGTATCAGAAGCTCAATTTGAGATAAAGCAGAAAAAATAAAATGTAGTTTGTCAAGGGGTTTTGCATATACCAAGACTCAGACTATGCAAGTATTTAGGGAATATTAGGGAATTTAGGGAAAATAGAGTTGTTCTTCACCTGCTTTTTTGTTTTCTTCTGGTTTTTTTTTTGGGGGGAGGAGTATTTTTATCATTATATTATTAGTATTAGGATTAGAATGTATTAGGATTAGTATTCATTAATATTAGTATTAACTGCAAAAAGTTATCATACAGCACAGAATTTAGTAAAAGCTAAGTGCATATGCGGGAAGTTCAAATCAGGCATTTCTGCTTCCTAGAGCTCTAGATCTTGTAAGTAGTGCTTTGTGCATATCTTACCCTTTCGGTACATGAATGACATTACAGTGTTTCTTATAGTTCTAGTTGTGCATGTTCTGCTACAGCCACCATAAATTTAAACAGATTTTATATTCCTTTTTTCCTTCAAAAAGTGTGTATCTAATACAAAATGCTTGGTGTGCTGCCAAGATTGAACATGAATATAAGACATTAACCTTGTGTGGTGTAGAATGGAAGAAAATAAACTTTGAGTTTGCTTCATGAACAGAACCTCAAAAGACTATTCCACTCTGAGTTATACTAAATGGGAATGGCCTGGATTTTGTCTCTTGGGAATAAAAAGGCCAGAACAGCACAAGGATGCTTATGCCCACTTAAACAAGATGCATGAACAACAGCAGGATATGAAGGTGAAGTTTAATTAATCTCTTAAGTTGTCTCTAAAACAGATATATCTACATCAGATACTGTGTTTGGAAAAGAAATAGAAGAAATGTATTGTATTAGATGCTGACATTTATTCTCTGCAAGGACATCCTAGTCAAATTGCTACCAATCACATGCTGCTGTCTGTCGCTGTTTTTCAAGATAACACGGATAGCCATGCTACTTCATCACACACATGCACAGACTGCACTTGAGGTCCCCAAAACATCATCTAAAGCCTAGCAGTATATTTTCCAACCCCAACAGTTTTTCCCAGTTGATGGAGGACACCATGATTTGCTAAATCTTAATTTGAAAACCTGAATAAAAATGTGCCAGCTATAACTATTTTACAGGAAGAGAATAAAGGTGTTTTTGTTTGTTTGTTTGTTTTTTTATTTTTTTAACCTGGGTTTCTCATAATGGGCACAAAACCATGGAAAGAACCAAGTTCTTTCTCCAAGAACAGAATATAGTTTAAGTTTCAGAAAACTTGTCAAGAGAATTACAGATGCATCTCATGCCTGCTCAGTCACAGAAGCATGCACCTTGATGATGGAAGTTTGCATTGCTTAAATATTTAAGGTAGGATAAAAAGGACCTAATACTGAGAGATTAAGATACACTAAGTTCATCAGGAATTTAAGACAGAACAGCTTACAGGATCAACTCACCACATGAATTGCAAGTGTCAATGACAACACTACTGGTCACCTTTACATCTTGTCCAGCTGAGATAGGTCACCACAGCAGAAGGATGCACTAATGCACAAGTTTAGGTGATTAATGGACACTTATTATTTCTCGTCCAAAAGATTTTAACAGCACAGCACAAAGACTTATTGGTCACACAGTTTTGCTAAAGTTGCTGAGCCGGAAAGCTGCCAACCTGGAGAGCTGCTGATAAACAATTAACAGAACCTTTATTTAATAAGCCCTACAAAATTATAAAAAACAAACAAACAAACAAACAAACAAACCAACCACACACCTTCATAGGACAAAGCTGTAAGCAAGCTTAGGCCATGAAGTTGAAAAGCTCTCTTGAAGAATTAGCAAAACCAAGGTCAGACCACTAACTACTTTCTCCTGTGCATGCAAATGGGCACACACAAGCACACACACAATTAAAAGAACGATGTTGCTTCCTGAAAATAGGGAAGCACTTCCCTGAGACTCTCTTAAATTAAATTAGATGAAAAAAGCAGTGGATAACATACTAAAAGCATTTTGAAAATACAAATAATGTCTTTGTTTGACACTATATGCAATTCCTTCTGTATATCAGACTGCAGAAAAAATTCGCTACTTTTTATTGCAGAAAACATAACAAGGTGAGGAAGGGAGAAGGAAAATTCTTCACCATTATTTTTTCATTTCCTAAAGAAGCAATGAACGAAATCTTAAAAATCTTGCCTATCATCTAAGCTAGAAGTTTGCTAGCACATTTTCTGAGGAAAACCCTAACATCCACCCCAAACTAACAGAAAACCTTCAATAAACAACACAGTTTATCCGAACTTCACTGGTTTCTTTCAAAATGTATGATATATTTCTTATATTACGGAGTCTAGTGTATGTACAGAAAATTGCTTAGATTTCATTTTTACCCCTGTCAATATTAATCACTAACATCTCTGTATAAATCAGTAATGGATTGTTATTAGCATCAAAATTTCTCAGGTTGTTAGATGCAAAGTTTTGTTAGAAATAAAAAGACTTTTTTTTGATAGAAATAAAAAGATGCAAAAATAAGTTACATGCCCATATTAAAAAACAATGTGAATGAGTAGATTAATACTATCTAAAATATTTTAACTCAAACATTGTTCACAAAGTCCTTCTTGTACTGACGGCACTGACAACTTAACCTTTACTTCAGAATGTCACTCCAGAATAAATGCTCTAACATTTTTGTATATACCAAAGAAATGAACAATTTTTTGTTGAATTCAACAATAAATCAACATTAAAAATAAATCAGATGGAGGGACCTTTTCATGACATATAGCCCAAAATTAATGGAGACCACCAACACTATACCTAAGAATCAAGCAAAAAGAATATAGGAATTTTCCTGTTTCACATATAAAACTCTAAGCTCATTATTGAAATTCAGTTTTTCTGTAAGCAACATCCTATGCTGAGTTAATAACGAACCTTAAGATTGACTACTAAACACAATCTTCCCTACGAAAAGATATAATATAAATACAAATTATTTGGCTAAATTAAGTATCACTAAAGTAAGGGGGAGAAAAACAAACCAGAGAAAACAAAAACCAAACAAAAAAAATCAGGGTAAATTAAAGAAGAATTTTAGTGGATTCATTTGCACTGCTTTGAAGGAAAAGTTCCTAGTCCAGTCTGGAGGCCAAACTTATCATCCATTCACATCAGCACCTGGACAGGAGAAAAGGAAGATCTGAATTCAATATGGTTATAATCAAACATAGACACGAGCATAATCCCTGTGGATGCACACCCTGCACTGGACAACTTGGCAACCTGGGCCTGGTCCAGCACAGCCACCTACCTGGTAGCACTACTTGTACCTCATATGAGAAAGGGTGGTGCACGACCTTACAAGTACTGGCCCTTTATGGCTTGCTGTAAAGAAAGATGGGATTTCTAAGTGAGTCAGACTCAGCCTGGGTCAGGTCCTCAGCAGAATTAACAAAACAAAACAAAAAAAAAAAAAAAAAAAAAAAAAAAAAAAAAAAAAAAAAAAGTAAATATTAGTATATAAGCTAGTATTCATTTATTCACCTCAATTTTACCAAATATCTTCAGTGATAATAACAAGTTTTCTATATTTATAGATAAACAGCAGTCCATAAATATTCAATTTTGCTATTTAGCATATGTATCCCTAGTTCACATATAATACATGTGGAAGTTGGGTAATCACTAGACTATTTTACAGTCAAAAATGTTCAGAGATGCAGTTATTAACCTATTAAAATGCAAATAGCTAAACCCCTTTGCACTTCATTCTTTACATACTTCTAACGTGAATAAAAGAACAAAAATTATTGGTTGATTCCAGGGCTAACTGGAGAATCAGATCATATTTAACAATATGATAAAAATATTTTTATATACATTTCTCCATCACTAATTAACAGTAAGAGATTACCAGTCTCTTACAATGAGAGAGTAAGAGACTGCCTTTTTCAAAATTTCATAATTAAGATAAATTAAGATAGCTTTTGCTGTATGGCGTCTGAGGGGGAAAGCTGGAGTCCCTTTATAGTGAAGGAATGTCAGATCCTCTGCAGGATAATTCAGACTCTCAAGCCAGAAAACTGCCTCCTTCACCACCAACAGCACAGGAAGTTCTGCTGCCTCATTTAGGCGCCTACATGGGATAGAGAAGAAGTCAGATACCTTGAAAGTACCCAGTCCTAAATCTAACAAATGGAATCTGCTGAAGTTCAAAATGTCCTTCTAGATAAACTAAGGGATGTGCATTCCTTGGCTTCATTCAGCTGTCTCCTGAATTTGAATTCAAACTGAAAACTTCTTTTCAAGTGTTTTGCAAATTAAAAAAAAAAAAAAAAGTTATGAAGCAATATAGACTATTTCACTAGAGTTTATAGAAGGTATTCCCTACCAGTTAGTTGGATTGGTGCGAAGGGGAATGATATTTCTCTGATGAAACAGGGAATACAGCCTGCAAAGCATATCAGCACTATGCTTCCTAGTGTGTTAGGAATTAATGCATTTGAAGATGATATATGATACTACAACCACTATGTTCTTTGATACACATCACAAGAGACTACTGTGTAACAGAGTTGGTATCTTAAATCAATTTCATTTCAGGTTAAGTGAAACAATATTTGACTTGAGAGAAAACTCTGGAAGACTTTCTTCTCCTGTTGTTTTTTTCCCTGATTTTTGAATTTAGTGAAACAAGCTTAATTTACAACAACCAAAGTCTGTAATGTTAGAGAGAAAGAAAGGAGAATAACCTACATTTTAAAATAGGAATATTTTTGTATTTGGTAATAGACTCAAAAGCCATCCTATATTTGCAGGAGCAAGGGATAAAGCTCTGAGTTGTTATTTTAAAGAAATTTGCAATGTAATGACTTCCATTTTTTAAATGGAAATTTACATGTTTAGACAGAAGAATAACCAATATGTTCCCATATCAGTTCACTTTCACCCACTTCTGAGGCTTTAGTTTCAAGTTTGATCTACACTTTATACAAATGAACTAAAACATGACATGGCTTGGAATTAAACCAAATATTCTCCATTTGTCCTAGAAAAGTAACTTCCCTCCTTCCTTATGATATCAAGCATATTTAATCGTTTTGATACGTCGGGTTCTTAAAAGGCCAATAACAGTCCTATGAAGAAAAGAAAAACGTCCATTACAAGACAGAAATATCAGTGCAGCATAAAATATCTACTAATAGCTATATTCTTCTTGTTAATCTCCTGCCTTAAATCAAATCTCTGTCTTCCAAGATACTACTGCTTTACTGTAAATACAAAATAAATGCAATAAATGGTACAGTTTATGGCACTGAATTATAGGCTCCTAGGTTTTCTGGTGAGCCAAAAAATAATATGAAGGTTGTTCTTTTTCACAATATGATAATCCATTTTAAGCAATAATTCAAATCAGAAAACTAACACTAATTTCCAGGATGAATCGCTTTCACTGACATAAATAGTTATTTTGTAGTTGCATAACAACTGGCACAATTACAATAATACTATTTGAAATAATATTATATAGAGTTAGTTTCTTCCTATCTTAGTTTAAAATAGACCCCATTCTTTTTTACTTCTTCAGTCTACAACTGAAAGAGGAAAACAAGAAAGAAATGCTGAAGCTCAAAGTGCTCAAGAAAACAAAGCTTTTTAACAAATGTTTTTGGATCCATCTTGCTCATAGGTTTTTATTTTATGGAAATTTTCATGTTTAGACAGAAGAATAACCAATATGTTCCCATATCAGTTCACTTTCACCCACTTCTGAAGCTTTAGTTTCAAGTTTGAGCTACACTTTATACAAATGAACTAAAACATGACATGGCTTGGAATTAAACCAAATATTCTCCATTTGTCCTAGAAAAGTAACTTCCCTCCTTCCTTATGATATCAAGCATATTTAATCATTTTGATATGTCAGGTTCTTAAAAGGCCAATAACAGTTCTGTGAAGAAAAGAAAAACAAAAACCACACCTATATTTCTTCATAGGAGTAAAATGATCACATAGCATACGCCATTTTCTCCAGAGAACATGCTGCTGTGATGGATATGACCACAGAAGCAGAGAAGGTGCAGTGTGGCCTCCACAGAATCCTTAGTTTTCCTTTCCACTCCCAGTGCAGATTTGCTTTACAATATTGACTGCTAGTAGAAAGAAAAGATCAATTGATGAGCTGATTTCAGTCATTCCCACACTTGAGAAAACTTTCATGGCTTCCACTTATAATTTTAACTCCTTTAATATGTTCTTCTCATGCAACTTGACAACTGCACTGTCATTAGAAAATTATGTATTAGATAGTATGGGATACAGGACTTGATGCACAGAAAAGAAGTCTCTCTTGGGCTTCGTGGAGCTGTATCTGTCATAAGAGTCCAGTCACTACCACAAATTTTCAAGAACAATTTTATGACTCTTGTAATATATAGAAGAACTCAAGATAAATGTTGCTGGTGGATCTATTTGCACTTTACGTTTCTGTTGAATTTTTGGATGCTGAGGTTTTCTGCTTCTTACATCCATTTAAACGTAAAAAGAAAAGCATTTTAAGTGTTTAAAAGCTTTATCAATCCTGAAATACTTATTAATACCTATCAAAAGCTGAAAAATAAGGAAATAACAGCCAAAGTTTCCAGTGTACTACTTTAGTTAGTGCTCTCACTGTGCACTGAATCACTAAAAATTAAATCATTGGAACAGTTTACCAGATATCATAGGCAAAGGTGTGTTGAAAGAACAAATTTCAAAACATAAAACTACACAAAACCATGTTTCTTTTAGCAGCTTCTGAGCTGACACTTAAACAACCATCAGACACAATACAGCATTTAGAGATTTCCAAATGTGACAGGGTGTGATGAAACATTGCAATCAGTTTACAATGTAGGCTTCTAAAGATTTAGTACTTATACAAAAAACTGCTGCAAAGCTTAACAACGTCGATCAAACAAGAAAAGGAAAGCTATCACTGGATTGGAGATTATTTCCAGTAAATCTAAGTATGCATGAGAAAGATGCATTTGTCATGCATACCTAGATTTAGTGGAAAAAATCTTGACATCATTCCAAAACAATCTTAATGGTATTGAAGAGCAGCATTATTTTGTTGGAAACATACCATCCCCTTATTTTTCAGTTCTCCAGTATATAGTCATTAACAGCAAAGACTTTCACCTTCTTAATGTCTTAGTTCCTCAATTAGTCATCAAAATTTCCTGCCCAATTTCCTTCCCATGCTGACTCTTCCTTTTTATTAAACTAATTTTCTTTCCTGATATGAATGCTATGATATAAATACTCCTACAGTATTTGCCTCCAAAAGAATTGAGTCAAATTTTCAGTACGGACTGCATACCAGATGGCATGCATGAGTTTCTGAACATACACAATATATGAAATTGCTGTAGCTAAAAAAAAAAAAAAACAAAACCAAAAAACAAATTCAAACATGCCATTTTAGGCTTCCTGATGTTAAGAGAATCATTTGGGTGCTTTTGGTTTGGTTTTGTTTGGTTTCGTGTAGGGCTTTGTTTTTATGCTACAGGAATATGTAAAATCATTCCTACCACACAACAGCATAGTGTTTTCACAACACATGAAGAAAAATTTTAAAAATTGCACTTTGAAGAATTTGGTTTAGGTATTGTGTTTAATCTCCTAAAAAGAACCTTGTCTTATGTTGTTAAAGTCATTAAGATAGTTTTCAAAAATAAGATAAAAATTACAAAGATTATATTTAGAAAAAGTTAAGATAAAACTTCTTTTGGATTCCAGTAAGGTTTTCTGTACTGTCGCTCACAGTATCCTTCTGGACAAAACATTATGATAAATGGGGTTACAACAGGTTGGCCCCTAGTGGGGTTCCACAGGGCTCCATTTTAGGGCCAGCTCTCTTCAATGCCTTTATCTGCAGTGGTCACAGGACCAAGCCTGACGGAGTTCAAGGAGCATTTGGACAATGATGTCAGGCACACGGTATGATTTTTGGGGTTGTGCTGTGCAGGGCTAGGAGTTGGACTCTATGATCTCTATGGATTCCTTTCAACTCAGAATATTCCATGATTCCATATTGGATTATGAGTTACATATGAGCTCTGTACCAAAAAGCCCATTGATGAATTATTTTGAGCCAAATTCAAAACTCGTGGCTCTGGAAATGTTGAGAAAGTTTGTTTCCCCTTTTCAATTGTTCTAATACAGGTTTGTTTTAGCCTTGTGGACTCACTCATAGCAGCTTTCCATTTCACATTCACCATGTCACTTTGAAGAAAATATCAACAAAACAACTAAACATATTTTTAGCTCCTCAGCATTCTGAACAACTATCTCTAATTTTTCATCCTTTTTTTTATATTACTGCATAGTAAGATAATATTTGTAGTGATAAACTATCCTTGAGTAGTACTACTTTTGTGATTATAACAAACTTCAGCATTTTATCACTAATAACAGTGATTTATTGCTTCCAGTACTCTGCGGGTGAAGCAAATCATGTAACAACGCTAATGTCACTTCCCATTGTTTTAATTTAATCAGCTGTAAAATAGAAATAATAAACTATGTTGTCTTGCAGGTTATAAGATTACTTATGTTCAGTGGTCCATGAAAAATTCTAAGCAATGAATTTGGTTCTAACTTTTCATTAACCATATACCACACTTATATTGTTAAATATTAATACAGGAGACCAAGGCTCTATTTGCTAAACTCTGCAAGAGCCTAGTTATAGCTATATAAAACTTAAACAGCTCTAATTAATGCAAACACAACTTGAATGTTAAACAATTTCCTATTCCTAATTCTGAAAAGGATTTTTGATCCTGAATTTCATCAGGATTCTTAAGTTGCTAGTTAGAGATAGCATGTTGCTTTGCTCCTCTTTCATCCTTTTCCCAGCATTCCAAAAAACAATTACCTGAGAGAAGGGTGAGAAAGATAGAATGTTTGAATACTTGTAAATCAGTGAGCATCTAACATATCAAACCTATTGATATTAACAACCTTTTTGTCTTAGGACAGCTTTGCCATTCACCTCACAGTAGTCACTAAGGACATCTACTAAATCAGGAACCTTGCTAATACTACTTCTTACGGCTACAAGAAGACAAAGAATCAAAAAACCCAGAACATTTTTACTAGAGAAATGAAGATTAGGAAACTCTATAAAGCATTAGCAAAATTATGTAATTATTACTTCTAATGTTCAGAGGCAGATAAGTCATATTCCAACAGCATCATCCACTTAAGAGAGACCTTTAATTTTCCTCTCTTCTTTTTTTGAGATATTATCTATATTTCCATTCCAAGTTTAGATACAGCACTTCACTCACCCATTCATTACATTTTACAGATTTTTTCACCCTGACAGTATTTCCCAGCAAGTCCTTCAACCAATTTTTCTATTCAAAAACCCTTCTCCTCCCATATCTAGGACAACAGTCTTAGCTGTGTTTCCATGATAGAGACAACTACACCACCAACATTATGATGACAGAACAATGCAATCAGAAAAGAGAGGGAATGATTTTGTTAAGCATATACTTGTATATCAGGAGTATGTTTACAGCAAGATGAATTATGTGATGAGCCATTGCTGAACTACCTAATATGGTCTTCCTTCCTTCATATGGATGACTATTTATTATAAATCTAACTTAAAATAATTAGAAACTGTTTCTTTTCCTTTGAAGGAAAAATCCAATGTGTACCAAGGACTTGCTATCAGTTTGAATATTTGTTAGATGAGGCTACAAAAGCTAAGTCTATTTCCAGGTCATCCAAATACAGTGAGTGAGACTTTTATCTGTAGAAATGACAATGTACATTGAAAACTATTCTTGCACTACCAGGCTATTTAAAGAATTTTGGATTAAAGTTTGTTGCATCATGTGCTCACAGTACTGCATCTGCTTAAACTAAACAGTTGATCAGAATGTAGAAAAATACTTCTGAATTAAATGTGGTAACCAGTTTATTTACCAGAAAGATTTTATCCACATTGTAAAAGTCAAAATTTTTCTCTAATAAATGTATTTTGCAAATTTGCATACAGTCAACTATACACTTCAAAGCTGCTTGATAACCTTGTTCAAATGAACTGTGAACAACGGAAATATCTCCAACAGAAGATTACCAACTTATTTCAAGTGTATCAGAAGAAAAAGTCTGATTTATCTTAATTCACTTTTATGTTCAGGTGACTTAGATGCCATGATTATTTTGAATTAATTAAAGCAGATAAAAATATGGCCTAAAACTATGCACAGGTTCTTATTCAATAGACTGAAAAGGCTTCTTCATGGTATCTCATATTTTCCCTATATGGTATAAATATTTAAAGCTACCAAAAAAATACCCACACCAACAGCAGTAGAGTTTGGATTTTTTATTTAAAGGAAACTTCTTGATGCTCTGTGATGAATTTATTAGTCTGACTCAATAATGAGGGAGGTCTGGTAAAGTTTGGTTTCTATCATACACAAGAACTCTAAATTATTTCCTTGGATTTATGTCTAATGAAAACAGCAAGAACTGACACGTTATATATAGAATCCTTTTGCTCATAGACAAACCAAAATGATTTTAAAGAAAGTTAGTGTCATATTACACCTATGAGTACATTTCCTATAGTTTTGTGAATGTCACTAAATCTTATGTTAAATAAATAGCTGTTGTACTATGTTCTTACTAATCAGTGTATCAGCAGAAACTAAAATCCACTTCTGATTAAATAAATCTAACAAAGTTAAAAATCTTTTGATATTTATTATGAAGTCATATTTAACTTTATGAAGCTCAGGATAAAAGGGACAAGATTTACTGTATTCTTGAAAGACAAATTAATATTTCAGGTTCATTGAAGAGCAGAGGGACTATATTAACACCCTTCATGATACACACTACTGTGATAGGAACCTGTGGCTCTTTGCCAGAGAGAACACTTTCTTTCACTTGTTTGGCTTTAACAGCCAATTTAACATTTCTTATCATACCCATCAGTCTGAAGTGAATTGTTTATCTCTACAAGTTAATTGCATTCTCATAGAATTTAAAACTGAACAGTGCCTATCAAGAAAAAGGATGGTTTGTATCTCTGAAGACATGAAAAAAAAGAAGAAACTTTGAGTCTTCTTGCAATGACATCTTTACTTAATAAAATTTTTCGGTCCTGCAGGTTCTCTCAATTGCAGCAATTATCTAAGAAATGAACACTGCTTCTTCAAGTAAGATGTTAAGCTGTCCAGACTATGTAATAGTTGCTGAGGCACTTCAATTTTTCTGGTAAGATATCTGTCAAATAAAATCACTGTGTTTATTCTTTGTTATAATTTAGAAACAAATTATTTGGGGTATACATTTTTCAAAGCAATAGAGTTCCACAAGGAGATACAGAATAACTGCCTAGATTTTCACATATTTCTGTGACTCTTTATTGCAGGTTCCTTCCTTGAGTGTTACAATTTATTTTTTTTAATAACCACTCTACAGGGTATTTGAAAGCAAATTTGTACCCTTCAGGAATGCATGTCCAACAAACAAACAAACAAAAACCAAACACCATAAAACACTAGAACAAACAAAAAAACAAACAAAAACTACCAACAATGTAATTTGCCATGCCCTAATATCTTTTAGCCCCAGCTATCAATGATATTAATACCCTTCTGTAATAAGCTGTTAGGATCCATGTAACTACCATCAGTAATAGGATGACTTACTAGGAAATAAATGAACCATACCTGAAGAGTCTTTTGAAACATATCTAAATATCACAAAAACTATGAAACAAACCACTTCATCTTTGCCTCCCCTGATCTTTAGGACATGCAGTTCCCTGCTGGACCATAGCACAGTCCTGGCTCTGCAGTCATGGCTGCTCTCCTGCTGGCTACAGCTGCACCTCTAACTGAGAAGCCATGGAAGATATTGCCACACTAATAGTAATCATTCTGCAAACACTGAAATTAGTAAAAATATCTCCTGTATACTCTTGGATTAGCTCATCAGACCACTGATTATATACTTTGATGTAATTCAGGTCCTTGTATCAGAAGGAGATGCACGGAAAGATTGGCCCAATCCCCAAACATTATATATTTCTAGATAAATCTATCTTTTAGATATTAGACTTCCCAGGTTTTTTTTTATTTCTAAACTTTTTCGCCTCAAGCTCTGTCTCATACACACCCAATGACCTTTCTTCATTTTCAGTTCTTACTAAGCAGGTCTTCCTCACAGCCTCTAGGTATCATATAAAAAGCCGGGTTATTTCCTTTACTCCAGAGGCTACATCCTCCTTTTCAGTCTCCAACACTACTGAGCTCCAGGTGGCATTTGCAAGACATAAATTTCTGTCCCATGAGTACAACTAAAAAGGAGACTTTATCACAGGCCCAGGCTTCCTGGGACAGATCCCTTAACTTTTTTCGTAAAACACTGTTGGCTTTCAAGCTATTGAGGAACTTTCCAAATTCTTTTATGTCAGGGGAAATAATTTGACCCTCAAAATACTGGAATAACTACTGCTCACCTCTAGTAAATATAACTGCAAGCCAAGGATACATAGATTTGTAACGATTTTTAATGACTCTCTGGAGTCCTTTGAAAATTTCACGTACACAGTCCAAACTATATATATACATATACACTCATCCTTGGCTACTGTTTGTGAATCCCTTGAAAGTATGCTGTGAAATACAGGATGAAAACCACTCATGTAGACTTCCAAGCAGTTGGACTTGACTTGTCCTGAATAGTGTGCACTGTATCTGGGGTTCTACTCCTGTATTTGGAACTTATATTTTGCAGGTTTTGAGAATATGGGAGGAAACGACACACCTTGGATTTCATTAATACAACTGTGTTTGCTAAGCGGCTTAATAAGCATATGCTGGGTATAGTTACATTCCCATCAGGAAATGTAAAACACTATTTAAAACAGTGAAATTACCATAATTGAAAGAACACAGATGCTCTTTAATAATGTAGTAGATTGCACCCTCAATGGAAATGCTCATTAATTCTATTTTAAGACAGTGTGATTCACCTATATGTCAGACAATTATCATTGAAAGCTAGGTTAGCAGAAAGGTTACATATTCAGGTTTGATGACTCCATCACAGAATATGCAACATTTTCCCTTTGACAGCAATATGCCTATTCAATTATTTCTCCCACAGCATGTAATTTATAAGCAGGGGAAAAAAAAAAAGTCAGAAGCATTTAATTCCTTTTTCCCAAAAAAAAAAAAAAAGAAGGAAAAACACTTCTACACTTCTTAGGTCAGATTGACTTCAGAAACTTATAATACTTAATACATTATCAGCTGTAATCCAAAGGAGAAGGTTATGATCCCCACAAATAGACTTTCAATATCCAAAACTGAGTTACATCAGTAGCAGTAAGTAAGTGTTGCTAAATTGCTGCAAACTTGAGGAACATTAGAGCAGCATGCAGTGAGCAACACACAAGTATAGAACTACAACGAAGATTGTCACCAAGATCAACCATGCTATTTTGTACTGGTTTATAATACGACTCTTCAGTATTCAAGACTCTTTAACAGAGCCTAATGCAATATGGTGTAAGACCCTGTTTCATCATTGTTTAAGCAATTACTCAATTCCTGCCAGAGGCATCATTTGATTTGTGTTCCTTTTACCTTATATATGATTTCCATATCCATACTAAAGAAATGTTCAAGTTACTCCTTAGTTATTGGCTTACAGAAATTTGTGAAAACTGCACAAGCAAACTTCAGAAGTCATTGGAAGGGGTAGTTCAAACTCATTCATTGCTCACTGACATGACCAAGCATTTTTCAAATCCTAAATCTTTTTTTCTAACTTGATTTTGCTTTTCTATATTTTCTACTTCCTGAAAAGGATATCTTAAGCCTACTTACACAATATGCAAATATGTGCAAAACACTTGACAAGCAGTAATTAATCAACTCACACACACATGCTATTTGTTGTAATCTATTAAATCTAATTAACTGCAAACACAGAAAAAAGAGAATTTTTCTGAGTTTGTTTTGGCAATTTTTAAAAATTTTAAAATATACATTAAAATGTCTTTTCTGTACATGCAGACATACAGAACCCTGGACTGAAACATGTTCACAATTTACGTTGTGTCTCTAGTTAACGTATGCTTTGACAACATGCCAAAGATGAATGGGATATCTCCACACACCAAGGAGAGTAAGATTCCTTCATCTGTTATTTCAACATTATAGGTGTATGTAATACTCTACTTATCAAACCTTGCCTTAAGCACTCCTGGAGAAGCTGCTCAGGCTGTCTCAAAACAGCCTCCTACATTCGCACATTTATAAGGACGTGTAGTGACAAGATCAAGAGGAATGGCTGAAACTGAAAGAGAGATTTGGATTAAACATTAGGAAGAAAATCTTTATTTTAAAGTTGGTTAGGCACTGATACTGATTATCCAAAGCAGTTGTGGATGCCCCCTCCCTAGAAGTCTTGGATGGGGCCTGGTCTAGTAGAAGGTGTCCCAGCCCACAGCAGAGGCTTTGGAACCAAGCGATATTTAAGGTCCCTTCCAATCTAAACCATTCTATGATCCCCATATGTCCGTCCAGCAAAGGTAGATTTATATGAGTTTATGCTTTTCTCTCCTAGACTACTGTTCCTTGCTGGTGTCCAAATGAAAGAGGATACCTCTTGAAGGTCAGACATTCAATCCACCTCCACAGATTACCTTCCCAGTGTCCTAATGAATCCAGGATAATCCAGAGATTACTCAGGAAATAAAAACTTGTTTCATTGAGCTGTCACTGTTCCTTATCTTCCACTATAAATGATACTGTCCTACAGCAACCTAACAAAAGAACCAAGCACATTGAGAATGGAGTAAGAATAAGCCTTTTGCATAGCTCAGTCTAATACAGAGCTGGGGATCCAACCATGAAAAGCTTTGCTATAGAAACTCGATGATGTGTTACAGATAGTATATGACAGTAAGCGCTCCCTTTAATTTTTCTTTTATAAAAGAGTATTTTTATTCAGGTACTTCATTGCATCACAAGGTTAATGCTATACTTAAAAGGCATAAGCTATCCAGATTTAGTAAATGTGAAAAGACAAAAAACACAGCACAGTTCCACCACATTACCCTTTCAGATAAAATTAAAAGTAAAATTCAAGATGAAGTTTGACATATTCGGAAGCTGTAACCTCATTGATTTCATGAATAACTGGAACTAGGACTTCAGAAAGTTGTTGGTAAGGGCTTTAAGTTATTTTATTTTAATCTTTGCAGCAGTACACTAAAACCAAAAGAAGAATAAAACATAGATATCTTCTCTTTACATAGCAAAACCAAACAAGCAAGAAAATGGAATGGATCTGTTTTATGCTTTCATGATCACATTCAAGACAACTATAATAACTTATAAGGACTGAATATATTTGTGTCCTTTCTGTGTTTCAAAATTGCAGAGAAACAAAGTGAAGGGAAAAGTAGGAAAAAAAGAGAAAAAGGAAAAAATTGGTTCTCTAGCAAAATAAAGATATTTGTTAAGATCTACTGAAGACAGGAGCTGCAGGAAAATGCAAAAAAAAAAAAAAATCAGCTAAAAACAACCCCAATTCAAACCCCAAAACCCAACCATAAAAACCTGAAGAGCAGTTATATCAAAGAACAAAATCTTACACAAAATCCCAAGACTTTTCCATTGGCTCCTAAAGGTGTATATAATGTCCGTGCTGAGGTTGGGGAAACAGCAATGCTGTGCATGAAAAGATAATATTTATCCAAAGTACATCAATAAATAAAACATTTCAAAAGTATAGGGCATTATCATTAGTTTCAACTGAATGAAAGAGTTTAAATTAAAAAACAAATTCTGAAAAGACTGTGTCACTCTCATTCACGGTGTGAAAATACAGTATAGATTGACATGCCTGAAAGAATTGTCTTTTTGATGCCACCTAGTTTATTAAATATGTTATAAGATGCAATATCAAAAGTAAAAAGAGCGATTGAGCCAATTATGCTAGTATTTAGAAGAAAGAAATAGCTGTTTTCAGTTTCTTTCAGTGATCGTGCATAGTCTAAGCACATTTTGCCAAAGGAAAGAGGAACCAGAGAATATGTTATTATTCTAGGGAAAAGAAGTTATCTCTGGAGTTGCTCAAATACCATTGAGCATTAACAACCAGTGTGTGGGCCATTTTAAAATATATAGCTTTTTACAACACCATATTTAAAACACAAAAGGGTACAAAAGCCCAGTAAACCCAAACCACAGGAAACCCTCCTCTGAAATAAAGAAATCTAAATTCTTGTAGCTTTTATTGCGCTTATCTCTTCAAGATAAAAAGCTAAAAATATTCAGAATGTTGGAAAATCTTTGTGGCCTGGAACGTCTTTCTAAGACTCTTCCACTCCATAAACAACATATTCGGAATCCATATGTAGAGTACAACAGCCAGCAATAATTCTTTTTCTGTAGCAGCAGGAAGAAAGGGGGCTTGGGGGAAACAACAACAACGGCATCAAAACAACAACAACAAAAAATATCCCCAACTCACAACAACTTTTTTTCTTGAGCCTCACAGGAGAAATTCCCCCTTCCCATCATGTGGATGTGCAAATGGTGACGGTGAAGGACAGACCAGTTCTTTAGCACTGCTTTGGTGTATGGGACCTAGAAAGAATCAGACAAATTTAATTAAAAATCTAACACCCTTGTTTCTGAACACAATACTACTGGTGATTGAAAAACAATATATTAAATGCCCCCAAATAATCACATAACTGAAAAATTGCTACTGATCAAAAAGATTTTAGTCTTATATTAAAAAAAACAACCAAGCCAAAAAATACTTGGATTTTTTTCTAAAATGAAGTACAGATCACATCTCGTAGTCTTGCATCTAATTCCTATGCAGTCATTAGTTCTAGCAAAATTAACAGAAATAGGAACAGTTATTTTAGCCTCAATCTTCCTTTTGTAAAGCAAATATAAATTGTATCAGCGGATATTAGGAAGAAGCTGAAATATCTTTTGTTCTGCTTATTACATGCATTTTGGTATATTGGATTAATTTTAAATTTCCTGGTCTGTTAAAAATGCTATCACTTTTTTAATGTAGCTAATTTGCAAAACAGACACAAATGTGAAGGCCCAGCTGGGTTCTCAAAATAAATCCCAAAACACCAAGAAGTTGTTCTTTCAGAAAAAGCAGCTCTCCTTATGAAAATAAATTTTGCATTAATATTGTGACCATGTATATTCATTAAAATAACATTTCTCTGTTTCTTGACAAAAAGATTTTCTGTACAAGAAACATCAGAAGATTCAGCAAAGCCACAGGCTTAATATCTCATGGAGATATTGAACTGCATCATAATTAAGATTCCTTAATAGTGTTGGTAACTTAAAATGAAACATGATAATGTTAGTTTCAGGTTTTTCTTTATAAATGCATTGCCTTCTTTTCCAGCAAAATTCCACAATGTCCAACAGGACTTCCCGCCTTCAGACTTCTTGTCTCTCCTGGCCAAATTTTACTTTGTTGTTGCTGTAGGTGTCCTTTAAGTTATACTGCCTGTACTGACCATTACTTCAGCATACCAGGTCCTGGTTCACAACAGTATTCCTTTCCTCGATAAGCCTAAATTGTTAACTTGAAGCATTTTAATATATTTCTAATATAACCTCATCTGTAGAAACCTAAATAGTGTTACTGAGATGACAATGCTGATGTAACTGCAACTTCTGGTATGGCTGTGTACGGAGGAAAATATTTGAAATCCAGCCCTTGGGCTGAAACACTCCAACAAGGGTACCTGCAACTCTGTTTGCTGAAACTGTAAGGACTGTGAAAGTGTCGGACAGCACAAGCGAAGGGCAATGCACAACACTGACAGTATAATAATACTCCTTTCTACCAGCACAGCTGAAGAAAGAAGTGAGAAAGATCATCAGACATAAAAACCAACTTTGCTGGCTAACTCTGATCTTACCTGACAATCTATTTCTCTTGCCTCCAAAGTGTAAGAAGGTAATTTTCACATAGACCCATCTTTTGTTGTAAAATCCTCTTGGTGAGTGCGGCACAAAACCACTCAAGTTCACTCAACGTATTTTGACACTAAAGGTCCATTTAGAAAAACAAACAAGGAAATAGTTAATTACATGCATCTGCGTATTTGTCAGCACTACACTTCTGTTGAGACTGTTAATAACAGCTCAATGTCAGTCCTCCATTGTCTACTGTTCTTGAAAGTTACAGTTTCAGGCTGTTTCAAGAGGAAGGTTTACAATTCTCATCTCCTCAGCTATGGAATTCCTGAATCCCAACGTAGTTGGGCAAACAAGTTCTTCACATAAAACAGAAAGCTTACATACTTATGAAACACCAAGCTTGGTGAAACTAAATAAATGGATTCTGCAAGAGCTCTATGCCAAAGGATTTCTAGCATGCCAGGGTATACACCACAATATAGTGTAGGCCTCTCAGATACACGGTAGATAATAGAATAAATGCATTTAATGTGAGATTACTCATTTAACAATTCTCTATTATGTGTTCATTTTTCACATGGCAATTATCTGCAAATATAAAAAGGAGAATTACAGAAAAGTGAATTTATATTGCACTGCATGGAAAAAAATGTTAATTCACTGCTCTAAACAAACCCATGATCTCTAAATAAATTAGCTTCTGTTATATAGAGGAAAACTACTGCTACTGTTAATTATTCTCTCCCCCCAAGTATGGAAGAGAACATCAAGATGTTATGTGAAAACCCACTGTAAATAAATGCCCTCTTCAATTTTAGAAAGATTGTCAAGAAAAGATGAGCTAAAATGTGAATTATATTAAAGTGATGACAAATTCAAATTGAAGTAGCAAGGCATGATGAGTGCTGTATTGTGTGAATTAGATGATTTGACAGTATTGAGAACCAAATGAAGTACAATTTTGCATAAGCAGCAATGTTAAAACTCTACACAGTTCTTTTTTCAGGCTATCTTCAAATAACTGCAGACTATCAGAAGCATTTCACTATTATTAAATTAAAAATACAGTTAGGCCACTATATGTTAATGAGTCACTGTTATTGGACTACCAAACCCAAGAGTTCTTTAACAACTTTTAAAATATGTAGGAAAAGGGCAGAGAAGGAGTCATCCTCTACAATAACAATTCCAAATTTTGTTCAGTGTCTCTTCCTGTGATTTTTTAAGAGGAATCATGGAAGACAAATGCAAAGAAGGCTGTTGGAAAAGAAGGGTGCTTGTGACAAAGAGGCAAGAAAGCATACAAAGAATAAAATACTTAAACAGGCCTATACTTTAAGGCAGATACTTAGACCAGATTTTCCAGAATTTCTTCCAAAATCAAGTTAGGTACAGGCTATATGGGTAAATGAGTTTTACTTAGTAAACAGATAAAAACATGCTATTAAAAGTTTTAGATCAACTAGTAATATATGCTGTAAATTGTGCAAAAGCACTACAAACTGTTAGTGTATATGGTTAGTCTTTAAATATTGATTCTCAAATTATACAAATGACAATTAGTCAGTCTACTGATTCTGTTTTTTTCAAAGACTCTTTCCACCCTTCTCTATAAGGATCATTTTCAAAGGAGAATTAGGTCAGGATCAAAGGAGATGCCAGTATGGGTGCTGTTGTGGTAAGAGATAGATACAGATCACCAGACACTATCAGCATAAAATGCCTTTTTTATACAATTTAAGAAGATCTCTAAATCATAGATCCAGATTCTTAGGATGGATTTTCATCTTCCTGCAATCTATTGGAATGGCAGCACAGCTGGAGCCAAGCAGTTGAGTTGTTGGGGTGGTGTCAAGGATAATTCCTTGATAAAAGAAATTAATAGGGCAAATGCACAGTGGCTCTGATATTTACTAACAGGGACAGACTGATTGGGAACATTAAAATTCAGTGGCAGCTTTGGCTGTAGTGACCATGAAATGGAAAAGCTCAAGATCCCCAGGGGAGGGAAGTGAAGGGAGCAAGTAGCACACTACAGATTCAGGGCTCTGGAAGTGAAGAATTTGGCTTAACCAAGAAATTGGTATGAGTGACCCAAAGAGAGACAGCTTTGGAGGGCAAAGGAGCTTGTAAAAGCTGACAGGTCTTTACGACCAATCTCTTAGTTCGGGAATCAACCCTCACAATAATCAGGAAAAGAAACAGATTAGCAGATCATTTTAACAAGGAACTTATGACTGTATTTCAAAGCAAAAACACAGTCCACAGGCTGGGGAAGTAGGAACAAGTTACAGGGGAGAAATATAGTAAGATTGACAAGCAAGGACAATGTGAGGAAAGCCAAGGCTCACCTAGAGCTGATATTTGCAAGTGATATCAAACACAACTAGAGCGTCAAGTGCTCTACTAAAACAGCTGTGCAAGAGAAAACATGGCTGTATTATTCTATAGGGCATTCTCAGTTGGCTGAAGTGAGAGCAGACACAAAATAAGGCTGAACTACTTGCCTTGCTTGCAGCAGTAGCCTGCCCATTCCTGTGTGCTTGTTACTGAGTAAATGGAGGTTGCCTCTTAAAAGCAGCACTTGGCAGAAGCACATGGATCATGGCTGGTAAGGTGTGCACATAAAAAAAAAAAAAATTCACCTGAGGAAAGTGGAGTGGGCTGCCCAGAGAGGCTGTATAGTCTCTGTCCTCAGAGGTTTTCAAGACTCTATTGCATAAAGTCCTGAGCATCCTTGTATGACCTTGTAGCAGGCCCAGCTTTGCATGGGAAGTTGAACTAGAGAGCTCTTGAGTCCTTTCTGGCCTAATTCTTCTGTAATTATATTACAGGAGGAAATAAATTTGATGAAAATTTTACAATACAACAGACAGAACATTGTGCAAATAAAACTATTTTCCTTATTTTAAAATTTTGTGTGTGCACTGCTAGATGAAAGGGAGTTCTGGTCAGCTCCAAGGCTGTGCAAAAAAATGAAAGCTGAAGATTCAGAGCTCTAAAGAGAAACCTTTGAAAGTAATTTCTGAACTTAAATGGGAGAAAGTGAATAATTGCACATAATATTTAGAGTTGTGGTATACATTTTTTAAAGTTCAATAGATATAATAAATAGCTTGTGAACAACTTATATAAGATGAGCACAGCTGTTATAATAGATGTGTTTTTCAATCAGAGGCTTTTGAATCAGACACCTAAGCACCTACTTCCTCAAACAGATGCAATTTTTCTAATACTCAAGCTAAAAATCAATCAATGACTATAAGGCCTGACCTAGATAAATCACTCTTTTCTTCTCCCTGAAGACATTGTACAACACACATACTATCGTGGCAATTGAGAAATTTAATAATATGGTAAACACCACTAAGACCTTTCTATGCATTCAGGGAAAGCTGTAAATATCAGCTTAAAAGGCACTGATGGTGAGCTGTTAAGAACATCTAAATGATTTTTACTAATAACACCAATTTGTAAAAGAATTGCTAGAATGACAGTGATGAAACTCTCAGTGAAACTGGCAAGAATTCCTTGCACAATACTAGTGGCAAACTATTCCAAAAGAATAGAAGAGAATGAAAAACAGGCAAAAAGGATAAAATAAAGTGTCACGGAGGAAATAATTGATTAAATCTTACTGAAGACATTAATTCTACATATAAACACCATAGTAAGGTGGAAAAACATCTGTAACTGACAGACAAGTCATCAGATGCAGAGTGACCCAAGTGTACATTGCTTATCTGGAACACACATACAAAAGCCAGGTAGTGGCTGTGAATGGTACATGATATTGCTCTGCGGATTTTCCAAGGACAGGAAAGGATTGATGGAAGAAACACTAGGTGAGGTGTCTGAAGCCTGTGGTTTTGGAAGTAACAACCTTCAAGTTTCAGCATCAGTTATTTATATGAATGGGCTCATTGTCTGTTTACAGACAACATTTTAACATTTAAACATTTAAACCAACATTTTCAAATCCTGAGAAAGCTAACTGCCTGTCAGGAGAGAAAAAGAACAAACAAGCTACCCAGGTTTGTGATTTCTCTGCTCTATTGTAACATGACAAGTAAGCTCACCTGGAACAGAGAGAGACCAGCAGCAGAAATACAAATGAATAGGTAAATGTAAAGTGAAGCACAAGGGAAATGTGCATATGTAAGTGATGTACGTATGAAATGATGAGCCCTGAGCTGACTAGGTGGGCACTGTGGGATTATCATAGCTCTGTAAAATCAGCAGCTCAGTGCTCAGTGCTCAGTAGTGATGCCTTAGGTTTTAACTTTTGTATTCTTTCGGGTTCTGTACTATTTAGTGTGTAGCTCTGAAGTTTCTTGTAGCCTGTTAATTTCTGCTCTCTCGTGCTAGTTAGACACAACAAAGCCTCTCCAGGCCTGCTTCTCAAGGACACTCGGACCGTCCTAGGCCCAAACTGTGTAAACCAAAGACTCTAAAGGGGGGGCAAGCCTGGGGAAACTGCATCATTGAACTGAAGCTTTAATTGGAGAATTGACCCTGATATGTGAATGAACCAAACCTATAAAAGTGTGAAGAACTCGTGACCTGTCGTCCATCTTGGGGTCCATCTTGGCAGTAGCCTCTGGCTCCCAGGGTGTGCCTTTGAAGGCCTTCCAAATAAATACCTATCTTTATTTCTTTATTCTGTCTAGTCTCTGTTTCTAGGAGGACAGTTAAGGCATCAGTAGCAGTCAAAAACCCAAACAGAAATTATTAGGAAAGGCATAGAGAATGAAACAGAAATGTTATTGTGCTGCTTTTTAAGTCCTTCAAAGTAAGATCTGGTAAGACAGGGAAAGGTCCAGAGCATGTTGGTAAGAACATTCAGTGGCATTGGACTATTCCCACATGAAAAGCAACAGCCTGGCTTGGCATCTTCAAAAGACTCTTGTCTCTGCAAAAGAGAAATACAGATAACAGAGGACTATAAAATCAAACTGACATAGACACAGTAGACATGCAGAAATTGCACACTGTCTCTTTCAATATAAGAACTGGGGGCATAAAATGAAACTAGTATAAGCCAGTTTCATAACAAAGGAGGCAGTTGCTCAGGCAAAGCAAGAGTGCCACAAGATGTTGCGAATGCTGAGTTTACAGAGCCTCCGGGGTAAACTGTAACATTACATGGAAGCAAAACACTCTGAAACCACATTTCATTCAGAATGTCCTGTGAGACAAAACCAGCTCAAAATTGAAAATAGTACAAATGAAGACCATTTTATTATTATACATTTGATCCATAAGCTCTGATGGGCATAGGTTAATAGGACAGATGAATCTTCGGTCTGACCCACAACAACCTTTTTTCTCTTATAATAATGCCCTTTTCTGAACCTTAGCTAATGCTCCTTTGTGCTCTTAAATTATAGTCCAAAAAATCAACATTGACTATTCAAAGTTCATATTATATCTGTCATGTGAAAATTTCTTCTCTGTACCATTGCACTAATGAAATGAAACAAGAAATCCCCCCACATCCACAGGACAAAAATTACTGTTTTACTAGATACACTTTCTAATGAGTGTGGGATTGACATGGTATACCTTTTGAACCTTTAATTTGTTCTTACTCAAACACAATGGATTCCTATTTTACTATATAATATGCATATATACACTAAAGTTCCTTACCTGAAGGGGTTTGCCAGCTGAAGGAAGTCATGGAGCAGATGTGGGTAAGCATATAAGAGAAATCTCTACCTGCATAGAGATAGAAAGCAGACAGATAACACAGGATCTAATGTATTACAAAGCAGATAACCTAATCAAGCTGAACCTAGTTCTATATGCAATTTCAAGCCATTGTGGCATACTGTACTTTTTTATTTTCTTTCTTTTCCCCAAGAGGTCCACGAGGTTCATCTATGAGGAATTTTATATAAATTCATCTATCTATAGCTTATTAAGGTTACTTCTTCATAAATATCACAGCAGGAGCTAATTTCATTATCTGTGGCAAATAAATTTCTCATGATAACAGTATGTTTCCTGAACCCATTCAATCCATGCTAAAGACAGTCAAATCCAGAACTTTTTTCCTATTTTTTCCTATGGCTACACATACCACATAAAGTAATAACTGAATTTTAGTGGATTAATTCTCAGCAGGTTTCTCTCTATCTTGGCCCATTAAGGTTAGAGAGAAGAGTTTGATAATGCAGAGAGAGTCAGGACTTTTTCCAGTCTAATAGGTGATCTGAAAATAATGAATTTATAGAGTCCACACAAGCATTATTTTTACAGTTTTGTTTGCAGTTTTCTTAGTGCAGGGAGTGCTCATACAGGCATTGTGGGTTTGGGATGAATGAGAATGACAGAATGGTTGGCAGTGGAAGTTGACTTCTGGAGATCATCCTGTCCAACCACACGTGCAAGGGAGTGTCACCTAGAGTAAGTTGCACAGGAATGCATCCAGGTGGGTTTTGAATACCTCCCAAGACGGACATTCCACAACCTCTCTGGGCAGTCTGTTCCCCTATTCTGTCACCCTCACAGTAAAGAAATTCTTCCTCATGTTCAGAAGGATCTTTCTGTGTTTCAGTTTGTGCCCATTGTCCCTTGTGCTGTCGCTGGGCACCATACAAGTGAGATACAATATACATAGTGTTTCAGAAATGGCTTTGTGCCTTTGATTAAAAAAGATACTCTAGTCCTTGGAAATCAAATTTCAAGGTACATGGTTAATTTGGTTGGAGTTATTGATCTGTCAGGTGCATGGAATCTTACCTTAAATAAAGACCATTACTGATACATACAGTGGAAAGGGAAGTTTACTGCTAGGAAGATAAACTAAATTGCACTATGGTTGACTGAGTTCAAACTGAATATCTATTTAGGGGTCCAGGTTAAAGGGATACCTACTTTTTTTGCATGGGCGTGGATAATCAGAGTATCAACAAAAACAAACAAAAAAAGAGTTTGGGGAAATAGGGCATAAATATCTGTCATAAGGCATTTTTAAATAGGTCCTAACCAAAGTTTGACCTACAAACATTTTTAGTTGGTTTTTCCATGGAAAAATTGCACCATTTGCCAAAAGCACTGAGATCTCTCACACATGATGTTCCAACAGCTGCATGCAAACAGGAAGCCTGGCAGAGAAGAGAGACTGTACAGCTGCTTATGCTCAGAAGAGGGCTGAGCTTGCATGACTGTTTCCTTCAGACACCAAGTATCCAGTCAGGAAAGAGCAGAATTGCCCCAAAACACGTTTAATATAGCATTACACCTTATCAGGTATCAGGGGAACTAATCATGCTTTATTTCTAAAGGATAGTGGGCCTAGCAAGTCCCATGAATAATGATAGAGTTTCTAAGTTATAGCTACTAATTCTTTTTCAAGTTTTTAAGTTCTTGCTATTACATCAAGAAATCCTGATAACACACAGTTCTGCCATTAAAATCTGAGGGTTCGGGGGTAAATATCTTTAACCTTGAAGAAAAAGAAGGAGAAAAAAGGACATTTTTTTCCTTCCTGAATATGTTTTATCTCCCTGAATGTTAATACAAAGGATAAAGATACTGCAGGGTTGACAGGGACTTTCCAAGAAGAATATCATCAGAGTCCCTTTTTTTCACTGCTACACTGCATGATATAGTGCAATGAAGAGTTACCTGAGAAAATTTAAGACATCCTTCCTCAGGTGTCAAAGGTACTACAATAATATAGCCATGCTTGTGTGGAGATCTGCACAGTAATTCACCATGTTTCTGGCATGGATATAGACAGCTGGCGACTGGAAGGAGTATCTGCTTTAGTAGGTCATTGACCCCACCAACCACTAGACAGTACTTCCCAATTGTTTTGAAAGAGAGAAGACACCCACTGATGTCCAATGACTTTTACAATTTTGTGAGATGTAGGAATTGCCTCATTTCTTTAGTACATTATGTTGACACATCTTTTCAAAGGCATTCATAGGTCTCAGGGAATTCATGCACAGAAACCTAAAGATAAGGGCCTTACCATATTATTAAAAAATTCCTTTCAAACCTCAAATGGAAAAACATGTTTCACTTGGTAGCATTCCACCTGTAAAGGTCACTTCCAAGCCAAACTATTGTGTGGTTCTATGATGATGACACAGCATTTACCATATTCTTTTTCTGTTTTATTTTTTTTGTTGTTTTCATATCTGAATTCAAAACAAACAGTCTTTATTAACAGCATCAAAACAGATAATAAACTCTGGAGACCTATCATATGTTGATTAACATATCATCTATTTAAGTCTACTCAGTCACCTTTGATCCTAGTGAGCAAAACAGAACTATTTCTTTAACTAAAAAAAAGATTCATAATATGTAGAGTTTCCATGTCAAATGGAAAGAAAAACTGCAATTTTTCTATTAAAATTAAAAAGAACAAGAGAAACAAGACAATTTAACAGTGAAAAAGGTTTTTTTTTTCTGCTTACAGAGAGAGAGGAAAAATATCTAGGGAATTAAATACAGTGCAAGCAAAACAGTGGAGAAAACATGCATATGTAATCTTAATGAATCATGGAGTAGAGCAATGTACCTTGAGTGATCATCCACTTCGTACACCTCCCCAAGGCATGATCAGTGAGAAAAAGAACAGAAAAATCACTTCAAAATTTCTGAAAACTGTCTTGATGAACTTGCATGAACAAATATGTTTTCTAAAAGACAAAATTATCAAGGTTAATAATTCTGATAGAACAAACAGGAAAGCTGAAGAAGAAAAGTGTGACAAAGGTTTTTGTAAATGGTATTTTTTCCCAGTGTCTGGAACTAATATCTTATTTTTGGCAGTGTCTGACTGGATATGAAGAATCACTGAAATAGCATGTCAGAGCACTGATAGGAAAGCTATTTCTTTGTTCTTTTCCCTGTGCACTGTGCAGGTAGGAATATTTGATTTCATACATCATTTGCAAATTGCTGTGGGGATTCCAGAAAGCCGATTCGACTTTACAAAATTGATGAATGAGAAAAAAAAATACTGCTGTGGTTTTGTGTCTGTTGCTTTTGGAAGCTGCACGCCTGGGACTTTGGTAAACTGGGCATTACTAATGATTCATAGTCACAGTGCTACAGTGAAAACGCTGAAGCTTCTTTTAACCCTCAAGGAACTTGTTCATCAGAATGCACAAATTATTTACATTTTACTGTTTTTTTTACTGGTCACCTTTAATAACAGCAAAAAAAGAAACACTACAAAATTAAGTTTTTCAATCTAATAAAGCTTTTAAATGAAAATGCTCAAGCAGCAAAACTTGAGGAAGAACACAATACAGGGGATAAGGGAACCAAACAGGACTGCAAGGGGGACATGATGTGCAACTACTGCTGCATCAGTCACAGAGAGCTGGTTTGCACAGCAGTGTACCCAGTGCTGATGTGAAAGGGACACACTAGTCCACTTGGATTTTTAATGATTTTAACAGAGCTACATCAGATCTAAATTGAGAAGGAATTTATAAAATCATCTAAGCTGTTACATGCACAAGACCCGGAACCTAATCCATTTATATTTTGTTTGAACTGTAGAAATCATCTTTTAGTACACTAAATGAAAGAGACTTCCATGAAATAGTCAGTGAACTACAAAGCAATCATTCACAATTCAAAAGAGCAAAAATGATAGGCATCCTAAATCAAACAATATTACATAAAGGTTTGAAAAATGTTACATAAAAGTTTCTAATTGCTAAAAATACTGAGAGAATTTTTTAAACCAGAGAGAGAAATGTTATTTTGTATAGAGGAATGTGTGGTTTTATCACTTCATTATATAATTACTAATCTATGTTCTACAGACAATAATCTGCAGAAATTAATGAAAATAATTAAATACAAGCTAAATATCTGATAGATGTCAGTTCCTTCAACTATAAGTTGAATGGATGACCTTTAAAGTTATCAACGACATAGAGAGGCATACCAGTGGTGATCATCATGAAGTTGCTATTGCTGCTTCCAGCTCAGAGCAAGCTGGTATGGACCTGCAGGGTGAAATGAGGCAGATATACCTCATGAGGAAGATGCTCCTGACACTGCTATTTCTCCCTCACACCAAGATGAAAAAGCAGTTTCCCTTTTACAAATCCATGGGGAAGTCCCTCGCAGGGACCTGAACAACCACTGTTACCAAGTAAATTAACCAAAATAAAGAAAGAATTCCTTTCAGTAGAACATAGAGACTACTCCACAGCCTCCACAGAACTGAGTCAGATAACCTGAGGGTTAATATCATAACACTGTATCACCTCAGACAGACCATACCTCTGTCCCAGCAGGCAGCTTTCAAGACTTACTTCAGTGATAAAAGGGAAGAAGGCAACATGGAACTCAGGTATGAAAAAATGGGGCTCAGCCTTCACTGAAAACCTTCTCAGATTAACCAGTCTCACTGCCAGCAGAGGGACAGCACAGAGGCTTCCTGCTCACACTGACCACACTTCCTTGCCTATCCCCATTAAATCTGCAGTTTGACTGGGGAAATATCTTTGAGTAAAAAAAAAAACATTCTTCATCACTTACTGGTTAAGATGTATGCCTGCTTCTTCAACACATACATCTCTAATTGAAGGGATGGGTCCTACTAAATTGTCTGTGTCCTGTACCTGTAAACCAACAAGTATAACTCAGTGTACCTTCTGAGAGAAAAATGGGAGTGTAGCATTGCCTAACCTTGTGCATTAAAGTCCAAAACCCAAACCTGACATAGAATTAACTACATTTGAATACCACTATTAAAACTTATCAAAATACCCATGAGAAATTAGTAATTCTGTAAAATATGAAGAAAAACATTCAAATATCTGTTATGGAAGTTAATACAATCCTGATGATATATCAAATATAATGTCAAAAGAAAATATCTCCACTACTCTTCAAAAGTCATCTTACTTTTATTTTAAATTTGGACACTATCATGATATAAAATAAAAGAAGATCTTACGGAGTTACTACATGCAAAGATATCCATCATGATATATATGCATTAGCAATAATGTTTGCAATCATCCTTGAAATCAACAAAACTGCAATCCTTGAAATCAACAAAAAATGAGTGAAAGAATACCGCACATTCTTGCTGCATAAACACTTAATTAGCAAACACATTTTAAAAAAATGAAATAGGCAAACATTCCACAGGTATCAGATATCAAAAAAAAGCCTCATTTTTCAATCTTGATTTATCCAAGACAACACTCTCCAGAGTGCTAGAAGGTGAAACTGCTGGGAAAATACATGTCCTCACTCATATATTTTACAAGCTTTGTGTTGTCACAGGGCAAAAGAAAACCAAACAGAACCCTGCAAGGCATATAAACACAGCGTCCTCATTGATTTTGCTTCCCCCACTATCAATCCTTTATCCAAAACTACTAAAAATCTCTCAAATAAGCAAGAACAAGTGTGTGCTGGGAATGTGTATTGGGTTTGAGTAGCCAAGTTTTGGTAGCAGGGGGTGTCAGGAGTGGCTTCCCTGAGAAGCTGCCAGAAGCTTCCTGCATTTCTGACTGGGCCAATGCCAGCCAGCTCCAAGATGAATCTGGTGCTGGCCAAGACCACACCCATCAGTGACGATAGTAGCAACTCTGGGATAAAATATTTTGGAAAGGAGGAAAAAACTGCACAACAGCATTTGCAGCTGGAGAGGGGAGACGGCAACCCTGTGGGAAACCAAGGTTGGAGCAGGCTCCTGGAAAGACCTGTGGACCTGAGGGGAGAGGAATTCTTGATGGAGCAGCTTTTCTGGTAGGACTTGTGATCATGCAGGAGAAGGTGAAGAGTATGAGGAAAAATTTCCTATCCACCTGCACCACTATCTGTCAAGGACATAGAGAAAATCTGGAGTAAAATTAAGCTTAGGAAGAAGGGAGGGGGGTGGGGGGGAGATGTTTTAAGATTTGGGTTTATTTATCATTATCCTACTGTCATTTGATTTGCAATAAATTAAATTAATTTGTCTGAGTTAAGTCTGTTTTGCCCATGATGGTGATGAGATCTCTCCCTGTCTTTATCTCATTCCACAAGATTTTCATCATCTTTTCCTCCCTGTGACCAGTGAGGAGGGGAGAGATAGAGCAGCTTGTTGGACATCTGAAATCCAGCCAAGGTCAACCCACCACAGAGTGAAACCTAAGTTCCAGTTTTAAGGACAAGCTAATATGACTGGAACAAATCCTTCACATAAATCCCAAATTTGCATTTCCAGGAACAAATGCTTGATATGCATAAGAATTCAAGCAATATCTGTTACAGGCTAGTACCACACCAATTCCCAAAGCTCAGCAACTGAGAAAAAGGAGTATTCAGCTCCACAAGTCACCTCAACCAGGCATCAAGCACGCTTTCCACTTCAAAGGATGACAGCACCAAGAACTAAATTAACATGAAAGCACAATCCACCCATGCGTATCCATTCACACATGCAATACATACCCCCAGACTTAGCTGCAGCAGCTCCCACCCCTGACTAGCAGAGCAAATAAGAAAACACCTTAATGCTCAGTAGACCCGATTGGCACCTGAAATGTCAACACAGAAGTTTCTGGGAAGAGCAAATCTAAGAAAGCAATAAAAGTGCTCCAGGACCCCACCACAATATTAGCACAGAAACAGTCTACTTTGGCACAACCAAATGCGCAAAATTAAATCAAACCATATGCTGACTGACCTATCTCAAAATAGGTGAGGACATAAACAGGCAGAAAATACTAGGTAAATACTTGATGCTCCTTTCTTAACATAAATAAAAGCTTTTATACCTTAATACTGCATTATAGCTTTAATCACACCTATACTCAAAGACTAAAGAGGAGAAACAAGTGATAGTCCAGTTTCCACTCTCTGGGGAAATTGGATGGACTCATAGAATTTTCATCTTTAGTATTTTTCACTATCAATCAGGCTGGACACAAAAAATTTCACTTCCCAAGAAATTTTGCTCTTTCACCTTGGATCTTCTACTGAACTGTAAAAGCAGACGTCACATGAAATGCACCAATAATCTGTTTCAGAAACAGTGTTTCACATGAATATGTCTACTCCTGCTAATTAAATATTTTTCTTTGATTTATTCCACAGTACTTAAACCAAGTAGCAATAATTATTAAAATAAATGCCTGCAAAAATAATTTCACAAATGCCTGTAGTATTTAACTTCTTTTTTTTATATTTCTGCCTTCTCAATTCTCACAAAAACCACTAAAAACCAGACAACAAACCAAACAACCAAACAACCAAACAAAAATCTCCAAGCCAAAACAAACAAACAAAAAGCTCTTACCAAAAGCCCAACAGCTTTTAATACTTTTTAAATTTGCATACTTCTGGATAATTTACCAATCTTACTAATGAAAGGCTAGAAAGGGAAGTGTATTAAAAATTTTATTTAAAAAAGTGCTTGAATTTAGACTTTCAGGGAAAATGTTATTACTGTGTTACAACTCAATGTTTGCCCTGATATTATTAATGAAAAAAGTATAAAAAGACTCTTCTCTGAACATGGTGTTATTATAGATACGTACAACTCTGAATATGGCTTTAATTAAATAATTTGTGGCAATTTTAAATCATAGCCTTTACAATAGAGAGCATGATTCATCAGTCAGAACAGCAATCACTACTTCTGTCATCCTAACAGAAATGAAAAACAGTCTCAAAATTCAGGATTTCACTTTACCTCAAACATATTTTTTTAATAATTTTTAATTAGAAGAAATTCTTATTGAACTCTGAGGATAAAATACAAAAGCATTAATGATGGAGAAAGCAAAAAATAAATTTGTAGACCTCTACCAGCAGAATTTATTAAACAAAACAATATGTTTGAAGGAATAATTTTATTTAAATCTAAAAATTGTTAAAATTACTACATTGTTCTGAATTACCAGTGCTTCATAATGACTTTCTAAACCACTGCACAATTTAAAAGAGCCTCTTGTTTTAAAATTAAAAATGCTGTCATGTCTTAGAGTATATGTTAATTAGCAGCCATATTTTTCACATCAAAGGTAGCAACAACTGCATTTTTGAATGAACAGAGGAAAATAAGGATTTGGATTAAATAAATTAGCAAAACTCCTCTCTCTGGTAAATTCATACTTCCCTGACTGTTCCTTTTATTTGGTTCTATTATGGCTTTATTTCCTGCTTCCTTCTATATGCTGAACTTTGAAAGTTTGCAAGCAAGGTTTATTTTATTCACTTTTTATCAGAGTTCTTATTCAGTTTTTTTTGCAAGCTTACTGTGTTTGAGAAGGATTGTCAAGAAAGACTTCAATACACACAAAATGGAAAATGAAGACCTCAGGACATTTTTTTTCCGAGAGAAGCCCAAATTGAAATATGTCACTACATTTACTAGGCAATTGAAATAGGTAATAACAATGGTTTCTGCACTATATTTAAATTTAGATTACCAGAACTGTTGAAAGATGCAAAATTCAGCCAGATAATTGCATAGGCTTTACTGCATATGTTCTTTGAAGGAGAAACTTGCAGAAGAGAAAAAAAAATTGTTTGGTTACCTTGGAGTGTTCTAATAATTTGTAGAAGTTTATAATAAATAATTTGCAAAAGCAAACAACTTGCAAAGGTTTGTTCTCAATACCCACTTCAAATCCTATTTAGAAAATTAACTGTACATTTCAAATCAGAGTTCAGTACTCAAAGCACTCTGAATAGCCAATGAGTTAAACATGTTTAGCTTGTTTTAAAATCACTCAATTTATTTTGAATGCCAGAAATCAAAAACCACTTTAGGAAAAAATTTGCAATTGTTTTGGTCTTGCCCCAAATCTTTGCATATTTTTAGGAGCCCCAATTTCCTGTGGCTACCAGTTTCATTGCCGGACTAACCATTACAAGAAGAGCTGTTTTGTTTACTGTGAATGTGACTCCTATTAGTTTAAAATTATTACAGGTCTTGTATCAGAAGAGACAGGGCATATGGAAACTCATATGGAAACTCAATAAACCTCTTGGTCATATCCTTTCTGAGACATAATTTTCCAAGACTGAAGAGTCCTGAAAAGAGTAGCCTAGTCTAGCCTAGGGTACTTATTACTCATGTGTAAACTTTCTCCATATCTTTGATTACCACTAATGTACTTCCCTAAATTTTCTCACTTTGTATCATTCTTTTCTCTCAAGCTAAAGGAACACTGTACAGAGAATACATCCTTCAGAAAAGCATGCAATTATACAATGACTTGATTTCATTTGCTGTGATCTCTATTGCCTTCCTAATAACCCCTAACAATTCTTTCATGACTGCCAGTGATGAGCAAGTTTACATTTTTGAGGCACACTCCTTTGTAATTGAAATCTACCATCTGGCTACAATGATTGTGAATCTATTTTAAATGGCATTTTCAGGTTTGTCCACTCCCTTTACCATCGGTATCACTTTAAATTTATCTACATTGAATTCCATGTTATTAGCTGGTCACTGAATCTTGTAAAACTTTGTACAATTCATCACAGTTGACCCTTGTCTCACCACCAAGGTTTCATTTTAGACAGATTCACAAAATTCTTCTGCAGCGCACCACAAGTTGCAATGTACTTCACATAGCCTGCGGGATGTGGTGTTATGCACACAGTCCTTCAGCATCGGAAACACCACAGGTGTCCAGTCTCAGGTAGTTTAGAAAGCACCCATTAGCTTATAGAAAGTCTTCACGGGGTAAGCAGAGTGGAGAGAGTATTTAAAGGTTTTGATCTATTTTCATGCAGGAAGGACCTCCAGAACTCAAGAAATAACATAATTTTCAGTCCTCTGCATGGAGTATAAATTGGATCAGACTTTATCTAACCATACTGTTATTTGTAACAGATTTTATTTTCACGTATGTAATATATTCTGTAGCTGCTGGCAATAAATTGCACATTAGGTGACTGGCGACATGATGAGTCATTGTATTTGTACTTGGGATTTTCATGGAATATTATATTGGAATAGCTATTCACTGTCATTGTAGGAATTTTTTGCCTATCTTGTTTTTTTTTCATGCAGTCTCCCTTTTTGGAACGGAGCAGAGATACAGTGATTTCTGATTGAAACTGCAGGGACATTGAATATAAACTCCTCATGCGTTTTATTATGGAAAGGCCCTTATAACTGAAAATTTCAGGCCTGTTGCATCTTTGCATAAGGATACAGAATTTCTATTATTTCATCCACAATAGATAACTCTACACTGAACAATCGTCTCTTTCAGCATGGCTGAATTTACAATGTTCACAAATTCTTATATAAGCTAGTCAGTCTTCAACATCAAAAGCCCTTGTTCTTAAATCAAATTAAGTACATTTCTATTGTATAGGCCTTTTATATAATAGAAGCATTTCCAGTCCCTGAAGAATCTGAATTCCTGCTTATACCCCTTCAAAAGCTAGGCACTAAAAAGTATGCCTTCCATAGAATTTCCAAAACAACATTGAGTGCCATGAGAACTTATGAGAATGATACTACAGGTGTCCTGGTCTTCAAGTGCCTTCCTTAAAAGGCCATATTATGCTTCTATAATAGAACAACTTGTGGAATGAATTGTAGACAAGGGGGAAAGTCATGGGTGCCAACTGTCTTGACAGTAACAAGGCTTTCAACACTTCCACATTAAGGTCTGGATGGTTGAACTGCTAGATGCACAAATAAAAGGTGAATGACTGGAATCAGAGGATCATGGTAATGGTTTTTACACTAACTGGAAGCTTGTAACAAGCGAAATTCCACTTTTTACTGTACTGGCGTCTGTACAGAATCCAAAGCATTTGACCAAAACTAAGAATAATTCATTCCAACTGACCAGGTCTGGGAAACCTGCTTTCTTAATGAATGCCCAAAATGAGAAAAGAGAATACAAAATGAAGAAGCTTGCTTGGCAATTTAAGTAAGTGTTTTCATACCTCCTTTTCTTAGTTCTTTTTATCTTACCTTTTAATTATCTGAATTGCATTCATTTTCTGTGATTGTAGATTTCGCTTCTGATGCTACCTATTATTTCCTGTTTCTCATTTGAGTCTCTCCTCACTCTATTGCTTTCTAGACAAAAAAGGTATAATTTGAATCCTTCTTTAAAACTGAGATAAAATTTCAATGAAGTAGTTAGAAAAATAACCCCCTAGCAAAATGGTCAATATACGCCATCTTGTACTAATATCACGCATTTCAATCACTTTGAAAAAACTACTTTGTTTTTTATTACCGGAACATTTGATTTGATTATAATTTTTTCATGGCAAGACTGTGTTCATATTTATTGATCATATAATTATCTTGTTGCTGATAAATAGTTGTATTGATAAAACTTAAATTGTGCCAATCTTCTACTATAGAAATACTCAATTATCTCAGTAGCACTGGACAGAATGAGAGAAGTTCTTTCTGTACAGTTTTATAATTTGCTGATTTGAAAATATATGTTCTTACTTCTGTAAATTTCTACTAGCTACAGTCACATTTTAAAATGTAAATAGACATTACAAAAGAGAGAAATTTTTATATTTTCAAGGATTTTAAAATAGTAGAATGCTTTACTGAGACCTTCAATTTTCTGGGTATTTTTCCGTGACACAGTCTGAAAATATCTCTTGATTTTTACATTGTTTTAGCAACCAAGGACATGGCTGTACTTTACTTGTCAGTTTGATGCTGTCCATTTGACAGGTTATCTGTCTTCTTTTCTGATAAAAATGTTTGCAACAAAATACCTCCAAGGTTTTCACTGAAGTCTTTTAGGTAAGTAAAAACTCCAAGACCAGTGACGCAGACCTTTGGGAATTACTTTACATAATGTAGCATTTGTTTGCTGAACTTCCCCCCCTTTCCCTAGCTGGTAAGTACATCTATATATAGTTTGCTATATTACAAATAAATCATGCGCAGTTTTAGCTGCTACAAAGTAGGAAGCAATATGTAGCTACTGTACAAGGTCCCTGTGTAATTTCAAGCTGTGGTAAAGTACACAATTCAGCAACACTTGCAGTTTCACAATAAACCTGCACAGTATAGCAGAGATTATTTATCATATCTTGTGTGATACAAGAGAAAATTAGTATTTTCAGTAGTATTAGAAACACAACTTGTTATGCTTCTAACTTTTAGATGATCTGGATTGCATATTATTTTGAAAAAAGCCACAGAAAATGTAGAAGATTAAAAGAAAAGATTAACATAATTCTACTGATGGACTCCAGATATGGTAGCATTACAGAATAAAGTGCCATTGGTCACAAGAATACAAAGAGAAACTAGTTTTCTCTCACTGAAATGCTGTGTCACAACAGAGAAGTAAAATCAAGAATTTCTCATATTCCATGTTCAAATCACCCAATCTCCAATGTGAATGGGCTGACTATCACCTGCAGCTCTCTCACCAGTGCATCGTGAGTCTCCTGGGCTTGCCTCATAAAATATTGATTTGTCAATATACAGCTGCAAACAGTTTTGGTGCAACCACTCCCGGAAGCATTCTTAGTGCAGATAGCCTAAAGGCCCCTCTAGCCTCCTAGCATGAATTTTCCTTCAGCTACAGCACCCTTAGGAGGCTGAGCAACTGAAGAAAACTTGGATCACAACTGGCAGCAAATTGCAAACTATTGGGAATCACCCTTCCCACATCTCGAAGGTTTTGGAAGGCCCACCTCCTAACTTACAGACACTTTTTGGTTTTGAGTCAGATTTTCATGTGACATTTTCTGTAAAAAAGAACAGAGTTTCTAGAACTGTGGACCCATACGAAATTTTATTTGTTTGTTTGTTTGATTCTCACTAACAGACACACATTTGCTGAGAAAAAGTCCTTTTTCAGTAAGGCTTGGTAAGTACAATAGTAGTTAAATGTGAAGTTCCATACCTATGTGAAAAGTTCACTAAGTGTTTTTTCATGAATTCTATTTCAATGAAAAACTGAAAACACCCCAGTTAGGATATTTTGCTAATATATTAAAAAAAAAATCTATCCTGAAATTTTTATGTTTGACATCATTTAAATTTTTAAGGGCAACAAATGAAATGGACATTTGAAACAAGTTCAAGGTTTTATTTCAAGTAAAAAAAATTAACACTTTTCCCCCCAGATTTCATCATGCACCATGAAAAACTTTTGGTTTTCATCTAGCAAACCCAATACTTCTTTCTCTTCCACTATATTCTAATCCACCCTTTGAATGAAAAAAACTTATTGCTGCATATCTTTATCTACATACAAAGGGTCCAGGCTAGCACCCCATATTTCAAGAAATAAATATAAGTAAGTAAGAATTTCTCCTATTCTGTCATATCCTCAACAGCCATGTTGTTAGCCAGCATTTCACAGCTGAAATAGTTTATCTCCTTCCTCATCAAATGCACACTCTATTTACAATACATAACTTCAAAGTAATGCTGCTGGCTGTTGTGTTCATGAATAAAACAGTCCAAAACACATATGCTGTTAACATCAGTGAGTGATTATCTATTGTGTAGGAACACAAAAAAATAATCAAACAAATAATTATAGAACCCCTTACAGAGTTTCTTAAAAATAAAGTCTGCATAAGTTTTGATGTAATTTCTTAATCATATCCATTTCATTACGTTGTGAACAATTGGACACATACTATGTTGTAAAGAACAGATACTATATAAAGAATTTCTGTTGCTGAAGACAGCATGGGAACTTTTTAAGGTCTTGCCAGGAGTATTGCATTTAAATATTATTTTTTAAAATCAGTTAGACTGTTATACTTGTACACCCAGGTTGGGGAGTTTTTTTCCACATTCCCCTAGATTTCCTGAAAAATTTTCTTCACTTCTGTCCTTATAAATAAAAAAAGTCAGCTAAATAAAAGTTGTTGCTGTGAAAGAGTGTGCTAATTTTTTTTTTTTTTTTTTCTTTGCACTGTCCTAGCAGATTAGAAATCCAAATCCAATTCAAATTTCAGCTGGAAGTTCTTTGTTTGGCTCAGTAATCACCACTCTCTTCTTAAATATAAAATATTATCTTTTTAAAATTTTGTAGACTTTTACTTAATATCAGTGGAAAAATTGCACAAAGTTTTCATGAATAAATGCAATTTAGAGTGTTCAGACTTTGAATGCAACTAGGCTTTGTTGATCAAATAGCACAGAAAATGCAATATCCCAACAATATATTTAACAAGCTCGATCAATATATATTCTAGTTGCATATAGTGTCATTCTATTTCTTTAACCATTAGTGGAATAAAGGAGAGATCTAATATATGTCCAGATTAGTGATTAAATTTATTCCGAAATAATCTTGATATAAAACTTGCAGTGTTTGTATTTTTCTGCAATGTCGTATAACTCCCAAAGTAATTTTCTTCAAGAGACATTATGGAACTCTAGATTAATCTTGCTGGTTTTAGTCTTCATTTATTAAAGTAGCACATACTGTTACTCAACAGCCCAGCTTGTATGAATGTGTTCATATCTCTGCATCTGAGTAAGGATTTCTAATTTATAATACGGTTTTGCATATTGTTACCAAGTCAGAGACAGATTTAGTTCTATGGAGGTGATTACCCCTTTCAAACCATTGCATATGGTTATCTTCAAAATAACTCCAGGTTCACCTCCTTATTTTAAAGATAAGGAAGGAAGAAACAAGGAATTACAGAGGTTTTCTCCAAATCCCACAGAAAACTATGTCAGAGCACATAACACATTCAATTCTCTTGTATCTCCATCTTATATCCCAGCCTTACAACCAGGCTTCCTGTTGCTGCTGCAGATAAAACTGTGAAGTTTTGAGAAGAAAAATTCCCTAAAGTCTGGAATATAGCCCTGCACAGCTAACAGCTAGAAACAAATACTCATATACAAAATAAGAAAAGCTGGAGGGAGAACAGAGAGAGAATGGAAAAAAGGCAAGCCAAATACTTTAATTTAGAAAGGAACATTTTCAGAAACAAATATTCAGTCTCTAAAATCATGCCAAACAAGGCTGAAAAACCTTAGTTTAATCAAGTGCTTTTCCACAAATGAAATTCAAACCAGAATGAATTGCTTCGTCCTCAGAAGACACATAAAGCAGACGATCCTCAGGCCGGAGAATCTCTTATAAAGCACATGGAGAAACTCCTGCTAACTCATAGCTCCTTATAGAGAATGCTTTTCTTGAGCCTTGCTGTACAGATGAGACATCAGGCTTTGCAGTCCCCATGGTCAGATGCAGGGGGAACGCACACAGGTGCATGTAGGAAACATTCCATATCCTGCCATGAATTCAGGCTGAAATCTTTGGTAAGGTCATGCCTAAAATATTCCGTTTCCCCTTCAAGTGATCCTGAGTTTTTGCTATGCTTCTCCTAAGGGCAATGCTGCGTACTAATTTTCCCCCAAACAAATATTAAAAACTGAATACTTATAGGCGAGGAAGTAAAAATAAGTATATAGAGCAAATATGATGATACACACTCATGCCTGCACCAATAACACATGTTAAGCTTACAGTCTGGTAACGTTGTTTTTTATAACACACTATTAAGATTGATGAGATTTACTAACATTAAATATTTGAAACCAACAAACTACCATTATTAAAATAAAGATACATTTCTGAACTCTTTTCCTAGCTTCCTTTCTTTCATCTTGTTACTGAAAAACATGTAGGTCCCAGCTGTGTTTATATTTTCAAGGTTTAAAAATAAATTTTTTAAAATCAAGCTTTCTTCAGACCACTGCTTAATCCCCTGCACTGCTGAACATGAAATAAATGAATGAGTTAAGAGGAACTCAATCACTATTTGAACACAGTGACTATGCAAAACTGAGATGACAAGTATCAACTTCTTTCTATTAGGTTAAAACCTAAAATCTGAGAGGACCCTTATTTCACTAAGAATTAAATTGTACTGAATGCACACACAAGGGTACCAACAATGAAGTGATAGATGTTGTAAACTCAGGTATTCCAGGATACATCATTAACAATAACAAACATAATTTGATGACAATTACATAAGTTATCCTAACAGGATAAATGCTAATGACTAGCTAATGACCAAATATCTGAAAATATAGTTTATTACAGTTATTAAGTATATAATTTTTTTTAAAAAAATCAAACATAGATGATCAACATGACCTTCAGATTAAGAGAATAAAATCATTCACTGAGAATATTCAAGAAGCTTCAAATTCTATTTGAAATTTTGCATTTTTTTTTGCTTATTTATTTTCCCCCAAGGGCTCTGAAATAACACTGAATAGTTATAATTAAATTGCAACCCCGATTCATATGATTTCTATTCAATGTACCACACAGTAATATAGTAAATTGCAAGCTTCCAATATGCCACAGCATAACTTAGAAAAAGCAGATTTAGAGGTGGGGGAAGCAGTAAAGTCAATTTCCTGGTCTGATAGAACCCAGAAAAGAATGATGTTGTGTAAAACATTTTGAAGGTAATCACCAGTAAGTCTGAATCTTACAAAAGATGTCTCTCAGGAATAATAAATACAGGAATACTGTATACAGAGAAAAGTATGACAGAAAAAAAGTAGCCATAAATGCAAAGGCTATGCTTTTCAGCAAGGATATACAAGTGCTGCTAAGAAAGAGGGTCCCAAAGTGTGAACCCTAGTTAGTCTTTAAAAAGACACTTTTGATGAAGAAAACAGAATAGTGTACTGTAACATTGCATTGGAAAAACAGGGTTGAAATACTGCTTACTGAACCAACAGAAAAACCAGGTCTCTTTAATCTAGAAGGGAAGAACTTGATCCTGAGGAACTTAAACCAAGAGAAATTCCTAGTAGAAATGTCTTTCATTCACTTTGCTAGATCAACATGGTAAACAGGTTTTTGCTATTAAAAAGGGTTCCTTTCTAAGCAGGAAGAGCTACTGTCTAACCCTAGGAAACATCAACATCCTGGCACTTGGATGATGATCGCTGAAATTCTAGTGAAGTATTTTGCTGGTGTTACAAATAAATGTACTTAAAACAATACTTTTCTGTTATGGATTTAGACATTGATGTCTTCTCAGTGTTTAAGAAACTGAACAATCAGACCATTTCCATGCTTCAAAATACTTACTAGACTGATTTTCAACAGCAATACATGTTGCCAGTGGATAGTTCCTATTCATTATCAATCACTATCAATACGTGTTCAAAGTAACTATTCATTCCAAATGGATTTTAGAGCCAGAAAGCATAATGCTCCTTTATGGACTCTGATGTGACGAGTATGATTTCAGTGATATCCTCATCTATTGGTGTCAGGACGTTTTTCCATGTGTCATTTATTGGAGTCTGCAATAGCTGATTTGTGCTGCTCAAGAGGTAGATTTGGGTGATGGATGATGCGGCCCACACACCAATTCTAAAGAGTGGCTCTTTAGTTGAAAAATAAGGGGACACCTCATGCACTGCTGCAGTAACAGACAACAGTAGTACTAATTCTCACGGGTACTTGAAATTGCCGAGTCTGGAGGAAAGGTGGGACACATGTCCCTGACCAGCCTGAGCTTCTGAATACTACCAGCATATGATTGCCAAGACATCACAGTACAGACACCTTGGGCTACATATTCTAACTGCTCCCTGCCCAAGTATGGATGAATGGAAGATTAGCCTGTGACTGGAGGAGATTCCATGCAAGGACATACTTTCTGTACACTGTTTAGGTCTTTTCTTCCAGTGTATAGATTTATGCACGAATTCACATCTCTAGGGAGCAAACATTTAACTAGATAACGTCTATGTAGAACCAGATTTGAACATCAACTTCCTGCACCAACAGGTGATGAGACAACATGCTGTCATGTGAACAAGAAACAAAAGGGTATTTTGTCGGTATGTGGTGGCGGGTGCATAGAGAGGAGACGAGTCTGATCAAAATCCTTGCTGCTGTAGACTTCAGTAGTGCTCTTAGGAGTTCTATCTGCTGAGCATGCTAGACGCCAGAGAACCCAGCATTCCTGCGGTTTTTTTCATGCAATTAACTGTTTGGAGAAAAAAGCAATACACATACTTTACCAGTCAGTTACCAAGACACGGATCTGACAGTTAGGAAGCAGAACCTTTACCAGTGCATCAATTTGTTCAGGCATTTTTCACACCATGCGGCAAAATTCTTCCATCAGGTTATATTTAATGTCCCTGGTGTCCAGCCAGTCCCACAAAATGAGGAAAAGGTGGCATCCACCTCTTCTCAGAATGGGCAGATCCCATTCTTACCAAATTGCTATCTGCAGGCTGACTGCCTTTTCCTTGGTATCTCACAGATTTTTTTTTCTTGAATCCTTGAGCTGCTGACTGTTACCATCTCAACAATTTCATTTCTGTCTGTGTTGTCCCTTTTATTGTCATACATGGCTTTAGCTCACGTCCTTTCTCATTTTTTAGCAGCAGACTTCATAATAAAATTGAATCAAGATCACACCACTGTGTTGTGCCAAATGAGGTCTGAAGTGACAGGCTGAAGGTTACAGTTTGCTATCACTGCAGCTAGGAATGTCATTGAACACCTGCTCATTAAATACATTCAGTGCCATGTGAAAACCCAAGGCCAGAAGCAAGAATGGATAATGATCCTGGTCTACCATGAATCTAAGCCATTTACAGTACAAAGAGCTGGTAGAAACCTGGAAAAAAACTTCAGATTGAGAAATGGGAATCAGACATTTTTTCTTGAACAAGAGGATTATCCCCACTAAGTCAGTATCCTGCAACTGAATTTTTCAGAACATGTGGTTCAGGTTGCTCGAACCTGAAAGTGTTTTTTAATAAGTAACTAATATGAAGACTTAAAACACTGGTATGGACAGCTATTTGAAAAAAAAAGCCCATCCCCACATAACTTATGTAAAGTCAAGATTTAGTTATTATAACTGAAATCCTAACTGATCAGTGAATTACAGAAGTCCAGATCTAATAACAGAAAAAGAAAAACTGAAAGAAAAGAATGCTACTCTATTAAAAAATATCAGTACAAATAATAGTAACATAGTTTTAACTACTCACATTTCCAAGTAGCTGCCTCTTTTTAAAGTTATAGTCACTCTTCTCCTCTCCAGCCAGGCCCTAAGGTTGATGTCTTCAGTCTGGACTATTAGGGGTGAGGAGGAAGATAAAGCAAAACCACTGTATTTCCTTCGTCCTTTTCTGAGAGGTTAAGGTTTGTTTTTCATTTTGATGGTTTCCTCCTCCTCACTCTGGATCTGTTTGGAGTAATTTTCTGTATTTCCCGACACATTTTTACACCTTGTTTTCTTCACTGTCAGCAAGTTCATGTTGCATTGAAGTTTTGCAGTTCCTCCTTTTTAGGGTTGTTCCGTACCCTCACAGCAGTTGGGACTGGGGGAAGCTTGGCCATGTGTAGACAGAAAGTACTTGGGAAACTGATTTTCTGGTCTGACCAGAAAAGTTTGTCGCATTCTCAGTAAGTTGGAGTGGGTAGCCTGTATGTGAACTCGAAAAATCATGGTGCCTTTGTGAGATGAGCTGTTTCTTGAAGCTGCTCTTAACAGGAAGCTGTTTGTAAAAGATACAGTTTAGCCCAATGCACAGCTTTGATGAAAGAAACAATTCAAAGAAAAAAATCTAATGTAGTGCCTCAATTCAGAGATATCTGTTGTACAAAATGACCAGAAAGGCAGAGTCTGCCTAAACTGGGAGGATAGATCAAACTGACAAGAAAAAAATATGATAGCAATAATTGCTATAAGTCTCCAGGGCTCAATAAGGAAACTGGTCAGAGATTTGGAACTGACTTATGAAGATAGAAGTTAAAACATTTATCATAGCAAATTTCATTTAGTTTGACAGTCAGAAGCAAATATGAAATGTGGAAATGTTAAGAAATGGAACATAATGTACTGTCTTCACTGTCCAGGAGTGTATGCAAAACAACGAATTCAGCCTTTCTTAGATTTAGTGACAGGGACACACATGCACATTTTTTATAACATACCAAAGTTTATGAATCTTTGCACTTAATAATAATTGCAGCTTTAGTTGTATGAAATGCTGGACAAAGCATATTGTCTTCAGGCCTTTCAAATGAGAAACTCAATTACAGGATGAGATGTATTCCTCATATATAACAAAGCTTTCATTGTAAGATGGTGTGTTACATCAAAATCGGGAAAAAGTACATAAACATATAATTGTAGTAAAGGACTTACACAGAATTTATAAAACATTGTTTACTGAATGAAAGGTTTACTTTGACTCATGACATGATTATTAAAGCAAATTCATTTGTGAATTAAATGCCTGTAAATACTATGTTGACTAAAATTTCTTTCAAAAGTTTGGTAAAAGATCAGTTTATATTAAAAAAAATAACAAAAGAAAAAAACCCATCCACATAAAAACTCAGCTTTGGAGGAATTTGGAGAAAGTGATACTTACATGACATGGTCATTTAAAAGGTAATCTAAAACCAAGGCAAAACACAAAAACAGGACAATAATAAAGGGGCATGAGGATGTAAGAAATTAAAGAGGAGAGGGAACAAGCAATCACTGGGAAAATTAATAAACAATGAGAAAAAAAGATGTGCTCTCCTCTATATAAAAAAAATGATCGTTGGGGAAACAGAGAAGGAAATAGAGGCATAATTGAGACGCAGTAGATGTAGGCTTTGGAACCAGCATTTTTACCAGAAAACTAAAATGCCAAGGTGCTACAAAACAGATTTCAATAAATTATTTTAACATTAAAAAAATAAGAAAGGATGGAAAGGTGAAAGTGGGGCACATACTAAAATTCATCTAAGAGTGAATAATGCAAGAGCTGGTTCTGCAATGGAGAGAAAGAAGAATATTAAAGTGGGATATATATTCAGTGGGAAAATTCTGGGAATGATCCATCCTTATACACTTATGTAAAATATGTAAATTTTGAGAACACAGAAGTGACATCATCATAAGTAGTAGATACTTAGACTGAACTATTAATGACCTTAGAACAAGGGCATACATGTGAATAAATTTGCCTATAACTCTTATCAGTTCCCCTGTCAGGACACTACACCTGGAGTATTGTGTTTAGTTTTGGTACCTGCTGTGCAAAAGAGATGTGGGCAGGCTGAAGAGGGTCCAGAGAAGGGTAACAGAGATGATCAAAGGACTGGGAAGTCTGCCATATGGGAAAGGCTGCAAGAACCTGATTTGTACAACCTGGGAAAAAGAAGGTTTGGGAGAGCCGTCATTGCCATGTTCCAGTGTTTAAAGGGTGGCTACAGAGGAGATGGAGACTCCTCTTTTACCAGGAGTCACTGGTACAAGTTACTCCTGGGGTGATTCCTACTAGACAAAAAAGGAAAAAATTTTACAATGAGACAATGAGCCATTGGAATAATCTTCCCAGAGAAGTGGTGGATTCCCCAATGCAGAACATTTCTAAGATCCAGCTGGACAGGGTGCTGGGCCATCTTGTCTGGATCATGCTCTTGCCAAGAAAGGTTGGACCACATGGTCCTTGAGGTCCCCTTCCAGCCTGGTATTCTATGATTGCAAGATAATGCAGTCCTACTCACACTTGAACAAACAAAAATAAAATCTACTTATATTTCTTGGCAGGTTAATTCATTACACTGGACAATAATGTACACCAGTTAACATTTTAAAATGCCAAGCAGATCTGTTTAATTGCATTTGTACCTTTGCAGAGAGGAATATATAATTTTGACCTTCTGAATGGTCATATTAACAGTTAAGACAAATCTACATATACCACGTAATGTAGAATATTTGTTGTAAAGTTCAAAATACTTTGAATGAGTTCACGCAAGATCAGGTAAGAACATGCAGAGGGCAGAAGGAAGATGGAGAACTGCATATTCAGCTAAATGCTGATTACCACAAATACAGAGGTTTCAATCTGAATTTGAAATCACAAAAAAGAGTATTTATCTGTTGTGTCAAAAATTTACATGCAAGGATAAACCCAAATATAAATTGAAACCAAAACTGTTACAAAGAGCTGTCTCATTACTCTGTGTGATCTGTTAAAATAATCCAAACACTTCATATTAGGTAACACTGAAATTGAACTGGTAGGTGTTTTAAGGATCATTTTTTGCAAAATAAACCAATGACATCAGTGTGTATTCTTAATTTCTATATTTGCTCATTAAACTATACATATATACACCTTGAAACTGCAACAAATATTATGTATTTTTTTAGTGGGTTTATCTACCAAAGCGTATTAACCAGATTGATGAAACCAGGTTTTAAAATATACCCTGTTCTAATACTGCTGTTAGAAAAATGGGTTTTTTTCCTTAAAACATGTAAAATTGTTCATCTGGTATGTGTTTCCATTTCTGAATACTTTATTTTCACTGCAGCACATTTATTCTCCATAGCAGGTTAGAAGTAGATAATATTGACTGTGTCTGTGCCTACAACTGCCTATACTGCCCATGAACTCAGTTAAAACCAGAATGATTTTCTGCTTCCTGGAACCCACATTTCACTCAATTCTGGTTAAAAAACTGATACATTCTTTAAACATCTAGAAAAGTGTGCAAAACAAATGTTTTATCCTCACTTTTTTATACAAAATAATGGCAATTCCAGTCTGGCCAGCCCAAAGAAACCACATACTATTTTGTAATAGCATCTTAATTTAATCTTTTAGAAATACCTTTTGCACTGGAACATTTCTATGCTCACATTATATTTAAGAGCACCTAGTGAAGAATTCAGATTTTGATTTTCCATACTAGGTAGTCAAGTTATACAGTATTTCAAGTAGCGTTTTCTCCTTTCTTGCCTTCTCCTTGATTCCATCTACAGGATAAAAATTGCTTAGGAAATGAGCAGGTCTTCAATTTTATTTTGTATTTACATCATTCAATATGTATAATCAGATCTTACTATTTTCCATACTAATGCAGGACCAAGAATACAATTAATAATTTCCTGTTGGGCTCTTCTATATTATTGCTTATTGTTCTATCTAGACAATAATTTAAGGACTTTAATAGTCACAATGCATCCATTAAGCAAGAAGAGATTATTGTTCACACTTCACAGACTTGTTGCACTTAGTTTAAAATACTTTATCTGAATGCCATAAAGATTGAATTCCAAATTTAAAAACTATAGATTTTTTTTAGAATTATTGGTCATTCACAGGTCTCATTCTCAGTGGAAGCTGTGACTAGTCCATACCTACGCTAATTAATCCCAGGTATTTTTGTGAAGAAAGGTTTTCAGTGTATTCTTGGTGAAGGAAAAGAAGTCTGCTTAAATTATGCAGGATTGAGTCCAAAACAAGGGAAGTAAATATTATGTCCCTATATTAAATCTGGATTTAAGCAAGTTCCTTTAACATTCAGTGGAATTACAGTATAATTTAAATTGGAGGGGACCACTGGAAGCCATCTAATATAATTCCTAGCTTGGTTGTCCATGGCCTTGTTCAGTCAGGTCCATCTCCACGGACAGACAGTCCAATTTTTCCTAACAACCTATTCAATATATTTGATTACCTTTACTGAAAGAATTCTCTCTATATCTAATAGGAATTTCCCTTGCTGCAACTTGTGTTTGCTGGTTCTTGTTCTGTTACCCTGCACTTCCAAGAAGTGCACTCTGGACTGAGGTAGAACACTTCTAGGAAAATGTATATGATCCTCTGATGAACAGCAAAAAAGGGAATGACAATTCAAATAAGAAGCTCTGAAGCTGTTTTGCACAAGAAATGAAGAGCAGATAACTGCTTTGTAACTTTTGTGTGAATTCTAGCATTGCCTGACTCATGATAAATTACAGACAGAGATTTAAATTGTCTGAGATAGCAAAGTTCCAATTCAGAGGATTGCATATCAAGAGATTACAAAAGACAAATATACAGTACCCTTCCAATTTGTGAGACCTGGTAAACTAGAAGAATACAAGACCAGGAGCCAGAGACCCAATAGGATTGTGTCAGTAATCTAGACTCACATTAATTTTGTATTTATGTCATGAAGGTGAAGAGACTTTAGTTACTAATTATTGTATTAGACAATGTTTTAACTGCATTAAAGATATGATGGCTAAGTTACAGTAACACAATATCTAGAAGATTACAAAACAATATAAATAGTAGTCCTTTAGGAGTCAATAGACATGAAGTACAGTATTATTTCAAAATGTAGTCAGAAATAACCACTGAGAGTTCCCAAAATGGAGCTTTATCTTGGGAATGCAAAGGTTCAATTCAATAAATTTGCTCTACACTAGAAGACAATTCCAGCAGGAAAATAACTTTTAGATAATTGTTATGCCAAATTATATGGAAGTGGACATTTAAAATTTTATCATTAAAATTTATGAAAAACGTCTTCGTGTAATTACTATTTCCCAAACATGGAAATACCCTTCCATTAAAAAAAAAAAAAAAAAAAAAAAAAAAAAAAAAA
>VZTI01003477.1:95984-112363 GCA_013397865.1 Struthidea cinerea
AGAAAGAAAGAAAAGAAAGAAAATAGTTACCACATGTGGTTTCTTAAAATTAAAGCCTAACAATACTTTTGAAACTGAAGCTGAAATATTTTTGAAGACCCTCTGTCCTCAGTCTTTTAATCATCTCATAATTGGCTGTATGTTCTCCAAACCCAGAGTGGTTGCAATTTGCTTAATTTCTTACTTCTGACACATATGAACAAGGAGAGCAACTCAGTAAAAGTGACAGAGGTACCCTAAATGTTCACCAAGTGTCACACTTCTCAGGTTCCTTCTTTGGAGGACTAGGGCCGTGGGAATGGATCAATTACATTTTCAGCACATTACAATTGATTTTCTTTCAACATCTTTCTTTCAGGTTTTATCCCTTTCTTGCTGCTGGACATTCTGTCTCTGTGCAAGCTTATGTTAGCCTGCAGACTTCTATTCAGGCTGTTTAGCACCTACAGTTTCTTTTCCCTTTTCTTGTCCACAGCTGTAGCTCCTACAAGAGGATAAACTCCACCCAGGCCCTCATTCGGGTACATCTAAAAGCACATGACACCCTTTTCCTTCAATAGCTCTGTGAGTTGCCAGATTTGGAGCTTTTTTCCTTTGAGGGCCTGGGAGATGGCTGCCCGAATAAGGAGCTTCTCATGGGTAGACTCTGCTCAGAAGTGAGTGACAAGGCAAAGAAGAAGGAGACATCTAGGGTTTTCATACTGTAATAGCATAATTGGAATATTCATGCGGTTGCCACCATGTAACCAGTGATGAGACAGCCCACGCTCTAAAGCATTCAAGCCTTAGTAGACCTAAATGATCCTGTACATAGAGTTTGCATGTCAGGGTGTTGGCAAAAGAGGGGGCTGCAGAGGCAGCCTTTGCGATACATTTTCTGTATCTGAATCCTTGGAGCTGCAAAGTCAGTCTAGAGATCTCCTCTGTCCCAAAAACATGGCAAGACTTTCCAGGACTTCATTCTGCATTATTGCTAACTTTGTGGCTACAACCAACATTTTAGTTTAAATTCATTTGGCAAGCTGGAATACTGCTGCATTTTGATTAATTTATTCAGGGAAGAAAGAGTCCCTAAACAATCTGTCCTTACACTGTACAGTCATCGATCCAACTTGTAATCTCCTTAAGATGTCTCTCTAGTCAGCTATTCATACTTAATTCTCAGCAGATTCTGTTGACAGACACTCATCCTTGCTCAACAAGTTCATGAGCCCTCTTAATCTGCACATATGTTTAATATGAACTTTGAGACATTTCATAGGCTTGGGGTTATTCATTATTGAAACGCGAAGTTAACTGGGCAGATCCTCTCAAAGGCACAGGAGACAGGAGGGATTACAATTGCAATACTGAGTATTACACTTCTTGGTGACACAGTTGTTCTCCACTCTTCAACAGATAACAAAGAATCCCATTTATTATGTGTGTTTTCTAAGATTCCTACAGTTTCTCCAGTTATAAATTAACAGTGTAATTCACTGCATTTTACAGAAATTCTTACCTTCTGTACAGTGACATTTTCCTCTGCTACTAACATACTCAAAAGTGCTCTTCCCAAACCACTAATATCAGTTTGCAAAAAACCAACATCTTAAGATAATATACCATGATGTTGCAAATGTGGGGAATTTAATATTCCTCCCTCTTTACTTGAATCCACCCAAATTAGAAGAAACACACATGCTGTGAAAGATGTTACTTCAAAGCACCTGTCTTTTAGAATCCATTCTTGAACATACACTTTTTTTTCTTCGCACTTTCCCCCTGAGGTAGTTCTCTCATGATAAATCTTGCAGCTAGAAACTGGAAGCAGTTAAATACTATAGATCTATTTCCTGTCATAAACTGTGAATTTTAAGGTGCCATAAATAAAAACAGGTGTAGTATGAAAACAAAAATATCAAGTTACCATTCTTTTCAATTAACTGCCTGTTCTAAGTCAAGATATGAGCATCAAATGTATTATGCACTCAATTAAAAGGGATCATGATTAAATTTGGATTGTTAAAAAATTTTCTTTGTATATTCTCTGCGAAGTAAGTTCTACCAAACAGTAAAAATTCATTTCTCAAAATAAAAATATCAAAGACAAATGCTTGACGAGACTGTTTGAAATCAAAGTTGAACCACAGGAGTCAGGGATTAAAAGGTCAGCTGCCTTGTCTATTTTTAAATGTCTCAAGCAACAAGGATTCTGTATTATTCCTTAGAAGATAAGTACCTTGTCATTCAAACCTTTTCTTATTAACTCTAACTGTAATCTTATTTTATAATCCTTTAATTATAAAATTTACAGTCAACAAGGCAATGCCATGCATGTATAACATCCTTCCAAAGACATTAGGGATCAATATTCCTTAATCCAGTGCCACCCCAGAGTGATTAATTATTACCATGTCTGTGTTCCGTCAAGAGCCAGTGGTAGGTACACATATTTATCCCATTTATAAACTAAGTAAACTTACCAGACTGATATAGAATGAAAGGCTTCATGCAAGTTTAAGACATGTTTCCCACTGTGAGGTAATATCCCAGTGGAAAAGAAGAAAGGCTTCTCAGGACAGAAGCTCAGTGCTAGCCAAGTAAATTAAGCAACTGGCTCCTTCTGTAACAAAGATGAATCTGCATGCTTACGAGAAACAATTTAAAATAACCATGCTGTCTCTTACAGTAGGACAGAAAAGATTAAGCTTCAGAAGGAAACATTCTCTTGAAGTTCTGAAAGAATTCACAGGGGGACTGGTAGCATGAACTAACATGTTACATTAAACAAGAGTAATCTGAGCCAATCCTAGAAATCAGAAAAGTTAACTGAGGGCAAATCGCAAGCATTGTTACTCAGGATTTCTGGTAGAAACAGTCTGCTGGAGAAAGACTGAGGCTTCCAAGTAAGCTGTCTGAAGCAAATGGGAACTAAGGTTTAAGGTTTGCACACAGACAAGACTATGGTTCTTTTAAGAATCTGCTCAATAAAAGCAATTACAAATTTCTAATTTTCTTACTATCAGCCAACATATGAATGTGTTCCAGAAACAAGCTAATATCAGGAATCTACTACAGTTAAGTGGAGATCACTGTCAAAATGCAAGTGATCAGAAGAACAATCAATAACATATGTGAAAGTGTAGCATTAATCCCAGGCAAATGTCTCAGTTTACATGAGTCACAGTAACAGTGGAGTATGACTATGAGAGGACTCCACATTAAAATTCTGTCATACTCAGGATTTCCATGAATCTGAGCAGTGCAAGTGGTAGGATGGACGGGCAGTGAAATAAACTGTTCTAATATATTCAATTCAATAGTTTTATAAAACCTTTTAAGAAATCAGGTCGCAACTAATTTTGAAAAAGTCAAAATCTATTGACTTGTTCACTAAAATTGTGGTCAGAGTCTTACTTATAAAGAATATCTTTCTTCAAACAAACTAGTCAATCCACTTGACAAAGGCTGTGAAAGTCACTTGGGGACTGAGATGCTCACACTCTTTATATCATACTATTTGTAGCATTTCAAGTGTCCGTACACATACTCTATGCTGTCATTTCAATATCAGTTTATAACAGTTCTTGTCAGACTAGAAAATATTTGAGGAGCAGGAACCATCTTTGCTGATATCACAGAGCAGTGCAAACAGATTCTCAGTGGGTTTCTTTAAGCACAAACATAGTACAAGCAATAGCATCAGTGGATTTTTACACTATTAATAACTATTCAGACAAGCAATTCCTCACCTGAAACAAAACCAGTCATTCAGACTAAAAAAGAAAAAATGAAAATCATGAAACTGTATTTGAAAGCTTAAGAGTTTGAAGAGAAATTAAGCATTCTTACTTCCCTATTCACATTTCTGTGAGCACTTTGAAAATATCACTTTCAGTTAGTAAATCCGAATTTTAAACAATTTTCCTTTTAGCCTCTCCTCCCTGAATCTTACATCTAGAAATTAATGACTGGTTCAAAATATTGCTGTGGTCACAATGGAAAAGGTTAACATGCTCCCATTGCCTGAGTCAAGAGAATTTGAGAATAATCACTACACTCTTTTCCTCCTCTCTTGGCAACTGCCAGAGGCCACTCTTATAAAGTTGCATGAGGATTTGGCTTGATGTCATAAGTCCCTTTGAAGATTCTGGTTTGTTTCTTTATCTAATTGGGAGATTGGGATGCATTATCAAAATTATTAACCCACAAAATCGTTGGCATTTCAAAAATTAATCTTTGACTTTTAAGGTCAATATGAATGAAAGACTGGAGTTTCTTTGACTGCCATTATGCATATACTATCGAGTTGTAATAAGCTCAGTTTCTTCCTTAAGCAAGACAGGAATTTTAAAAAAGATATTTTACTGGTTTCATTTACCTGTATAAGATTGTCCATTCAAATTTCAACTTGATGTGTCTTATGTATGTATGTCTAAATAAATACACCAAAGGACAGAAACCCTTATGAAGAGAATTAAAGAAGATATACTATCCTTCATCAGCTGAGAACTTAATGTGCCATTTTTAGTGCGAAGTTTTACATGTGCATGACAAAAGCTGCAGTTTATCAAATGGGAGCCTCAGAACTTTAGCGATGAGCCTGACTTCTCATTACTGAGACATGGTGATGAAGGCAGGTTTTAGCAAGCAAATGGACAAGTTAAACATCATCAGCCAGCTTCCAATCATGTTAAGACTTGGACGCAGGACACTACCGCAGGCTCCCCTCCCCCCCATCTTTCAAACTGAACTGTAGTCATCTGATTGAGGAATCTGGATTGAATAACAGAAAGACAGGGTCCTGGAATTCAGCTGGAATAAGACTGAGTTTTGACAGGCCAAGTTTCATTGCAGCAACCCTGGGTCTTTCACATGGTTCCCACCTCTTCTCAGTTGACTTCAGGGCTACCACTTTTCTCTCTTGTTCATATTTGTTTTAACACTGTCAGTACCTTTGCTGACTCCTCTCCATACCAATTTTTGCCCAGTTGGACTTGCATTCTGACAGCGTGGGAATCCAGAATGCAGAGAATATCTCTCTGCCTGTTTTGAAGGATTCTATCCCCTGGACAACACTGTTTTCGACCTTCGCCCATGGAGAAAATTACCTACCCTTTGGGAAGAGTTGGAGTCTACACTGGTGTGAACCAGATACGAGAATGTTATGTAAGATTATCACAAGGTGAAAATTTAGGGTCTTTGGGTTTGTTAATATCGTAAATAGATAAAAAGCAAAAAACTTCAAAATGGAGGATTGTTGTTGTTCTCCAGACCTTCTTCTTCTCCTTCTATTACTCCATATTCTGCAGTAGAAGTAGTTCAAGGTGATTGGATAAAGAATTCCGCGGTTCCTGTGTACATGACAAAGTGAGTTATGGAACATTGGTGGAAAAGTGAAAATAAATTTCGTTTTACATTTTTACTGGATAATTTACCTTTAAAAAGACTGTCTAATCTTGATAATTTGGCTTTTTCCTGCATTCTCTGCTCTGTGCTGTGTCTGGGTCACATCAGTGACTCTATTTCTCTGATAAGACCTAATAAACAACTATCTGAAAGCAGAGACTGCTGAAGGTCCCGTTCATCTCTTGGATTCCTGGCAAAGACGCTAAAACTCTCCCCCATCCGGGGAGGCATTAATTAAGGCATGGAATGTGTCATGACAGCAAGACCAAAGCAGAACCTGTGTCTGCTCTTTCCTCAGGTTTTCAATAAACCACATGCACAAACAAACATTAAATCACATTGATGTTTTTAACACTCCTGTTTCTATACACAATGACATTCATCGCATTGTCGTACGTGTAAATGATCCTCATAATTCTCAGTTGAACATGAACCCAACAAAAATATGGCAGAATGGATCAAATAAATCCTAGTAAAGTGATATAAATTACTACTTATAATTTACAATTTGTATGCAGTCAACAAGAAAAATTAATACTTATTTATCAAATTTGATTAGATGCCTCATATCTGTAATTAAAGGTAAGTGTTTTGGATTTTAAATTTGTACTCTTGTTAATTTTAAGAATCATCTGTCAAGGAGGATATAAGTTGGCCTGTGAACTTTGAATATTCTCCAGGGTTTTCACAGAGATAGGAAATTTTGCTTGAGATTGTGGATCAGATCACCTCCTCTATCCATCTGCTTCACAGTAAATGGACATGCATACTGAATTTGGGTGTTAAACCATAATAATTCTTTGTGAGTTAAGCCCAGCATGCAGCTCAGCCCCACACAACCACTCACTCATTCTCCCACAGTGGGATTGGAGAGAGAGGGAAGGATAGCAATGAGAAAACATCTAGATTGAGACAAAGACACTTTAGTAGGGAAAGCAAAAACCATGCACAAACAAAGCAAAATGAGGCATTCATTCACCACTTCCCATTGGCAGGTAGGTGTTCAGCTATCCTGAGGAACACCAGGCTTCATGAAGCTTAGCAGTTACTTGGAAAGACTAACACCATCACTCGGAATGTCCCCCCAGCTGCATGTGCTGCCCATGATGTCATATAGTATGGAATATCCCTTGGTTCAGTTGGGGTCAGCTGTCCCAGCTGTGTCCCCTTCTAACTCCTTGTCCACCCACAGCCTACTTGCTGGTGGGTTGGGGGGAGAAGGAGGAAAGCACTTCAGCAATGCCTAAAACTTCCCTGTGTTACCAAAACCGCTTTGGTCACAAATCCAAAACACAGCACCATATGAGCTGCTATGAAAAACATTTACTCTTATCAGAGCCATAAACCAGCAGAGCACTTAACCAAGTTATTCTGCCTAGTATTTTTCAGGACTTGCAGCAGACCTAGGCTCTTTTTGAACAGTCTCCGGAACCCTGTCTGGATACCTTTGGCATCTCATATGATGCCAGGCATCTGCAACCAGGCAATAAATAAGTTACAGGCACTTAATCATTACAGTTTACAGCACAGCACTCTATCCAGCTCACGTGTTTGATTCTTAAGAACCACTGAATACACATGTAGCATAAGTGCTTAGGAAAATCAGCATGAGTCCTATACAAATGGAACAGCCTTTTGCCAGAACGGAAGTGTAGCTTCAACAGTTTATTAGAAAAAGTGGCATGCACTTTATTCCTTGGTTCAAAGAGTATCAACATTTTTGCAAGTGCTTTTAATTATGAGATTTTTGTAAACAGTGACTTTAAAAATGCAATGTGAAATTTGCCCAGCTTGATGAAAGCAATTTAAAAAATCCCTTATAGCAGTCATCAACTTAGATTTTTAATTGTGTAGAAAGCTTATTTTCTACAGAGATAATTATACAGAGTTATTTTGACAAATACTAATAAGACCGAAAACCAACTTCAGATCTCCAACCAGATTTTTGCAGTGTTCTGATGTAAGCCACACCACTGTAAAGCTTTGAACAGAATTAGCAGCCTTACTCTTTCATGCTTAGCTCATCACACCTATATAATGGGAAATTGATAGTGTCAATACAATTGCAATTAATATCTATACTCATGTTAGAACAGAAAGGAATGGAGTTACTTCAGGACAGCCCTGAAAGTCCAGACTAGCGAGCAGGAATCCTTAGTCATGCCAATGTTTCTGGAATTTAGTGTAATGTCAACATTGTTACTCTGAACTATATGGATGAAACAACTGTTAAGATCCAATTATTAAGGTTCTTTAGAAATTCCTCTGCCCAAATTAAGGTGAAAATGAGACCATATGTCAGTGACAATAGTATGGGTTTTATTTGATTGTAAATATGAGAAAGAGAGAGAGAGAGAGAGAGAGAAAGAAAGAAAGAAGTAGAAAATAGGTGGGGGGGGACAGAAGTAGAATGACAGCGACAGAATAAGGAAAATATCACCACTCCATGGATCCCAACAGTGTTCCATTGATCCTCTCCAGCTGGTCTTCTTGGTGGTGAAGATCCCCCCAAAAAGCACAGAATCCCATGGGTTTACGTACCCTCGAGCCAGGTGGCAATGTCCAGGCATGTCCCCCTGGGGGAGGGGGGCAGTCTCTCACAGCAGACTGGGGATCTGTTGTATCTGGTGGTGCAAAGCCTCTGGGGAGCACTTTGGGGGGGTTATGACTCCCCTTCAGCTGCCTCTCACAAGAATGTCCCGTGGATGTGGCCTGTGGGGTTGGGGGTTCCACAGCTGGGCCAGTCTGTGTAATGGAGGATGGGTGTTTATTGCCTCTGACCAGAGGTTACACCACACACCCAAAACCTTCTCTTCCCCCCTCAGTTGGGGGGGCAGTCTGTGCAAACCTGGCTTCTGTGAGCTACGCTCTCCCCGTACCCCAAACTCAGCTGGGGATGATTCTCAGCACAGCTGGTGACTTTGGCCTTTTGTGGATGCATACCTTTCCCTCAGCCTGAGATGACTGAACAATAGGTTTCCCTTTATCTAACCAGCAGTTTGACTTTCAGTCCAAAGTCCCAGTCTTCAGAGAGGCTTCTTTGGTTGTAGCTTCTTTATAATGAGCAAAACTTTATAGCAACGTTTGAGGCATGAACTATTTTCAGTCTCCGACAGGAATACACTGAACACTAGTTCAGACAGCTTTATGCCGTATTCAGTTCCTCAGGTAACAAGTCCAGGTTATCAAAACAGTGTTGATCAGCATAGCTTGGTTAACTGGAAATACTGACTGATGCAGGAAAAACTAGAGCAGATGTCACTAAATCATTATCATTTAGAGTGACACACCACTTTATGTCAGAATGTATATCTGTATGTGTAAGTGTACATACAGCTGACCTACAGATCAGAGCACAAATGTTCCATGAACAACATTCACAACCATGATCATAACATGAAAAGTTACCTTAAGCTCAGTTCAGAATTCATGCAAATTTTGTTGAAATAACTGCCATGGAAGCAAGTTTCAGAGTATAACAGAGAACAGCATTGGTCCCCGTGACAAGTCAACCTGCTTACACCTTAACTATTAACGCCATTCAGCCACACAGAGATGTCATTCAGAGCCCTGCCCTGGAGCACACCAGCTTTGATGTGAACCAGAGTTTGATGTCATGCACAAACTTGATAAAGGTGCATTCTCTTGCCTTGTCCAGACTATTGATAAAAACATGGAACAGGATAGCCCTCCAGACAAAACAGAGGAACTCAGCTTGCAACTGGACTCCAGGTAGAGTACACACTGTTAACTCCTTTCCTTCAGATTCAACCATCCAGCCAGCTGGATGGATCATCCACTCTACAAAGCTACTAATACCACCAACTACACTGTAACACCCCTCTCTGAATACAGAGATGTTCTGATGCACTGGTAACCAGGGTTAAAAGCTTTTGCAGTCCTGGAAGAACTATTGCCACCACTCCCCTACATCCATAAACCCAGTTGCTAATGCTTAACTTGCAATAAAGGGCAGTCAGGTTGGTCAAGATTGATTTACCCTTGGTAAACTCATGCTGAATATTACCCACCACCTTCACATGGCCAATATGTGTTTTATTCACCCCATGGTATTCACAAGGGGTGAAGTGTGGTTGATCAACCCCTACCTGGAGCTCCACTGACATTCCCACTCACCCTTTAAGATGAGTTCTAGTCATCAAGGACCTCTCCTGGCCTCCATGACCAGCCATAGATGATAGTTAACAGTCTCACAATGACACAAGTTCTCTCTGTGCCTTTCACATCAATAATTAACAATCTCAGGCCCTCTGCAGTCTCTCTGCCACACCAAAAATACAGGCTTTAAATCTATGGAAAGCAGTAAACTTTCTGTGACAGCACGTCTGCTCAGCAGCTAGATGCTTCTGTTCCCATAAAAAGGGGATCTCCATCTTGGTGCCAATAGTCTATTAAGGTCCAACTCTCTCACAGATCCTCCTTAGAAGAGCTTGTTCCTCTGTATTGCTATTTTGGCACAGTATCCATGTCTGTAAGTTCAGATCTAACATCAGAGAAGCCTTTGTCCTACTCCAGAAAATCAAAAGCTTCAAGCCTGTCTCATCTTGAAGGTCTCCATCCATGAATCACTCAAACATAGCCTAGATGTCTAGACATATCCATAGATATGTCTTTCTCTATGAAGAGGTCTTCCCAGCGAGGTAAGAACCTAGGCTCTTCTCTCTGTAAAGTTTCTGGGAAGTCCCAGTCAACCCTGTTTTTTCCTTTCTAATAGCACACAGCCTGCTCATCTGCCCCCTGTAATATTTCACAGAATCATAGAATCATTTAGGTTAGAAAAGACTTCTAAGATCATCCCACTCTCACTCTTTCAGGTAATAGTAGAGAGCAGTGTCTCCCCTGAGACTCCTTTGCTCCGGAGTAAACAACTCCAGCTCCTTCTCCTGATCCTGGAGACACTTACTCCCCAGACCCTTCACCAGCTCTGTTGCCCTTCTCTGGACATGCTCCAGCACCTCAATGCCCTTCTTGCTGCGAGGGGCCCAGAACTGAACACAGGATTTGAGATGCAGCCTCACCAGTGCCAAGTACAGGGGGACAATCACTGCTCTGGTCCTGCCGGCCACACTATTGCTGACACAGGACAGGATGCCCTTGGCCTTCTTGGACACCTGGATAGGCTGGCTCATGTTCAGCTGGCTGTTGACAAGCACTTCCAGGCCCTTTTATTGCTGGGACATTTCCAGCCACTCTTTCCCAAGTCTGTAGCATTGCTTGGGATTGTTGTGACCTAAGTGGAGGACAAATTTCCACCCAGCAATGCAGGGCTTTTACCACCACTCATTTCCAGTAAGTGAGACCACTGTGTTCCACAGGCAGTCCTAGGTGCTCCAGATCCAGAGAGAGCCATCTCCTCAAGACCCTCATCTGGGTCAGAGTCTCTGATATGTCCAGATATCTTCCCCAGACAGGAGACCAAGCCCTGTGGACCATCACCACCTGAACTCGCATGTGGCCTAGAGCAGCCTCCAGGGGCTGCTGCCTGTTGTCTCTGGGTGTTTATCCCAGCTAGGCTGAGACCCTCCACCTACTGTGCACCTGTAGGCCCCTTCTACACAGCAACACAACAATCAGAAAACAGAAAAAAAATCAAGGGCTTGCCAATTATGAAGGAGATAATATCAATAAGGGATAAAAATCTGGCAAGTCCAAGTCCTGGATTTGCACCTAGCATGGAGCAACACTGTACTCATTTACAAACTGGGAGAGGACTGTCTGGAGTGCAGCCCTGCAGAAAGGGATCTGGGCATGCTGGTCAGCAGCAGCTCAGTGTGAGTCAGCAGTGTGCCCTGTCAGTCCAGAAGGAACTTGCCATAAGATAAACCACCACAGGGGGAACTTAAGCACATCTCTCTGCCCACCTCACATTAAGGATTAAATAAAATCTGTATTATTGACTCAGGTGTATGGTCTCATTTGCACCTTAATTCGGGCAAAGGCATCTCTCACTAATCTGATCATAACACACAGGAAGCATCCTACCGTTTCCTAAACAATTGTCAGCCTTTCTTTCAGTCAGCACTTGGAGTGAGTTACAATTCAGTTGAGTTTTCTGAATTCAAGTGTCGTTAGGTAACAGTTTACTGTCTGACCTACTTCCTTCAGAATAGTTCAGAAAGACATTCTGCATTCACAGGAACATTTTCTGTCCACTACTGTCAAGATATTGAACATTGCCTAAGGTCTCAGTTGAGCTCTGACCTTTCTAATTATTCATTCAAAAATGATGCATCAAAATCTATAGCAAAAGTCTACTAAGGCAGACCCACAGGAAATCCAATCCATTTTTCTCTGGAAGGACTTAATGAGAGCTGTCAGATGGAACTGTAGATGCCACCAGAATGAGTGAAGCTTATGTGCCATTCATAACTGAAATATAAATCCAGTTGGCTGAGGTAGAGTTAATTTTCTTCAAAGTAGATGGTATGGGGCTATGCTTTGGATTTTTCCTGGGAACAGGGTTGATATGCACATATTTTCAATATTGTTGAGCAGTGCTTGCACAAAATCTTTTCTGCTTCTTGCACTGCCCTGAGAGTGAGGACACCAGGGGTGCACAGGAAGTTGGGAGGGGACAAAGCTGGGACACGTGAACCTGACTCAAAGGATATTCCCCACTATATGGTATCATGCTCAGCATATAAATTTGGAGGCAGAAGAAGGAAAGCAGGACATTTAGAGTGATGGCTTTTGTCTTCCCAAGTCACTGTTGCATGTGATGGAGCGCTGAGAGTTTTCCTGGAGATGGCTGAACACCTCCCTGCCCATGGGAAGTTGTAAAGGAATTCCTTGTTTATCTTGTTTTGCTTTGCTTGCATCGCGGCTTATGCTTTACTTATTAAACTGTCATTATCTCAACCCACAAGTTCTCCCAGTTTTAGCCTTTTGATGCTCTTCTGCATTCAGTTGAGGGGGAATGAGCAAGGGACTGTGTCAGGCTTCATTGCCATCTGGGTTTAAAACACACTTTGTGATTAACATGAAACAAACTCTCTTTCCTTTATCACTGTAATCCATGTAATTATGTAATTCTCTTTTTTCTCTGTAATCTATGAGATTCTCTGTCTCTTTAAAGCTGTAAACTCTCAGGGTAAGGGATGTCTCCAAGTATTACTAGATAAAAATGACAGAATTTTCATCATTAGTTAAGACTTAGTCGCTATCTTTATTGAAGTAATTATGCATGCACACCCACAGATACAAAGGATCAGTGCTTCATTGCCAAGAGTGGGATTGCCACAGACTTCAATTCAGCTACTTCAGAATAAAGTGCTCACTACACTAAAAATAGTTCTTATTAAAAATATTTACTCCAATTTCTATCTTATAATGTAAATGTGCGAAGACATTCAGCTTGTTAACATTAGGTTGTCATTGAAAGTAGGTCTCACTAGCCGACACCATCTGTTTATGCCCAAATATTTTCCTTCCATTCAGGCTAGTTGAAAGTAACAGTAAAAACAGTCTGCTACGGGAAAGAAATGAGCTAAATGTGCTGATACACATATATATCAAGAAAAGCCATTTTTAATACTGCTTTACTCCATAGCCAAAAATTGAGCTGTTGCTTTTGAAATTCAATAGAGGAAAAAGTGAAATATTCTTGTAAAGATCTGGAACAACAAAGCCAAAGGAAGAATTTCCATCTACTGACGTATATAAGTGTTAAGACCATGATTCCAATTACTTTAAAAGAAATCTTAGAGAAAGTAGAGAATAATTACTACAACAAGTAGTAAACACTTGTAGGATTCTTCTATGTGTTAGAAACATTTATGTTTCAGACCTCATCTTCCATGAATTGACAACGAAGAGTCACTTGGTTGAGCCATTTTTTTTCTATTTATCCAAATGACATTTTTCATTCTCTGTAATACTTTACAGAACTTTATACTGTTCTTCCATACAGAAATATTGTTCCAAGTGATCCCCACTCACTGTTCAGCTTTCGCCCTTGACCCCAACAATCTTCTGTTTTCTAGTAATGACTTTCATGAAGTAATAGACAAAAAAACAACCAGAAGGCTGTCTCCAGGAAGGCAAACTAGCTATGCTGGCATTTAAATCTACTTTTATTTGGCAGGGGAAACATTTATAAATGCTTATTTAAAACTATTTACATTGAGACTCTTAATATATCACTGAGGGAAGGACCAGAATCTCCCTCTGGAACCATATAGACTCCAATAAAGTCTTTTCACTTGGCTTTGTTATCTGTATTGATTTCTGGTCTCAGTTGCATTCAGCATAGAAGACAAATAGCATCAGTAACTAGCAGCTCTTTACATCAGTTGCCCTCGTACAAAGTCTCTTTTCCAGCTGGAACCAGGAAAATTCTTTCACAGTTCTTGCAGTTTACACAGAGGAACCTACGCAGAGGTAGATAATAGGAACAAATATAAAAATTTATAGCCTGCCTTGTCAAAAAAGTGTGTGCTGTGACTAGGCAATTCTCAGATAAATGGTTTGGGATTTGTAGGCTAGTTGATGATGGAGTGTTCTTCTTAAACACTTTTCTCTTACTCGCGTATTGTTGAGCTGGTGGAAATATGGGAAGCTATGGTGAAATAACCTTTCCATGTTGCAGCACCGACCATTAGCTCACCAGTTATGTTCCGTTAAACAAGGGGTTTTATACTTTTCTCCCATAAATTGACTTTTCTACCAGTTTTAGGCTCAGGACTTTCTACTAAGTTCAGGAAGAATATTTCCATTCGATTTAATGAGCATTGGACTATTGCTCTTGTATGTTCTAAATTTGTATTTCAGTGTTGAAAATGTTGACACTGAGGAAAAAAAAAAAGAATTTTCAGTTTAAAGTTAAAAGACCATCATTTGAATTTCTCATTACACCCTGTTACATATGGCTTTCTTTTAGCATCTGTAAATCACAAAGGTGTTTTCAGTGGTATGGTTTTGACATAAAGTAATACCAAGTGAGTGAGTCAAATTAACCAACAACTCAAATAAACATGCCCTGATTCAGGTGTATATAGACATGATAGTTGCAAATGATAAGATCAAAAAATGGTAATGATTTTTATCATTAGACAAAAATATCTTGCATTCTCTCCCTAACTACGGCTTTATACATAGAAAGAAATAGTAGTTCTGTGTGACTGAAGATGACATTAGTCAATGCTGAAAATTTTTGAAGAAAACAAATCCAAGACACCAAGAGCTTTGGAAAGAATTTCTCTCCCAAGGAAAAAAACCCAAATCCCAAACACATAAACACACATTTACATACATGCATGTCTTTAGCTATGCATACTTAAATGCATCTCAGCTGAACACCTAGTGGGAACATGAAAACTAATACTGACTTTTTGTGCTGTTCATTTTGTAGTTTTCATACATATGAATAAACACCTGGAAGTGTTTCTAATGGGAGTTTGATCTGCTGATAGCAAAGGCTATGAAAAAAATATATGGCAGTTTCCCAATTTCCAGTTGATAAACAACTCTTTTTAAAGAGGTCTCCAATGAGTTTCAAGAAACAAAGCTATCAAACAAAAAAATAAGCTGCAAAGTGACAGGACATAGAATATGTGACTGTTCTCAACAGTGGTATTTATTGACTGACTCACCAAATATGCAGCAACAATTTATCAAATGTTTTGGAGACCAGAATGACTTCTATGCAATGCTTTGGTTTAAAAAACAATTTTCTTCCCAGAAAAGCTATTTTTGGTGTGTCATTCTGAATTCCTGGATCACTGCTTGAAGATATTTTAAAACACACTTCTATGTTACCAGAAAGTAGTGCAGCATTGTAGCCAAAAATGGATCTTGACATCTGCCATTTATAAACAGAGATTTATAGACAGAACTTTTTGTCCATAACATCATTAAAACCCCAAAACAGAAGAGATACTAACCTGGCTTTGACCTAAGACGCTATTTAATAAGTAGTGCTGCATCACAAATGTGAGATCACATTTTGAGCTGTCCCATGAGACTCAGATGATCTGTTAAGGTCATTTTTAGACCAGAGGTAGAGTTGGAGATTGTGTCCACCACTTACGTCCTTGTTCTCCTAGACCCATGAATGTGACGCATTATACATCTTCTGGAGCTTTTAAACAATTCAGGGTGTTCATTCTTACAGAACAGCATAATAAGAAGAAAATCCATGGTTTTATACTTGAAGGATAATTAGTGATTTAATTCTTCCCAAGTATCCAGCTAGCCAATTTTTACAAGGCTGCACAAGGGGAAAGGTTTCCTTGCCCTAGAAAGTGATCATCTTGTGATATGAAGCATGAACTTTCCTTTATTAAATTTCTGATGTTAGACACCAAGTCTATCCATCACGGGCTGATACATATAAAGAGGTATATTTCCTATTTTCCCTCTCCCATCTGTCCATTTGTTTAAGCATTCTTTGTTCTTTTCTGATGCATGAGAATAAAAAGGATTTACCAAAGCCAATCACTATAAACTTAGTAATTCCACATGTCTAAGCTAGTTGCACTTGATTTTTTAATTTTGTGCTATCTAGTGACCCTAAATTTTATCTAAAGCTTTAGCTAAATAATTACTTCCATTTCTCGGCTCCTTTTCATGTCACATTTTCAAACTGATACTTCTTAAAAGTGAGGGACTAATTAAGTACATTATAGAACAACTAAGTGTGTCTGGAAGAAAGAAACATATGCATAAAAATAACTATTTTGTGTTTTTTAAATGACCCTAGATAATTCTGTTTTCTGTGTAGAAGTACTAGAAATGCAGATATATTCCCAGGCAAAAGGTCTGTTAGACAGAAGTGGCATTAAAAAGTTAGGGACTTCAGAAAATTTTTTGCAATAATAAAGGCATAACCAGATATGTTATACAAATTTTCCAAAGCATGTAACACTGAACTATTTCTGTTCCATCTCAAGCCACTGACCATAGGAGTTAGGTTATGCCAAAACTGAGTGTTCCATTACAAAAAAAAAAACAAAAAACCAAAACCAAAA
>VZTI01003477.1:112461-125398 GCA_013397865.1 Struthidea cinerea
ATGAAGCCTCTTTTAAGAGGCATAGATTTTCTGTATAGAAGTACATTCTACACATTCATCTCTCAGTCTCTCAGTCTATTCAACACATAATCAGATTTCCTTTTTCATTCAGTCAAAGAAGGTTCATGAGAACAAATTTAAGCAAGATCATACTGCATGATACTGGAAAGCAGAAAAAGTTACAGGGTCAGAATCTCAACTGAGTTTAAAGGCATTCTAAAATTTCAAGGTAAATGGGCCTTTATTACTTTATATCAGCCAGTGATCTATAGCCTTATTTTTTATGTTTACCCATATCAAAAGTAGTTCTTCCTTCTCTCTAAATCTTTAGAAGAATAAAGTAAGAGTCTTACAAGAGCAGATATTTGACATATTGATAGCAATTTGTTCAGCTACTCCAAAGCATTCCACTGAAATGTTTCAGTCATCATGTAATTTACACACTGAATTAGTCAACAATCACTTCTGTAAGTAGGAACCTGTTCTGTGTTCTCTGCGCTTTACCAAAGTTCAAAGGAAAGACAGAAATATGCAGTTATGGTGGACAGTGTGCAAGGCTGAAGTAATCAAAGTTAAGATTTACTTTATAGCAATCTACTCTTTCTAAATTACTGAAGCTCTATCTGAAAGCTCCTGACAGCTTAAAAGAAATATAAAAGAATCAGGCGTCTAGCCCTTTCTTATCTTAGTGTCAGAAAAGAAAGAAAAAATTACAGCAGCAATCATATTTATTAAGTCATCAGTTCATAGTTTCCAAGACAGTATGAAACTATTTTCTTCTATATAGAAAAAAAAAGTACAGCATTTATACAGCACAAATTTTCACAAAAAGACAGGTATTCCCTTCAAATAGGATAGACCTTAATGTGTAAGGTGAAGAGGTAGAAGCTTTTCTGCTTCAGCAAAATACAAGTATGCTGCAAGGTGCAGAACCTGGGCCTGAATCTCTGGCAAAATAAAATTATAGAAATTTTAAGAGACAAGTACTCAGCATCCATTTACATACAAGAATATGCACTGGAAAGTCACAAGCCAGACCTTTTCACTGTAGAAAAGCATGATTATCCTCAGTGTGTTAGACTGTGCCTTTCATGAAGCCTGCACAGAGTGGCCAAGGACACACAAAATATACTCCAGCAGAAACAAGCATCAGAAGCTCATCTGGGCTTCTCTGCAGCAAAGACACTCTGAACTCAAATACAACATGGCTAATAGCCATCAGGGTGGAAAGAAAAACAAAACTCCTGCAGATCTCAGGGTTTCCTTTCCTATCCCAGTATTCACTTTCAACACACACATTTCAAGCAATATCTTAAAAGTATCTGATGAGGCTAAGGCCTGTAATAAAAAGTACATAAGAAATTTAACTTGTGTTAGTTGAGGTTCACAAAAAATCACCTGAGTATCTGGACTGAAGTGCTTCTTAACCCCAAATCCTGTCAAAAGTCTGTAACTGAACACACACTTTAACCTAGCTTTTAGTTCACAACTTTTTGTGTAGGAAGTAAAATTATACTTCCTAATTTATAAGCTGCAATTCAGTTTTTGCAAATCAAATAGCAACAAGTGTAGAGTGGTAGATGAGGCAATTTTTTATGTAAAATTCATTTGGTATCATCTTTCTGAAGTAACTGGAACTTTGAATATTCAGCATATAAGTAATCAGTGCTGCTGTTAATTCTTCAAATATAGGTCCTTTCTGTAGCAGAGGAGCAATGCACCATCTGTGTATAAACTTGGCACTAATTGCTATTACAACAAACATTAAAGTTGATTATCCAGACTTATAAATTATAATAAATACAAGTAAAATTGAAGACAGCCTTTTCATGTCCCCCATCTTCCCACTACCTAATAAAGCACAAAATGTTTAATACAGAATGAAATATTCTTTTTTAAACACACTGCTCACAAGTATATTGAAGAAACTCAGTGTGCCATTGGTCCATATAATCCCTCCTTGATTATAGCCACTGATAATGACCGTGTTTGAAGGACAATGGATTTTGTTCCAGGCTATGAGGCAGAATATAATAAATCCTTTTAATAAAATAGAAATTTCAAAGGCATTTAAGAAAAACACCAACCAACAACAACAAGATTTTTGAGTTTCCAAGTGTAACACTATTACTTTTCTAGGCTGATAAAAAAATAATGACTTTCTTGTACCCTCAGGTTTTGCTTTAGCTAGTAAAGTATACCTGGCCAGGTCCTAGCTTTGACTACTGACATATGATCATATATATTGCCTAACTCTTTGCCTGTGCCTTGACAAGGAACACATCAAATTAGTACCCTCCCAGACAACACTTGTACAAACAATGGGGAATGGCATGGGCCAGGGACTCTTGAAGCAGCCTACCTGGAGGAGATTATCTGCTTCTTTAAGGGAAGTGAGCTAAACTCTGAGGACAGCACTGTGATTTCCACGAAAAATAAGTTGTTTAGAAAGACTCTTCAAAGCCACCACTACTCATAGTGGCTCACTAGCAGCAAGGTCAGTCTTAGTTAAGACAGGGAAACAGAAACTGAGCTGAAGGAGGAGGAGAGAAATATTTCTTACTGCAAGTAGATCAAACATAGTTTCTTCTTTCTTTTTCTCTGTCTGTATCACATATTTGTATCTTCTGCCTGGTTATATGTGCTGTCAACAACATTTTGAGTTAGGTTAGTCCAAGTGTGATTTAAGATGCCTGGTTAACCCCAATACATTTCTTCCTCAAAGGCATGCTAAATGTACAAAGTAAGACACTGGAATATTTCACTGTCCCAAAGAGCTACATCTTCCTATAATTCAATGCATCCAAAGGGTAGCTGAATTCAAGCTAAAGGGACAGGTGAAGAGATGATGCCACTAGGGCTAAGGGAAGCAGACACATCCCCAGCATCCTTTGTAACATGGAAAGGTCTTTCCATGCAGTAAGATATGAGGGTGCACATATGAACCCAAAGGAATGCAGCAGGGAAAGGGTGCACACAAAAATGGTAGCATGTCACTTGCTGTCAGGAGCAGAAAATAAATTCTAGACAACTTCATTTACTAACAGAATTGTAGCCTCAGTAAAGTGGAAAACCATTGAAAAAGCTGGCTAAACAGGTGTAACTATCGAAATATAAAGACTGTGAAGTCAGCCTCAAAATTAAAGCCCCTAAATACTATTAAAATATTAGGTATTATGCTAGTCAATTTTTGGATTATATGATTTGGTCACTCATTAATATTCAACACATTTATCATTAGTGATATTCATTATCATTAGTGATTCAAATATTAATAGAAACATTTATTACTAATGCCTGTGTGGTAAATATTTTCCATTGACATTGTAAAACAGGGCTGAGAAATACTATAAATTTTGAGTAGAGCATAAGAAAACATCTATTTAAAAAATGGGTAGACTTTCCTTTGCTGATGTCTGTAGACTGAAGTAATCCATTTCTATCTATGCCATCCTCTAGAAAATTAGATACAATTTAACATCCTCAAATATTTCAACAGGACATTTTAAATGGGTTATAAAGTCAAAAATAGTTATACTATAAGGGAAAGATTTTCAGAGGCACAATGGGCATTAGAACACTTGTTACCCTCTGTGTACCTCCACTTCTACTAATTTATCCTCCCAAGCCTATGAAGATCAGAGCTTATTTTTGTTATTTGGGGACTGAAGTTTGTGTCAATGACAACCATACAACAAATGCTTGATGGATTAATTTTCTAACACAGCATAAATACTTTTTTCTTTGAATAACGGTCTAGATCAAGGACTGAAACTAGAGGTGAGCCAAAGTCTGCTATCTCACCACACTTAGGCTATAAAATCTAAGTTACTTAATGAGCAAAATCATACTGAAAGACTGAGCCTTTGATCTACCAGGTTCTCAGAAAGAAAACAGCAAATGAGCATAAAGAGTGGGAGAAAAAAAAAAATCTTTATGATGTACCTTTAAAGTAAGGTAAACAGGGCCTCTATTCATTCTTCCACTAAGCAATCTCCCTGCATCTCTCAAGGACAGGAGTGTACATGACTGCTCTGTGGATACACAGCCAGGTTGCCAGAAAGCCATGATTCCCCAGATGCCTGGAGAACAGAGTCTGTGGGAACATGCCATGGCTCTTCCTGGCCCTGCATGGAAACTTCCCTTCCTTTAGAAATCGCTGGCTGCAACTGGGTCACTGTGGCATTGTCAGTAAATATTACTATTCAGAAATACATTCCTCTGGGGGTCTTCAACAAGACCTTTTCTTTGGTCCCAACAATTTCCTGCTTTGTACTTTTGCATAGATTCAGTCCACAAATGGAGCAGCTCTCATGTTTTACTTATTAATATGTCATCACACTTCCAGTCTCCTGCTCAGTTTATGAAGGAGTGTCAGGCAAGGTGTAAGGGTAAGGAGTTGCACTGAGACTGTGCTGTTGTTCCCATGAGTTACTAATTCAGAAAACTGTCCCAGCAAAATCTTGTAAGTATTTTCAATATTATCAGAAAAAAAATAAAACAACTACCATGTTCTTCGATAGTGTTCAGATTAGTGTCCAAGTAGAATCAGTGATAAAATTAGCTCACTCCTCCGTCTTTTCCTGTTACTATTTCCTGGAAGGTTACAGACAGTATTATTACACTTTCTAGCTCAATAATATGACAGAACTGCTCTCCCAAAACTCAAAACATGCTTTCTGCAGCTAAGAATAATATCATGTTGTTTCTTTCACATTTATGGCCATGGGGTTTACCAGAGTGCACTTGAATTAATAGGAAATTTCATCCATTGTAAAATGTTACCAATAACATCGATTGTCTTGTGACTGACATAGCCCAAGTGTATAAATGAATTATGATTTCTGTATACTGCTACTCAACCATCAATGTCTATTTTTGAAATGTCTGTGTCATATGGATTACTATTGTAATCACTTTGTCTTTAGCTATATTTAGCTAAGAATTAAGACAACATGGGTGTCTCATCTCTAGCCCATCTAGACAACTACTGATTCATTTATATATTGTATCTTTTGATTAAGTTAAAAATAAAAGTGTTTGATCTAATTATTTATTTATACAGATGTTAAAAATCAATAGTAAATTAAAATTGACAAAAATGTCAAACCACTTTAGAGTAGAGACTACAAATAGGAGATAATGGATGATTTCAAGCTTCTGAAACAATACTTTCATGAGAACAGGATTGCATCTTACTGAAGAATGTGAAAAATACTTTTTTTTAAAGCAAGCTCTTGTGATAATAAAAGGTAATAGATCATAGACAAATGATTCAGAAATTATTCAACCTGTCACAGCATAAAGTTGCTTCAATGCAACATATTCACGAACTGCAGCAAGTCTTTCTGTTTTAATTAGAACTTGAATCACCTTGACCTTTCCTAGCACAGAGCAGAGTGCCCCTCTGAACCAACAGCATCATCTGCATCCTCATTCCATTTTAATCAGAGCTCAATTTGGATTTCTATGTCTCGGCAATCAGTGCATTGCAGAGCAAGGAAACTGCAGAAATAAATGAGATGTTGCCTTGTTCCAGCTGATTAAAACATGATTCAAGGTGACTTTTAGGTGACAATACAAGTTGTCAGAGCAGCAGTGTACTTTTCTTTATGATGGAAAAAAATGTGTGAGGGATGTTTATTTCCCCTATCTGAGATAAGTGACAGAATTGAAATGAGAGCACTGGTGTATCCATGAAAATACATCAGCGTTTAAAGAATTCTATTATTAGACACAGTGGAAACTACATCTTGGATAAGCCTCCCATACTGTGGGTAATTATCACAAGCCAGAATGCTAATTGCTTTCGATCTGCTCTGCGCCTCCAATGAGTCTTGTTGAGGGCTACTGGGGCTGTACCAGACAATCACACTTAATGAGACCAAGTTTATCAAAGTACAGCATCAGCTACTACCAAGTGAAGAACAGGAAAAATACACCTTAAAAAGAAAAGAAGGAAAAAAAAAAAAAAAAGAGAAATTAAACTATGGGACCCCAAGTAGAATTAAACTAAAAAACATTTTCATTAAAATTTCTTTTCTGGTGTTAAGTAATTATGTCTTCATCACAGATAAGAAAGATAAAAGATTGCCTGTTACGGCTTGGTTACTTAGAAAGGTGAGTACTTGTTCTGTATTTTAAAAAATTTGCTTGTTATTCTATTTACACAAGAGAAATTAAGAATTCATAAAGCATTTTTCCTTTCAGTTCTGACTATTATGCTTAAGAAAAATCAAGGATGAGTACCTATATATTTTTTTCATTTTTTTGTGAAAAGGGACCAAAAAAAATTAAATGGGAAACCACCTTCTGGGTAATCTACCATGTCTTTGATGGCAGATTTCAGTTTACACCCTGAGACTCCAGCAAATATGTAGGATGGGCAATGAGCATTTTCCAGAAAGCCAACCCAATAAAAATTACCATTCTGAAGAAAAGTGGGAACATTCCCACATTTCTCCATTTTACAATATTTATTATCTTATAATTAGATCTTTTTAATGAACTCAAGGAACTAGGTAGGCAATTTCCACAATAAGTATTCAAGGTATCATCAAAACATGGTAAGATGCATTGACTGCTTTAAGGATATAATAGTGAAAGTCACCAAAGTTCTACTGAAAGACTTAAGGAAAGCATCAGTGCTTGTGATGTAATTATTTCTTCTTATCATCTCTAAATTAGAGATTAGAAAAAGTGGTGAAGCAAGGTATGCATCTCTAAAGCAGAGAAATGTGTCTTTCACTTTAGTTCTGCAAAAACCTGTCAGTTCTCACTGCTGACAGCTTCAAGTGCAGACGTCAAAAGAGCAACACCAGAGAACACAAGTAAGACCAGTAACATAAGGACCTCAACAGCAGTGACACTGGTCGCAGCAGCTGTGAAGATGAAAGCAAACCTGACTAGATTAGTGAGCAGAATATGTCACAAAATTTCAATGTAGATGTCAGCATTTCTGCATGTGTGTGTGTTCACTCACTTTAATAGAAAATACTTTGCTATTCTTGTTGCTATTTAAAACAGTAAGACAGACTACTGCAAAATAATGATTTTAAACCTACTCTTCATACAATCTCTAAGCCCTATGAGTTCACACAAGATGATGAAGTCAAGCTAGCCTCTTGCTAGTAGACTTGCTTTGAGTCTACATCTCTCAGTACTTCAAAAGAAAAATTTTTAGGAACGTAATTCAAGAGAAACATATAAAAAAAATCACAGAACACAGATTTACATATAAGAAATAAACATTAAGCTCTTCATCTGGTTGAATTCTCTGTTTCTCTTGTAATCATAATAGTTATTACATGGTATTATAGTCCCTGACCTCTGCCTCTCATCATACACGCGAACTTTATTCCTAATAAGGATTTTTAACATCTGAATCATTGCCTTAACCTTACATTGCTCCATCTCTAGGGTAATCTCATCTTGCCTCAGAAAAATGACCTACTTCGAAGATGAGGTCTAACAATTGGGTTATTCAGTGACAATACTGCTTTTCTTTTCTTTTGATTTTCCTGAGAATAGTCTATTTGCCTTAAAACTGTCTTGCCCTCATTTGCTAACACTTTTTAGTCAAGTAAACTCTTGATAGCTTGTCTTAATATCAAGTATTATTGCCAATAAGATAAATATGCCTCAGCAGTGACTATAACATTATTCTCTGAATTCTCAGTACAATCAGTCAACAAAAATACTTCATTTCATACATCATTTGCCACTTCTATAGGAATTGCAGAAGATACTGCAAATGAATTCTAAAGTGAAAGTTTCGAAGCAGCAGTGGATGCATGATGCATGTGCAAGATTACCTTCTACCAGTTCTTTCCACCTCTCGTCATTGTGATCCATACACGAAGGGATTAAACTTTGGAATGAAAACTACAGAAAAGCCACAGAAAGGAGAAACAAGACATTCAGACAGAAAAGATAGCTACATGGTAGATCTTTGTGCACTATGTGGAGCAACTCTTAGTCATGAGATCACGACAGTAATTGGGTAAAGCAGCATTTGAAAAATTAGAAAAGGAGAGGGGGGAGGAGAGAAGAAAGGATAAAATAAGGCATGCTCCCTCTAGCTGGTATAAACACTGCAATAAGGGTATGACTTTACCCACAGTATTATCCTCCTGCTGAGTCATTTTCTTTCCCCATTGTATTATTGTATGAAATAGAAGGTAGCACCAGCCTAGCTGAAAGATGACAGAGAGAACTCTAAAGGCAGGTAACACACTGCAACAGGAATCTGAATTTTAGAAAGCCTCTTCACAAGGAATTAATCTCAATCTCATGTGAGCTGTTTCTACTTTCTTACTCTCTAGATGTGCTGACCACGGTAACAGGCAGAGATGATGAATCTGCTCAAAATGGAAACCAGTCAAAAGAAAAAATCAGGTTTTTTCCATCTGTCCTGTGTTCCTCTCTTACTTTGCAAGCAAAATTTTAAACAGAAGTGAGCCTGTCGTTTGGGGTTGTTTGTTTGTTTGTTTGTGGGGGAGGGGTTGTTTATTTTGTGGAGGGTTTTAATATTTTTAATATATATATCAAGTGATATTTATCAGGGAAAACTACAATTCTGCTGAATTCTGAAGGCATGTTTTCTTTTATTAGACCCTTGTACACACTTGTCCTTGAGATGCTTATATTTGCACCTAACAATTATAGCAGGTTTTTGTTGGTTCGCGGTTTTGAGGGTTTGGTTTTTTTTAACATCTAGGCAATGTTTTGGGCATGCTATCCTTTTGGTAGTTATGGTAGCAGCTCTGGCTTGTGTTGTGCATTACTGTCCAAATGTTGCTGGTAGGCAGCTCAGCCCCACCCAGTTGCTCACTCACTGCCTCTCAGTGGGATGGGAAAGAGAATGGAAAGTGGGAGAACTCACAGCTTGAGATAAACATGGTTTAATAGGTAAAGCAACTTTAAGAATACACAGAAAGTTTTCCCAAATTTTCTCTTTTTGGTTATCTGCTAAATATGGTATGTTATCATGATCCTTTGCTTAAGGAAACCAGTGATTTTAGATTTAGAGACTGAATCAGTGACTCTGTCACTGTGACCAAATCTACAAGATTCAAGTTAAACTCTGTAGTAAGGGGCCACATAGCCCCCTGCAGTTATTAGAGTTGTTCAGTTTATTTCAACAGAGTACCCAGGACTTTATATCCCTAACTAATATTGTGCAATTCTTTGTCCATGAACGCATAGCATCTCAAGTTACATATAAATACTTATTCTTCATTAAAAAAAAAAAAATTAAAAAGTGAGAAATTAAGAACTAATATGGACAAGCATAAACAATGATCAAGGTTAAAAGATTAGAGAAGTGAAGGGCAAAGTAAGCTAGCATAACTTTGAACTTTATAGGTCATGAAATTGTTGCTGCTTTCAGAAATGATAACATTTTGAAATGGAAGATTGTATCTCTTTTTACACTTTGCTTTTTTAATTCTCTCCAGTGTCCAAGTTTACAAAGGTTAGATGCCAGTATAATCTAGAATAAGACCATCTGTGACTGATTTTGAAAGGTTACTGAGAGGGAAATCAGATGCATGAGAAGCCTCAGGGAATGCAGCTGACTCCTATTGTTTTCTAATAGACCTGATATTCCAACGAAAGACAAAATTACTGAATTCTTGCTTGGATTTCCAGACAGCATATTGGGATACCTAAGCAGTCAAATTAAGAACATTTTACTACCTTCTTCCTCCTAATATTGTAACAAAATTTTTGTCAAAATCTGATGCTTGTCAGAGATGTTGTAAGCTCTACCTGCATATCATAAGCAAAATCAAACAAATAACATGTGCATTTATTCTCCACAACCACAAAAAACTGTTCAACCTTCACAAGTCCTGCTTAATAAAATAGACAGACTATTGCAGTAGAGAAGAAAGGCCAAACTTAACATTCATCACAATATTTCTGCAATTTTCTACCCGTCTATCATCAGGTCACACCAATAATCAGGGTTAACCTGAGGAAAAGAAAATCTTATCCAGTCTGAAATGGCACAGTCTAGTCCTATAAAGGGCTTTGAATATTAAAGGAAGAATTCTCACCAAGGTCCCTGAGTGACACCAAAGCACAAAAAGAACTTCAATCATCATAGTAACCCTACTTGTTAAAAAATGGGGATGCTGTGCTTTGTACAGCAGTAGTTTCCCAGCAATGTCTATTATTCAATAGTTATGAATCAAAGAAATCAAACTTAGTACATTTGGACTTCACGAGTCTAATATTGTGCAATACTAGTCAGGATTGGGAGAAAATTTTCAGATGAATAATTTCTTTGCCCAAAATGAAAGTCATCTGAACTGTTTCTGAACAGATTATTTACTCACAGAAGTAATACAGATGTAAAATGTCTTCAAATTATACATTTCATTTGGGTCAAATCAGATAATCTGTGTGATTTAGTGAAAAGAAAAAAAATGCTATTTTTTTTTTATTTCAGCCACCAGAACAACCAACTATCTACACAAGCACAGTCTAAAATCTGTTAAGAACAGATATCAAAAAAACATTTTGCAGTCCAGACTAGCAGCATGTAATGAATGACCATATAGAAACAAGGGTGGTTTGATGTAGGGATCTTGTGTCAAATTGCTTCCTCTCTTCAAGTACCATGATCTCCATCCTCCCCTCCACCCAGTTTCAGGGAGACTGCAGCTTCTACTATGACTTTGTGAAAACTAGGATAAGATATACCTACACTTGGTTGAAGGGACAAACAGGAATGCCATCTTTACAGAAAGCCCAGGAACTAGCACTCTTTTACCTTATCTCTTAATAGTTTTCTATGAAACAGGAACAAATAACAAGAAGAAGATTAACTTCAAGAAGAAGAAATACTGCCCACAATGAAGTGTTCTGCTCCTTCGTGCAAGCTCTTGCAGAGAGATCACATGCAATTTTGAAACTCATCGTTTTTAACGTTTAAAAAATGTTGTCTCTGAACCATCTTTTCTCCTCATAAGGAAAAACATGCTTTAGTAAAACTTTGAAATAAAGAAACCTTTAATGATAATTATTGCAATTGATATACCGTAAGAAGTGTTACCTTTAAATCTCAAGTATCAATTTGGCAGGAAAAAAAGGTGATGATACTTCAGGAATCTAAATACATGTTAACTTCTTGATCTAAATTACCTTTTCATAACTTATACAAATGTTAATAATTACTTCGATCTACATTTGTATCTATTCTGGACATCTAAGAGACTAGACTGGTTATGTTAAGCTCCTGTCTTCAAGTTCCTCTTAAAACTGTACCAAAATGCTTCTTGCATTATGTCTGGCAAACAGTCCAGCAAAGAATGAAACCCCCAGACTTTTCATTCCTAATCTTTAAAATTAAATTATTTATATTAACCATTTTTAATTATTTTAGATAGTACATGATTTTGAAAAAGGTGGGAACTTAGTGTTATTATCCTTTATTAGGTAAGGAACTTAGAAGAATGGAAATAAAGTTGCAGTCTATTTTCATGCAGTTTCTTTTATCAGACTAACCATATTTGGGTTTTCACTTTCTGTCTGCCATTTCAGCAACAAAAGGGAGCTTGGGACAAACCATTTTACTTACAGTTACTCTGGCATTTTATTTTGGCTCAGAGGAAGATAAACATCCTAAAGGGTGAAGACGTACTTCACTTATCCTCCTGAAAGCTGAACTGCATCCACAGTTCCAAAACCAGAGAGAGACAGCAATTAAAAGAGCAGGGAACTGAATCTCTTGTTTCTCTGACTCCTTCAAATATATTGTGAGTGGCTGTGCTGCTTGTGTTGACAAATTCTTTGAATTTGAACACATTTTCTAACCAGGTTACTTGGTGAGATTAAATAAAACCCACAGTCAGCTAACTGTTTCTCAGTTGGGCTTGAATTATATCAACATATGTCAGCTAGTAAGGCAATTTGTGAAGCTGAATAATCATACAGACAGGTTGTAGCAAGTAGCAATCTTAACAGTAGTGCATGAAGAATGATCATAATTTCCTTTAAACATAAGAGGGTAAAAAGGAACAATCACTTTGTTTTTTAGAATATTTTTTTTAAAAAGAGTCTCGCTTTTCAGTAATGTGTGTGATACAGAAGTCATTAACAAGTTTCCAGATAGCACATGGTTAAATTGTACCATCTTAAGTGGGTCATAGAAAGCTTTTTTTTGGGGTGAGGGTTTGGAATCCATCTCTTCTTGGATCTCAGCTGATGCAAAGAGACAGAATGAAATGAAATAAAGAAGTATGCTTCAGCACAGTGTGCCATTACAGGTAATTTACTTTTCTACTGAGACATAATTTTTATTTTTGTTCAGTATAGAATTCCTGAACATACTGCCAAAATCTGGACCACGGTAAAACCAAGCTGGATGCAAGCCTGAATGCTACAGAAAGTTCAAATTGAAGAGAAAAAAGCATAAGTTTTCCATCTAAAGGGCATGTGACTCTATATTCCAGATGCTAAAGAACTTTAAATAAAGATATAAAACTGCTGTACCTAAGCATTACATTTTACCTGCAATAATATGAACTGTGAACTGCCGACATCTTTCTCAACTTGCCTTTTTCTACAACTTCTGAAGCACCTTTCTTGTTTGCCATGTGAAAGTATGCTGATGCTAAAGGACTTGGTGATTAAATTTATCAGATTCTGGCATATGATTTCAGAATTTCAGAGGCACAGCTTTTAATAAATATTTCATTTTCTGCATTAAGCATGCCAATAAGAAACAAAGCAGAGACCTTTTCCCCCTTAGTTTGTTTTTAAAAAGAGATAATGATTCTATTTGTCATGAACTGCCAAGTACAAATGTGAAATTTTGAGAGTCTAGTCAAAACATATTTGGGCCCTTGAGATCCCTTGCCATTTATTCAGAATAAGGGTGTAGTTGTAGGGGAGAACGTATGGAAAGAAAGAAAAAAAAAAAAAAAAA
>VZTI01003477.1:125451-180237 GCA_013397865.1 Struthidea cinerea
AAAAAAAAAAAAAAAAAAAAAAAAAGAAAAAGCATTAATGAAAAGAACATTTACATTAAAGATATCTAATAAAGATACAAGATATGCTGCACTCCAGGGGTTTTCTGGAATCACAGGCAGAAGAGAAGCAGTAACCACTAGGATCACCTATTTGAAACAAATAAAGACCAGAAGTATAAACTCATCAACTGCATCTTCCTAGAGACAGAAAATGTTGTTCCCAACAACACAGTGACTTGACAGGAGCTCATGTCATCACAGCCAAAAGTTGCAGTGGTCACATATACATGTGTATACAAGGCATACATGACTCCTGTGTTTTCACTAGCTAAATACTACTTGGTTTACTTTTCCTCATCAATAATCAGCAAAGACAAGTGGCAAGGCTGGTTAGCACACTGAAGGAAAGGAGTTTTACTTGATACCCTATACCTGTGTTATACTGGCAACATTAATCTAGATATTGCTTGCTACTAAGCTAGGTTTTTTTCATTAAAGTGTTCAATTAATTTAATTTAATTTATTTTTGTTGTGATGTAAACACATGAAGGACTGAAGATAAACAGAACTGAAGATAATTGCATCCATAAATCTAACTTTTCAAGGCACCTGCAAGTTGGTAAGGGGTCATTAGATTTGTTGAATATGTGTGCAAGGAAGACAGTAGAACAACTTAATCTAAGGGAATATCGGTTACGCTTTAATTTTAGCTAGGCTTATTCTGCTTATTTTGAAAAGGGTTTATGCAGACCTTAATTGTGCAAGTCCCTATTTTAAATTTTTCAAGTAACTAAAAAGGTGCCATGACCTGAGATGAACACTACCTAGTGTTTATCTTCTCACAAACTAAAAGAACAACTTCAAGTAATGCAGTTACGTAAAAATGAGGATAAGAAATGACATTAATATGCAAAGCTATTAATTTTTTGATTTAGCTGTTCCATAGCTGTTGATGTGCTATGAAGCTGAAGAAACATCTACGATTCATTGACAGTAATTTATGAAATAGTTCAGAGGACTATTTAGTAATGTTTCTTTACAATTTAGGACTTATTTAGGCATGGTTTATGAACTTACTGACTTCCACTGACAGTTAGAGATAGGACATCAATATGCCTTCATTTGATGATGTTTATAAATAAAGTTGCAGAGACTGAATTAAATCTAAAGCTCCTCAGACATACTTAATAGTTGTGTGAAAGCCTTTACGTTGTTCCTATGTCATAATATGCATATTCATAAGAAAAATAAAAACATCCTATTATACAAAAGGTTTGGGTTTTTTTTTAATTATTATTGTTTCTTTAAAGTAAAATTTAGTGAATTCATAAAAATGGATCATATGAATAGAAGTAGTAGAGACAAGGATGTTCTTATATACAGGTTTTTTTAGTAATTATTCAAGTTATCTAAAATTAGAAACAACAGCAAATTGAATATAGATTTTGTTCTTAACCTTATCCACTTCATTTATGACTAAAGTCAAAGTCTGAAATGTTCATCCTTCCTTTAGAACTTGTCTTGTCTTAACCTCAGCTGGCAGCTCAGCCCCACATTGCTGCTCACTCACTCAGTCCTGGTGGGATGTGGAAGTGAAGTGGAAGGGTAACAGTGAGAAAACTCATGTTTTACTGGATAAAGACAGTTTGATAGGGAAAGTAAAAGCCAAGTGCCCAAGTAAAGCAAAGCAAGAAATCCACTCACCACTTCCCATTGGCAGGCAGGCTTTCAGCCATCCACAGGAGAGCAGGAATCCATCACACATGAAACGATAACTTGGGAAATAAATGCCATCACTTCAAACTTCCCCCCTGTCATGAGCCGTCCCCACAATGGTGAAAGCAACCCAGGTTTTTGTTAATAGATCTCCTGGGGTGGATTAGAGCGAAATTACACTGAATTATCAGTGTTTGTAGATATACATATATGTTGGGATTATTTTAGAACAATTTGGTTGCAATGGAAAGCAGTTATGTAGCCTTTTGATTGTTATTATCTATAGCAATATAGCAATATGAAGCATAAAAATATTGCCTAAGAAAATGTATAATGAAGAGAAAGAAAGGATAAGAGCAGAAAGATACGCAATCCCCACCCATAGATCTTCTGATGAGACTTGATTGTTGCAGCATAGCTGTCCCTTGGTGAAAGCGGTGGTCCATCAGGACTGGGGTAAGAAGCCCGCGAAACACAAAGTCTGGCAAGTTAAACTACACTCAGGCTCCGGTGGGAACACCCTGGTACTTTCTCTGGGAGGGTAATGCTTTTAGTCCTCTGGTGGAAGGCCTCAGAAATTAGTCTGGAGGCGCTTTGGGGGTCTTTGATGGTTTTTGACACCTTCTAAAGCATGAGAGCTGCCTCTCATGGCAGCACAGTTGAGCCAGTTATGGCCTATCAGACCTTCCCTGGAGGTAGGAGGGGGGGAATTTTACAAGTGAGTTGTGTAAGGGAGGGCAATTATCATGGCAAGAGGCACCATCCTGACTTGCAGGATTTGCCTCTCATCACCCTCAAGGCCCAACTCGTAGCCTCCAGGCCACTTCACCCCCTCAGTCTTTATGCAGACTGGCCATTACACACCCAAAGCTGTGTCCCTTTCCGCTGGGAGGTACAAACCTGGCTTCAGCAAAGTACCCTGGTGCCTCCACAAACGGGCAAATATTTTTGACAGTCCAGTCTCTCACACCCCCTTCCTCCTTCTTCCCTCAACCTCACATGCTGATCATGACTCCTTAAGGTATGGAAGATCCCGCTGGTCAGTTGGGATCAGCTGTTCCAGCTGTGTCCCTTCGCAAACTCTTGTGCACCTCTGTCTCCTCGCTGTGGGTGTTGTGAAGAGCAGAAAAGGCCTTGGTGCTGTGTAAGCCCTGCTCAGCAATGACTAAAACACCCCTGGGTTATCAATGCAGTTTTGGCCACAAATCCAAAACACAGCACCATAGCAGCTGCTATGAAGAAAATTAGTTCTCATCCCAGCCAAAACCAATAGACAACTTCACTACAAATGGAGTTTAATTACCATCCAGTCATGCAAATTTAAATAACTTTATAAAAATATATTGGCAGATATGTACAAGCCATTTTAAAGGTGCTGAAGTGAAAGGTGAGCCTACAAAATTAAAAATGGATTATGCATTGTTCTAAAATTAATCCATCAGCATAAAACTTTTCAAAGTTTTTTCCCAGCTATGCTACACTGGTAATAAAAAAAAAGCTAAAAAGAAATGCTTAACATGAGTATTATGAAGAAACTACAAGTTGTATTAAAAAACTCCAAACAATTAAAATAATGAAGAAAAGAAAGCACGTAAAAGGCCAACTACAATCTGAACTGAACTAACTACACTGAGAAATTCATGTTGTTTTCTAGCTACTGAATGTTTCTTAATAAGGTACATTAAACTGAAGCCCAAAACTAGAGCTAAGAAAAACTAAGTTGATAAGTCCACATTAAGGAGAGAGACACTGGGTGAAGAGCACACACCAAAATACTTTAAAAAATAATTTTAGTAAGTCAAACTAATTCACGCACATTCTTTTTTATGTTATAATAGGTCATTGTCAAATGTGATATATTTTTAATCTTCTACAAGGTCAGCAGCCTGCCTTCTACTTATTGTAAGTATTTCTTTGTTCTGCTTAACAATTTGCATCCAAAGAATTCAGCATCCATGTGGAGTTCTTATTATAGGACTTTTGAATACATTACCCTTCTCTGTTGTAATTAATCTTTTAATTGCCTGATCCTACTTCAGCAGAAAGAGGTGGTCAATTAATGCAGATGCACCTGTCTGTGTAGTCTGTGCCTGCCAATAGCGTTCCTTTTGATACTGCATTTCATGAAAACAATCTTAGTGATTCCTTTTAAGGATTTACAATGCCTTCATCAAAACATTTATGATTTTCAGTAGGAAGACTGCTTTATGTTTATTTTGGTAAAACTTGATATTTTCTCTTATTTTGCTTCTGTGACAGAAGTTAGTTTCTGCTTCCATCTGCCTTTTGCTTTTCCTCTTGTTCCCTGTATTTAATACACATTCGACATACATTCTTTAGGCAGTTCTGGGTGCCTGAGACATTAAAATCAAGGACTGCACTGATCACATTCTGTGACCTGTGATATGCACAAGTTATTTTCTTAGGAATGTTGTGTATCTGAATCAGTAAAAACTATCACAATAAACACCGAGTGGTGGCATGGACTCAAATTCAGTCTGGAAGTAACCTGTTTGAACAACATAACAGCAAAAGATCATCTGACAAAAGGGTATGGTCTCCACTGAAATGAACAGTTAAGGTGTGGGATAATACGTGTGACTAAATGCTACCCATCGAATTTGAAATTAGCTTTCAGATCAGTAAAAATCTGCAGAAAGTGCTTGAAAGCAAACTGGAAAAAGCTCTAAGACCAAGTTACCAATAGCAGGTGACAAAGAAAGAGAAGTATTCAAATTGAAAAATGCAGCAGTACTGGTATCCAACTTTTTTGTATCATTTTAATTTACTTATCAATTATGGGATTAAGGTATTAGTTTTCAGTCACCAATTTGCAATATGCTTAATGGTTTTATTCAAGGTCAAATGGAAATAGGAATTCTCCCCAAGTGAAATAGTAACAGTGTTTTTAAAAATAGAACTAATGCGGAAAAATGGGAGGCAAAACAGTTCATTAAAAGATTTTCACCATGATGCTTGAAAACTCTGATAATCATTGAAACTAAGCAAAACAATGATACATTGGAATCCAAGGTTTCAGTACAAGAAGAATAGACTTTGGCAACTACTTTAATATTATTAATTCAGACTATAGAAGAAATATAAAGAATTTGTTTTCTAACTTGTAAATAATGGCTGTTAAAATGCAACAGACCCATTTTTCTCCAATGGAGAGTTAAACAGAGCCACAGAATTTGGAAAAATTCAAAATCTTGCCTTTCAGTCACATAATTCTGCTAGCTTTTATAGTGTTCTCTTTTTACTAAAAGGCTATTCATAAGGAAAAAAAAGGAACAAACTCACAAAAAGAGCTTTTATGTCAACAGCATCAAGTTATTTCAGTCAAAAAGGAAAGCAAATCAAGAATTTGAGTGATTTGTAGGAAAACAGCTTTCTTTTAGTTGAAGACTAAAGAACTTCTTCTGATTACCATTCACGAAGGTATAAGGTTGGATGTGAGACTTCTTGTGGCAGGCATTTCAAGTATTTCTTAGCTCTCTGGAGTGGAAACAAGCCCCATCGCCTTCACCTAGACATGGCCAAGGCCAGTTTAAACTCATGCTGACATTTGCAGATAGTTAACTGGCATACTTGCCCAACTGTGTTTTCCAAACACACATCAGACTCCACATTACCTGATTTTATACTGGAAACTGACAAAATGAACCATCAAGGAAGCCAGATGAAATGCACAAGAAATGCCTCTATTTTCCCGTTCCATATTTTAGACAGTCTAAATGTACAGACTGCTGCAATACTGATGCAGCAAAGACAAAAATGAGAAATAAATATCAAGGTTGCATGACTTAAGGTATGCTTTGGTAGTGTGCCCATTTTGATCTAGTACAGTATTTTTAGGTATCATAAATAAAAATGACCTGCCAACCATTAAGTCTGACTTAGAGACTGTGACATATGGCTGTTATACATACACAGTCCCTTGGATTCTTACAAAACCTGACAAAGGTCAAGGAGCCCTGTGCCTTCCCTCTCTCATTTATATTTTATGATTCAACAGCAAGATAAAGTCCTCTAGACAGCTATTACTGAGTCCCACAGTAGATGGATATGTTTCAGATTATGATTTATCAGGGTTAAAAAGTGGTATAACTCACCTGATTTTGACATAATTGCCTTCCCAGACACTTGAATTATTAGGAAATAGCATAAGACAGCTCAGTTCAACTTCAGAAATCCCTAGTACTTGAAAAGATATCCACATCTTTTTTTCTACAAGTGGTGATCATAGCATTAGTAATGTTATTATCAATTCTCTAGGTAGCACACAATTAATATATTCTAACATATTCATTATGTGCATATTTATATTGACATGGCTAAGAGCTGTTTTCATTTTCTTTATATTTCCCGGCCAAAGGCAAAGTTAGGTCCTGTTCCAGTTTTCATTCTATCTGTGCTAAAACTGAAATTCTATACCTGGAAAGAAAAAGTAATAAAAAGAAAGTACCATTGATAAATGTGAACTGAATTGTGAGATATGTTCTTTGTTGTCTTATAGAATCTCAAACACAAAAATAATGAGATTATCTCTGGCCTGGGGCTTGGATCCTAAAGCTTATACATCCGCAGGACTTTATGAACTTCCACAGTCTCATCAAAATCAATAGTCGTATTCATGAGATGAAAGTTATTTGCATGCTTAGGTCTTCTCAAAGTCAATACTTTTATTATTTGGATTCAGGCTCAAGGTTTTCAGTGACCAACTGTGTCAGTAGCTCACTGAAAGAGTAACAGAAAAATTATGCCTGTCATGCTGAGTTCAAGACAAAATACTTTCTTCTTTTCACCTTCACTTCCTCTTCTGTGTGCTTTGAATATGTCAACAGCCTGATAGAACAAATCAGCATGCCAGTGGTTTATGAAAATTATTAAAGTATGCTTAAATCAGCATTCAGCAAGTATATATTTTTTGTATTATTTTAACATTGGTTTATGACTGTTGAAGTACAACAATGTCACAGATTTTGTATGTAAATCATGCAAAAGCACAAAAATAATACAAATAAAAGAGTTAGTGTGACGAAGACCTCTAGGGTTTACATAACAGAGAGACAGATATCTGGGAACTTCAATTAAACAAGAGGTGAAGGATGTAAAACAGAGAACATCTCTAAATAGGACCAATAGTGACAACACACAGAAATCATCTAACTCTGATCTTTGCAGATCAGCAACAGTCAGCAACAAGATGCTGCAACTGAGTAAAGCAAAACCAGAAATATCTCATTGACCCTTTGTTAGAGAGTCAGCACTAGCAGAGCCATTACAGAGGCACCAGTGTGATGGCAATGTCTATTTGTCTATTTTTTTTACTTCCTATGATGAAAATAGGCTGTTCCTCTTACACCTCTCTTGCTTCTGGGTGCCGATCTGGCTAGCTCGGTGTTCCGGCACCTAGCATTCTCTGCCTGCCCGAATGAAAGCTGGACGGGACCGATCTCGGAGTGGGAGGACAGGCGAATCCCTGGATGGGTTTGCCTCAATCCCCGATAGCTATAACTCGCAAAGGAGGCAAGGAATAGGTGGAGGGGGTCTCTGTGGGGTGAAAGGGTTTATTGGAGCATGGTAGAAACTACGGAGCAATCCCACCAGCCACGTGGTGCGGGGGCCGTGGGTGTGGAAAACACACAGTAGCCAGTAACACTGAAACAGGGCGGGTAACAAGGGCGGGAAGCAGGAATTATAGCAAATGGGGTAAGGAGTAGGTGGGGAGAACTGAAGCCAATGGTAAGGCACGGTTTATATCTTTTGGGGTGTTCCCTGTAATTTCAGGGGTTCTGCAGCTGTAGGAGACTTAAACCAGAGGACTTTATGGTCTCTTGGTTCTGCTGATGGTGGCTCACTGCAACAATCTCTTCTCTAACAAGAACTTGATAGCCTAGTGCTCCTGTCGTCTTTAGCGAGGAGATTCAGATGAGAAAGAAGGCAGATAGGAAAGCCAGTCACTCTGCTTTTTTGAGAATTTAGTCTAGATGAGACCTTACAAGGTGTCAAATCCAACAGGTTGCTCAAAGCTCCACCCATCCTGGCCTTGAACACGTCCACAGATGGGGCAACTTCTCTGGGAAACCTGTTCAAGTGCTTCACCACTCTCACAGTGAATAATATCCTCCCAATATCTAATCTAAACTTACAGTCTTTCAGTTTAAAGCCATTCCTCCTTGCCATATCACTACATACCCTAGTCAAAAGTCCCTCTCCAGCTCTCTTGTAGACCGCTTTGGGTACTGTAAGGTTGCTGTAAGGTCTCCTTTCTCTTCTCCATGTAGAACAACCCCAACCTGATCAGCCTATCTTCATAGGAGAGGTGCTCCAGACCTCTGATCAACTTAGTTTTCTCTCCTCTGGATTTTCTCCAACAGGTCCATCTTCTCCTTATGTTGGGGGCCCCAGAGCTGGATGCAGGATTCCAGGTGGTCTCATGAGATCTAAAAAAAGGGGGAGAATAACCTCCTTCAATCTGCTGCTGAGTATACCTTGCTCACAATTTTATTAAATTACCCATTAAAATTTTTGACATTTAATCCTTAGAGACAAAGATAAATACAGCTATTAGAGTATTACTGCATTTTTAAAATTTACTTCCCTGACTTGAATGAATTCCATTTGCAGGTAAAAATCATGGGTATGTGTATTTCTATGTTTAACAAAACTGGGGTAATATTATCACTACTAAATTTCTTAAATAGAAAATAAGAAATATCATAAAGTTCAATGAGCACATCTTCCCTCTCAGAAAACCCCAGAGGAATACACATGAGGAAAGTATGTGCAATGTACTTACTATTAGCAAAATTGTAGATTCTGAAGTTCCCAAAGGTGATACAAGGGTCATACATCTAAGAATACTGTTACAGCTTTTTTGACCTCAGTTCTTTAGGAAGGGCGAATACCAAAATTAGTGTTGAAAGAGCAACCAAATGTAGTGAATCCGAAGCATTTCAAAAAATGAAATGAAATTATCATTTGCACATATAAAGATACAGAATAGCTTTAACTTATATTTTGATTCACGCTGCATAAACCTATTTTTCAGCTTTTATCAAATCCTGGTTTTCAATAAAAAACATTGTGTACCTAAGCCCCAAAATCTTCAGATACACACTCTATTTAGCTACTTTTCACCATCTTACATATGGTCTAAGTGATCTATTACAACCTTTGCAAACATCATAAGTCAACTGAATTTTCTTTTGAAGGTTTTCTTTTTCTCTTTTTTTTTTAAATATATTTTTTTTTTCTTTGCAGACATGTGCTCCATAGTGTTTATCTCCATTTCTCCTTCTCCAAAAACCAGGAGCATTGTCAGGAAGTAAAAAGAACACACAACCTTTTGGGTTTGGTAATATAAAGGCTCGGGGGAAGTACTGCCACAATGCTCCCAGCTGGCTCCAAACTGAAGGACCTTCTAACACTGCTTATATGCAGGGAATGTGTACAAAATAGGCATGCTGAAGTGTAAGAAGTTGCAAGGGCAAAGAAGATTACACAGGAGGAGGTGAGAGAAGAAAATCCTTCCAGAGTGGAAGGCTGCGGCTGTTGGCTACATAGACTTAAGGAAAGCCTCTGATGCCATTTTCCACAGCATTCTCCTGGACAAGCTGGCTGCTCATGGCTTGGATTAGCATGCTCATTGCTGAGTAAAAACCTGGCTAGATAAGCAGGCTCAAAGAGTGCTGGTGAAAAATGTTGAATCCAGTTGGTGGCCAGTCAGTCACCAGTGGTGTTGCCCCAGGCTCAGTATTGGTTCCAGTCCTGCTTAACATCTTTGTGAATGATCTGGACCAGGGGATCGAGTGTACCCTCGGTGAGTTTGCAGACAACACTAAATTGGGCAAGACTGTTAATCTGCTGGAAGGTAGGAAGGCTCTGCAGAGGGATCTGGACAGGCTGGAACAATGGGACAAGGCCAATGGTATGAAGTTCAGTAAGGAGAAGTGCCAAGTCCTGCATTTAGATCTCAACAACCCCATGCATCCAATTTCAGTTGTGTAGAAGTCTTGAAGCTACACAGACTGCTCAGACATTCCAGTAGCTGGACTGACTGCTTCAATATATAGCTGTCAGAAGCCAGTAGAATTTTCTTCTTTATTTTCAGTTCATACAGGTTTGCCATGAAATGTGGCTCCATTTCCAGTGTCTATTCACAATGCAGCTTTAAGTATTCTTTCTGCCATTTGCTCAAATTCCAGTAGCTGCTATTAATGCCTCTCTTGTATCCAAATCAAGTCATTTTCATGTCAAACAGATGGAGAAATATTCTCTTAACATTTGCTAAATTTCACTGTACCATGTATATGCACTTCAGCAATATAGGAAAAAAAATTCCTTTCCCCAAACATGACTGGGGTTAACTGTAGTTTCTCCTTATTCTGAGAAAATTAAAACTCAGCACAACTATGGAAAGACTGCATCCAATTTCAGTACTGAAAATGAAGGAATTGTGCATTGGTCCCTCAATGGATGATTAAAAAAAATACATCACTCTTCCTATAGGAGACCCTTTATTTCTTGTTTTTCTCTCTCAAAAGTATTCCAAGCACTTCACCATGAGTCCTAGACACAAGACACCTAGTGAATATAATATCTCCACAGCCACTTCTTCACACGTGGGAGACCAACAACAGTGTTTTGTTTAACTTCCCCTAAAAGCAGTAACTATTGTTTCATGGCAAAAGGAAATATATAAATTGCTAAAGGAGTTGTCTTTGAGAAAAGCTGAAGTACTTCATTCTCCCAGCCATGAACTAATTGTAGATCATGTGAAGGACATGGTTTTCTTTGGAAGGCAATTCTTAGCTGAACTGTTTTCAGCATTGTATTACTGAACTACCTTTCCATAAACTATTAAAATCATAAGGTTGCCCAGTTTCATTGAGGCCTCGTGCTCTTGTCTCTCTCCAGAAGTCAAGTATGACAGAGGATACCAACTAACATAGCAGAGTAACCAAGATTCTGACATTACTTGCCAAAGTTTTAACAGCAGTCTAGATATGCATCCCACAGCTTTGGCCAAAACCAAGTATTCACCTCAAAACCAGGCAGAGTAGCAATAAAATGTGAGAGTAAAATCCATATTCCTACTTCTTGACGTACTTTGATCAAGTATATGCAATTACATCTCCATCTCGTGGCTGGTTGAAGCAGCTATTGTAACCTGCTGTTGTGACCTACTATTGACTGAAATAAAGGAGATGACCTTTAGATAAAGGTGTAGAAAGCTACTTCTGATTTTGACAACTTTCTCTTTGAGACACTCCTTTGTTTTTCTCTAGGAGAGACAACTTTTTGGCTCAGAAAGGAAAAACTTAAAAGTACATAAAATTACCAGTTGTGTTCAAATTATTCCTTCTTAAGAGGTTCATAGGTCAAATGTTCACAAGTCTTCCAAATGTTATGAAGGAGAAAACTTCATTCAAGGAATAGGAGAAATACAATGCAACTTTCCTGAAGGAATTGCAGCTAATCAGGCATCAAATAACCACAATTAAATATTCTCTGTGAAATAGAGTTGGTCAGTTCCAAGATTAAGAGATTTGACAATGCCTTATATGAATAAAGCTGAGAAATGAATAAAGCTGAGAAATAATTAAAGCAATAGGGTCAGCTAAACTGATACTGTTGCTAGTTGTACGGGTAGATAGTTCTTGATATTTTTAGGAAAAAATAGTTCACTGCAGAAAGAGATGAAACACTAAATTAAAAGTTTAGAAAGAACTGTAACCACGATTGAGTTATGAGAATTAGCATATACAGGTACACTTGGCTTTGCTTCGTGGTGATAATATAATGCTTTCAACATCTCATGTCTTACTGGAATTACTTGATTTTAAGAGTACAATTATAACTGGTCTCATAATTAACTGATGCGCATTAGCTCAATCTAAGCTTTTTTGTGTGGCACCTTTCTAAAAGTCTGTTCAGAAAACAGCATTAGGTTTGGGAAGGATACTGAATAACCCATAATTAAAACTAAACTAGTTATTTTAGTAGGTTGTATAGTAGGAAACCTTTTTTTTTAATGAAGTGTCAAGGCCTCTGGCTATATACAGAAGACATTGAACATAAATGAATTTAAGTCTTGAAACAGAAAGGAGTATCCTTGTTAAACATTAACACTGGATAACTCTGGAAGAAATTATGTTACAACCAATCAAAAATTTCTCATATAGCAAAGACTTGATTGGCAAGTGCAATTTAGCAGATCTGTGGTGAGAAAACATGTCATTCATTTGTGCTGGAACTTTTTACAGTTACATGGTTGGGACAAGGAAAAAAATGTAACACATAAAACCTTTGGAAATTGGTACTGTGCATAAGCTGAAAGGGTTTTTCTTATGTCTACCTAAAAGCCTAGAATAACAAAACCAATCTCTCTCTTTAGAGAAGAGAGGCGAAAAACCACTTGCATGTAACATTCATCATTCTTAACCTCAAACAGAAAACAAAGCAAATGAGCCACTTCTTTGAACTGATTGCAGTCTTGTTCTGCATTTTGCCTACATGCAACATAAGCATGTATAAAACATACAGATTTTTGCAGCCAAAGCAAAAGGGGATTTAAGGAACCACTACAATATCAAATGAATATATTCTTTAGAAATATAAAGCAGATAACCTCATGGGAAGCTTATGAAGCTGTGATAGGAATAGGCATTGCCAAGAGAACACAACTTGTTAAAATGTACTCAGTAGTATTGAAAATTTAGCATGTCAAACTGGGCACACACTTCAATACAAAGTAACTTGGTCTAATTCCCTGTATATGACTACAAAAGTGAGACTAGAAGTATTTTTTTTTTTTAATTTCTGAGGAGAAAAAAGCTATATAAAATTCATTAGAACTGCAAAATACTGTATTCAAGCAGGGACCACCAGCTGAATGATTATAGGATAAGGAATAATATTCTGGGATGCAGCTGTTTAGGAAAGAGAAGCCATGAATGATAGCAAGACATCAGACCAATTGAAGTCAATATTGCACCAGTGTTCTAACCAAGACACATGCTACACTGGGAAAACAGTACTGTATCTCATTAAATCCTCAGGTATAATACTTTGAATACTTTTGAAATCTAAACTTTGAGTAAGATAAACTTATTTGAAAAGCATCAACAGAATCATGTTACCCAGAACTGCCACTGGAGAAAAGACTGAATGAAGTGGCTTTTTGCAGCGAAGACTGCGGTGGACATGCAACAGATAGCACGTTCACATTCAGATACGTGCATGGCTGCTGAAGAGAGAAAAGGGACAATACATATTCAGAGTGCACTATGGCAGGTCATACAGACCTGCATGTACTGGTACCCAAAACCTCTTAATCAAAGTACTTCCAGAAATTGATAAACCATGGGTCAAACTGATTTTCACATCGGTAACAACAGAACTGTGCTGAATGGTCTTGAAAGATACAAGTGGCTCGCTGACTGATCGGCATAGTCCACCTGAGCGTATCCATAACCACGTTTCAAAAACTCTACCTGTAATAACTAGTATTCCCAAATTAATTTTAGCTGTGCCCCAGCTAGGATGCTTACTCACCTACTTAAAATTTCAGTAGGTCAGGGCATTAGTTCATCTTCTGAAAGGTTTTAAAACACTTGTAAGAAATAACAGAATTAACATGACAAATTTAAAGTGTACCTTTCTCATTCTTATTATTTTAATAGTCATCCTCAGGAAAATAATACATTGCAAATCAGAATTAAGAGAACCATCCCCCTGAAGCAACAGGATGTATTTACCTGGGATTTCTGTCTTTTAGATTTAATCCTGGAAAAAAGAAAGGATATGACAGAATACAGCAGAAGCTGTACAGAAAAGATCACTCATCAACAATATAGATACTGAGAAAAATGGTAGAAGAATTATATCAACTTCAGGGAAAGATAACCGAAGTTATTTGGACAGAACACTGGAAAATGTATGAAATATATGAAATAAGCCCTAGGGTTTTTGTTGAGACCAATCTAAAAAGAAGTCTGCCTAGTCATTTAAGGATAGACATGACAGTGTAGTTCTTTCCTTTTCTTTTTCTAAAAGGGGAATAATATTTCTAAAAGTCAAAATGTACTATAATTCTAGTCTTCATACATAAAGGAAAGGTAACCACTCTTCTAGCAGTCCTCAAATACAGCTTTTTTTATCTTCCCAGGAGTATACTATACTGGTTAAGAGAAGAGACATAGACTATAGTAAAGATCAATAAATGTGAGGGTATGTAAAGATGAGCAGAGTAGTGTAGCCCTGTAGCCCACAAGGGATGGCAATGCCACGGCCATTAAGAGACCACAAGCCTTTTGTCAGGCTCATGGCCCTCAGGTGGTGTCAGGACTCACTTGGACTCATCTTGGCCTGTCTGTAGCCAAGTCTTTGCTTTTCTATCTAGAACAGCAATTATCAAACTACTGCTGGATTAATTTATTCTTCTATACTTCTAGCTTTTTCTTGGTTTTATCAATGTTGTTGTGGCTATTACTGCACGTACAACTAACTATAGTAACAAGTGTTGGGGCAGCTCCAGTGGGCCATGGGCTGGGGCTCCGTCATGGCTCCCCAGCATACATTTCTCACAGAACATTTGCACATTTAGTTGTTTCACCATCAGCCAGGTGTTAAACCACACAATTGCACCAAAACCTGGCCCTGAGCCCAGGCTGCAAAAGCCATGGAAGGTGCAAGAAGAAGTCGTGCTCAGGGTGTGACAATAGCTTAATTAAACTGTGTAGAATGAAATCTCTATCTGTGACCCTAGAATCTAATGCAAGACAGATAAACACAGGAGGCTTGATGGCTGTTAACAAGCCATCAAAATTCCTTCACCGCTCATTAAAGGAAGGTAATCATGGGAGTTGGCAAAAACAGTTTTCAGGGTAACAAACCTCCCAAAAGTACTCAACATCTATGTAAGTCACTCTGTATAAGGGATTTGGATGCAACGGGGAATTGTAAACAAAATAAAAGGGAGTAAGGTGTTAGTAAATAGATAAAAATTACCACAAGCAGACAAAGGAGTGAGGAGGAAGGAACCACCAGCCTCACTTTGCTCCTGGTGAAGGAGTCTGGATGCTGATGGTTCACCTCTAATGATCATCTTTACAGTTAGAGGGAGAAAGAGAAGTGCACTAATGTCTGCCACAAGGTTCATATTACTATATTGTTAGAGGTTAGGATTTTTTCCTTTTTTTTCCCCTGTTCTTTCTCTCAGGGAATTTTCTCCCATTTGTTGCCTAAGAGATGGGAACAACCAATACTTAAGAGACAAAAGAAGTGGCCAAGGTGGGGGGAAGGGGTGCAGCTGTCTGCACTGTCTTAGTTGGGCGGGTTTTCTCTTGGGAAGGGCAGAGATGGCTGGAGGGTGAGGGGCTGGGCTCAGCTCCTCTCTCTCTCTCGGGACTGGAGGAGGAGACAGTGCTGTTGCTGCTGTGGGGAGAATTCTCTGCCACCGCAGAGTTCAGCCATTTCACTGCTTCTCCTACCTTTGCTCGTAAGAGTGGCTGTTGAACTGGGATCTTATCGAACACCCAATCTCACTGGAAAGGACCCTCACCATCTACTCAGGTGCCCAAGGGGAGAACCTGGGAGCCTGACCCCTGATCCCTCTCCCAGGGAGCGTCTCCCAGCTGTTTGCAGGAGCCTGGCTGCTGCTGCACACCCCTGCTGTTTTCTACCGCTGCTTTGGGTTTTTTGCTACACTTTAACCTGATATCCCACGTCCGCCCGACTCCCTGCGCCTCCTGCTATGGCTGCGGAGTTTCTGCTACATTTTGTTTGCCACCCTGGGGTCTGCCCGCCTCTGCCGTTCCAGCCACTGCTCCGAGGTTCCTGCTGCAGCCCATTTTGCCATCCGGAGGGGCACCAGGATCGGCTGCCCCCGGGGGATTGTAAGGCAAGCCCCTTTTCCATCCCTTTCTGCCGGCTGCATCCGCAATTGGTCACGCGGAGGGAGATGGCCGGACTCGCGCCACAGCGCCCCCTGCAGGCGCGGGGGAATCATGGCACCGGCCCTGCCCGGCCGGGAGCCGCCAGCGCCCCTGCCGGCTGCAGCCGTAACTACAGCAAAGGGGAAAGGGCCTGCGGCCAAGAGAAGGCTGCTACTGGGTTTGTGGTTCTGTTTGTTGTTGCTGCCATTGTGGTTTGTTTGCCTTCTCATACATATATAGATACTAGTAAAGGACTGTTACTCCTTTTCTCAGATCTTTGCCTGAAAGCCCTGTGTCCTAGTTTGGACAAATTTGGAGGAGAATATCCTCTGATAGAAGTCAGGTTGCAGCCCCCCCCCCCCCCGGTCCAGGAAAAAAATTCCTCAAAGGAAAGTGAAAGAGATAACAAGCTATTTATTTAGGTGGGGAATAATAATGCTAAATAATGAGATCTCTCTCTCTGGGGAGAGAAAACCTGAGAAGATTTCAGAGGTCTTCTGTAGGTGCGGTCTCTCTCCTCCTAGGAGCTGGTCAGCGAGGGGCCACCCCCCCGGGCCTCTGGGAAAATTCTCCTGATGTGTTCAGATGTTGTTGAAACAGTCCAGAAGAGAAGAAAAGAACAAAAAACCCCAAAAATCCTAGGAAAACGAAATTCAACCCTCCGTCTCTCGCTGGGAGAAAAAGAGCCGAAGAAGAAAAAAAAAAACCAAGGGTACCGCAGAAACAGAGGAGCGTATCTCAGTGTCCTTGAAACAACTGCTTTGAAACGTTTTTTGTTTTCTGTCCTTCTCAGGCTCAGTTTAAAGACACAGAAAAGATTGGTGGGCATAGGGTAGCGATAGGGGATACGCATTATAAAGTCACCCCAAGACATTCTGTAATTTCAAAGTTATAATTTGGAGGGAAGGAGGGTCACATTTTCCATTCCAAGGGAGGTTCCTGCCTTCCTTGGTAGACACCTGTCTTTCAAGTCAAGACACATGTACAGGCATTTTTTTTTTATTTTTTGAAAAATATATAGAATCCAAGACTGTACAACATGTAGACATAATGTGTACAATAGAGTAGAAATCCACTAGTAGCTTGCTATTCTAATTTTCACTAAGTATTGTTCCCATTTCAGTCACATTTTACTACATTACTAATTTTCCCTCTTTGTAATAATAGCTACTTCTGAGAAAAAATACCAGAAGGAGGTTGTTAAAAACCTAGATGAAAACATGACAATACTTTATCACATCTATTCTTCAAAAAAAAATTTGGAGACAGGATGTTCAGAGTTAGACTGAAGATTGAAATGATGCATCCTAAGTCTCTTCAGGCCTGTGACGGCATTCAGTAACTGAGAAATATCAACATTTTGCATACAATACCCTGTTGTGCCTCACAGTTTTGGTAGGTAGGTGAGGTACTTAGGTAAAACATTGGAGCTTTAAGTAAAGTAGTCATCATTCCAAGTGAAATACAACTGTACAAATATCAATTCCATTGATAATTTCACTTTGAACAGCTATCTAAACAGTTTGTTCTTATGTATCCTTCAAACTTAAAAACTGTGTAAGGTGCCTGAAATTTTCCTTCTGAAAAATATGCAATGACTCATAAATTAATCATTCCTTTTTTTCTTGACTTACATAGTCTAGCCAATTCTTTCTCATTGACACATGAAAATAGTGGAACTAGAACATCTCTCAGCTGTTACAATAAAGAATAGCTAATCAGAACTTAATATGTTGTCGTTAGCAAAGAGATGGGAAAAATGTAAATATTTGTTCAGTAAATCACTGCACTTGACATAATGAGACATTCGAGACATTGCTGCAGAGATAATTGTGCAAAAGCTGGTTTTTTTAAATGTTTTGTCTAGTCTGCACTTCCACTCCCAAAGAAGTGACTGTTTCTTTTTTTTAGTATTGTCACAAAGTGTTGTAAAATACCTCGAGACAAAATACTTAAGATCCCATGTTTAAGAGTTTCTTCACTGAAATGTAATATTTCTTAGTTACTATAGCATACACAAATGTTTTCAATAGTAAAACAAATTATTTCCTGAGAGCTGTGTTTGATATAATGCAAATCAGAAATGGAGTACATTATCAGAAGTACATGATCAAAAGAATATTTTTATTGCAGTAAAATATTTACTTGACATAAGAATGATTGTTTCTCACGATTCATGTAACTGATGGTGTTCTTTACTTTCATCACCACTCTTGAAGTATAAGGCTTTAAAAAAAGTCTATCTGTTCGCACAATTTTTTCAGACAAAGCAGGTAAAAACATTCTATATAAAATGAAGTTTGTATATAGTAAGTAGAGAAGTGAAGAATAAATTCAGTTGATGTAAAATTTATAAGGAGTTTGTGGAGACTATACAATAGCTGCTTCTTGAAGAAAACCATAATATTTTCACCCTATACAGACATTGTAGTTTGCTTTTATTACATCTTACTGTTACTAAAAATTGCAGGTTTTAAATATATTAAATATTCAATGCATTTTTCTTAGAAGAACATCCCCCTTAAAACTGTGTCTCTTTTTCCGTTATTGAGACTAAAAATATTTGCAAATCACACAATTTATCAAATAGGTAAATCTTTTCTTAATTTCAGTTCTTCAAAGTTCTTCCTTTTAAGAACAATGTTGTTTGTAATTTACATCAACTAAACCTCTGGTGTGTGTGACATTTCCCCAAGAAAGGAAAGGGGATCAGAATCTCACAGATTGGAAGGGACCTCCAGAAGTCATATTGTCCAAGACTTGCTAAAAGACAGGCCAGTCAGAGCGGGTGGCTCAGGGCCATGTTCTGTTGAATTCTAAAGATCTCACAACCTCCTGAGGTACTTCTTCCAGTGTTTGAACATCCTCATCGTAAAAAATTCCTTATATTGAGCAATTGTAACCTTTTGCAACCTGTGTTTTTGGTATCTCATCCTTCTACGGTGAACATCTGCAGAGAGCCTGACCCTCTATTCTACATGGCCTCCCAACAGGGAGTCGTAGTCAGACTTAAAATTTCCTCTCCACTTTCAGTTCTTGAAACTGGACAAGTCCATTTATCTCAGTTTCTAATTTCATGTTATGCTAAAGGCAACTAACCGTATTCGTGGCCCTCTTCTTGACCCACCCCAGAACATCACTGTATTTCTTGCACTGAGAAGTCCAAAATCAAACACATTACACCAGAAGGGGATGTCACAGGTAAGAGAGATGCTGAACTCCTCACCCTGGCCATCCTTTGCAGACTGTTCTGTGAGCAGGACTCAAGGAAAAGTGGGGCCAGAGTCTGCCTGTGCAGAGTAGTGGCAGAACTGCAGGCTCCAGAATTATTCGAGTATCAGTCATTCAGCAGGGAAGGTTGCCAGGATAAGATGCCAAGACATGAGACACTGCTGTAATTGACTTCTACAAGGAACATCAGGTGAAAGATATCTATCCTGTGTTTGTACATTTCAGTAAACCTGGACACTGCCTGCCTCTACCTTCTTTCCCTCCTGTTTCACAATTCTCCTTCACCAAACTTTCACCCTATAAATTCTGTATTCATTCAAAAATTAACGACCATTTTGGTCTAAGTTCCAAAAACTCACTATGTAGCATTGAATTTGAATAAGTTAAACATTTCATCCTCCACGCATAGAGTATCTAAAAGGGCCTGATCAGAGGGTATTAGACTCCAACACTGCCTTTCACTTGGACATCTGGGTATATGCCAAGTACAATGCTGTACCACTCTAATGGCAAGTGATTCACAGGAGGAGCAGCGTGTACATCATAAAGCTCAAATAGGTCACAGGCTGTTGCCCATGCCTTTTCCTGCTTCTGTTATTGACTTGAACGAGCTTTAGCTAATGATTTCATTGCAGAGGTGGTTACTTGGGATGTGGTTTTGGAAACTTCTATTAGAGGACAGCAACATGGAGGCTGCATTTCAAGGAAGGAGGAGGCATGAACCAACAATGACAGCACAGGTAATGCCCTCACTACCAGGCCATTATCTTGCAACACCTGAGCAGGATAAGCAGTGTCAGATGGCCGCAGCAATGGGTTCCAATGATGGTCCTGTGATCTTCAGCCAAAGGCAAGGTCAACAAGTCAGGACTGAGGTTAATCCATGAAAGTTCAATGACTGCTCAGGGAGAGCTTGAGACAGGCCCAGACCCTGGCACAACCACAGCATAATTCAGGCCATGCCTGATTACCCTGACCTGAACTGAGACGGAGCCTTTTAATGGTTTTCGGGTTTTTTTTTAAAGAGACAGTAATCCATGCTCTTAAAGTCTGATCTTTATCCATAAGCAGAAATCAAATGGATGGAGGGGTAGGTTTTGCATGGTATGAATATTTATAAGATCATCTGCATTCGTATTGATGCTTTCTGGTAATAAATTGTTGATATTACTTTTATTTTCATTGTTCTCTTTTAACAGACTTGTGGATGTTTGTAAACACATTCCGTAAATCCATATTATGGCACAATCTAAGCCCCCCAGAGAAGATAGAGACAGCTAACCTTTGCTCAACATGGGGAATAAGATGCTAAAAAGTAGTGCTGTGGAAAGGGACCTGGAGGTCCTGGTCAACAGAAAGTCGAATCTGAGTCAGCAGTGCCCTGGCAGCCAGGAGGGACAGCCGTGTCCAGGGGTGCATCAGGCACAGCATCGCCAGCCGGGCAAGGGAGGGGATTGTCCTGCTCTGCTCTGCACTGGGGCAGCCTCACCCCGAGTGCTGGGGGCAGTTTTGGGTGCTGCAATGTTAAAAATACTTTAAACTACTAGAGAGTGTCCAAAGGAGGGCAATTAGGATGGTGAAGGGCCTTGAGGGGGAGCTGTATGAGGTGCAGCTGAGGGCACTTGGTCTGTTCAGCATGGAGGAGAGGAGACTGAGCGGAGACCTCATTGCAGTCAACAACTTCCTCATGAGGGGAAGAGGAGGGGGAGACACTGAACTCCTCTCTGTGGTGACCAGTGAAAGAACCTGAGGGAATGGCCTGAAGTTATGTCAGAGAAGGTTTAGGTTGAATATTAGAGAAAGGTTCTTTACCCAGAGGTTGGTTGGGCATTGGAACAGGCTCCCTGGGGAAGTGGTCACGGCACCAAGCCTATCAGAGCTCAAGGAGCATTTAGACAATGCTTTTGGACACATGATGTTGCACATGGGTTGTCCTGTGAAGGTCGAGAAGTTGGACTCAATGAACCTTGTGGGTCCCTTCCCAGTCAGCACAGTCTGTGATTCTGTGATAAAGCTGTCCAAGTCCTGAAGAGGACATTTCTTGTTGTAGTAAGGCACATTATATCCGGCCTTATTACCCTTAGCATTTCTGACAACCTAGTCCACCAACAAATTAAACTGTAACACACAGCTTTTAGATATAATTAGTGACAGAATATTGAATTCATATCTAAGAGGACTCGAAATCAGCTAATACCAGTAAGAGCATCTCTGTGAAGGGTGCTGAAAGGAGCCTCTACTTGACCTGAGATTTCAGTTCTATAAAACATTTTTATGAAGACAGATCCTCAGTATTCCACAAAGCCCCAGTAAAATAGATGAGGCTCAGCCCTGCAATCCATGCAGAGCTCAAGTCTTTTCCTCTTGCCAGAGGGAACAAAAGCAGTCATACAAGATTGAGAAATTGCACACTGCTAGTGTTAGTAAATACAAAAGGTATCATCAGTCCCTTTTTATTTATAGATGGTAAACCTTTCATTTTCACATCTCTTTTTAACCAAACTTTTTTCTTTCTTCTTTTTTTGTTGAAGAAAAGTGGATGAAAAGGAAAATGTTTTCCTGTTAGCAGCCACAAGTCAAACTCAGCTTGAAAAAACCATACCTGCTGCTTTACTAATGGGAATAAATTTTCAGCTCACAGGAGACGAATAACAACAGACAATACAACATCATATTAGGGAGCAAGCAATACAAGACAAGAGATGAAAGTAAAACAGCACCTACAAAAGTTTAGGTTTAGTAATAAACTTAGAACAAGTTGGAGCTTTGTAACTGAGCCAACACACCCCAAAATCATGACAGAGCTTGCAGAACTAGGCTCACCACTTATAATTGAAAAACAACCTTTTAAAAAATGTACATCTCCAGTCTTACCAGACACAAAAAATTCATGGAATTGAAAATCGCCCTGCTGTGACCTCATATGCTATGTCCTGTCTTTTATCCTCACAGACCACTGGATTTCTCCTTTCTTTCCATAGCCTTACTATGCCAAGACCCTACTCTTCAGAACAATTTCTCTCCCACAACTAGTTATGCCATGGGCTATTGATCAGATCTTCCAGCCGGCTCTGCACAAAACATATGCACAGTTAAAGCAGTCTGTCCCCATCAACTGACCCAACAACAGAGAGTTCTTTGTTCACACCTGCAAGCAAAACTTAAATACTAGGCCATGTTTGGCAGAGTATAACATTATGCAAAAGGAAATGAGGGAGAAGTCTCAGCGACAGACTTTTAGCAGAATATAATATTGTAAGCTATAAGGCATATTGTTCCTGCTTTCTAAGCTACAGGTTAAAAGAAACATTTTGGTTGGCTTTTTTTTTAGCTAAAAATAACTTTATTATAAATTGAAGCTACTTTTAATAGGAAATACAGACTAAGTCTACAGCTAATAAAAGTGTCTTTGCAGCTTTTCCCTCAAATAAGTAATTTTTAATATTAATTTATATTATTCTGTATTATCTCTAAAGAAAAACATGAAGCAATAGTGTCCCTAAGCGTTGGGCAGTCTAAGCAGGCATGTTCATTCTTTTAAGGCATGCTTTACAGAAACTGAGTAAGCCTGTTTTTCAGTAGTGAAAGTCATTTCTACTCAAAGTAGAATTTATTCTATCTAAGGAATTAATTTCATAGGCCTATTTATAAGAAGGAGGTTTTTTTAAAGAAATAGATTTTGTAGTTACAGTAATTGGGCAGTAACAGTAGCAATTAACACGCAGGATTGATAGTAAACTATCACAAAACAATGAGTGAATTAAACAAAAAAAAAAAAAAAAAAGGCCAGGAAGTAGCTACTGTCTCCTTGATGTATTTAACAGACATTACAAATACAGGTTCATATCAGGAAATTTCGCATATTTTTATATCTATCCCTTTCTCTCAGAAATTATATATATAAAAATATATATGACAGATATATCTTATTTCAGAGTAACTGTTGAATAATATTTTTTAAACAAAAAAGTAATTCTGTAGATTAATGGAATGCAGTAGAAAGAAAACATGAAAACCTAAGAAGGAACAGGGTGAGTTAGATGTTGGTTAACAGAACTGCTGCCTTGGACTTCCAGAGGACAGACTGTTTAGGAGAAAATGTCCATTGAGAGGCATTTCTGAAGAGCAAAGGAGTCCAGAAAAGCTGGACATTCATCATGGAGGAAATCTTAAAGTCACAGGAGCAGGTGGTCTCCATGTGCTGAAAAACAAGCTGGCAGGGAAGAACACCATCCTGGCTGCACAGAAAGCTTTGGCTGGAACTCAGCAACAAGAGTTTACAACCTTTGGAAGAAGAGGCAAACAAGGACTGCAAGGACAACAAGGATGTTATGAAAGAATCCTTCTGACTTGCCTTGAATAGTTCACTTTAGGGGATTATTTGTGCTTTTTGTTATCTTGCCCTCTTATTTCCACTAGCCACTTCTAAAATAGCTAGTCTCGGTAATCACTTATATAGTTATTAATTTCTAATCCCTAAGAAAGATCATTCCATTCTTTCTATGAACTAAAGCATAATAAAGAACATATAAGAAAGTATTAAGTTAGAATATCTGATACGAGTTTAGCTGAAAATAATTTCATGAGAATTTGTCTTATCACTTACAAGCTGGCACCAGTATACACTACTACACACACACACAAAGTTTTCAGGGTATTATAAATATATAGATTACAATACTAATATTAACAGGGAACACAGAAAAGAAAAAAAAAACCAAACTCCAGTTATATGTTAATATAACCACTGTAAACTAACTTTTTTAACATATGATTATTTCATTATTGAAATACATTTGAAACAGAACTTAAATTTTCACTCTCACATAATATGACTGAGATGTTCTACATAGAAATTGCAATACATCTGTTTTGCCTCATTTTGATTCAGATAAGAATGTAACATTTTCCACCACCACCCATTTTAAGACATAGTGTCAGACTGCATGGAGAAGAGTAAAAAAGTGGAAGACTGATGGTTTGCTAAATTTTTCCATATTTTACACTATCCTCCTCCATACTTTCTGCACAAGAAGATGCTCGTGGGCGACTTAGAATCTCCTTTTAAGCACTGAAATGTTACCTTTTGTGTATAGTCTAAATACCTCAAAAAAGTCTAACAAGATTTTCCTCTCTCAGGACAAAGGAACATGCCAAAGAAGGTATGTGGAATAATCACTGTGAATAAAAAGAGGGCAAGGGTGAATTGATGAAAAGGTGTTAGGCTATGTTGGAACATATCACTGGGAAAAAGAAGATAGTCCTGGGAGTTGGACTGGACTGGCTGTACAAAAAACATGGGTATTAAAACATGCAGAAAGCAAAGGAAGTATCTGATGAGACCAGAAAAAAGAGGCCAGAAATTATATCAATTTAAAAATTACATGAGAAATTTAAAAGAAAAGTTTGTATGGAATGAGGGAGAAGGGAAACATGTCAAATATGCTCAAACTAGCCTATGTGAATAAAAAAAATAGACAAGAAGTTGGTGGAAGCAAAATGAGATATCCAAAGTCTGAAAGTTACTGAGGCAAGGAGGATGAGCCTGGGATAAGAACTACAGATGAAAAGAGACCAGATGGAAACCATTTGGAAAAAGATCATATCAGGATAACATAGGAGGAATCTTACATTCATCAGAACACATTTTCTTTCTCATCCATGAAGTAAAAAAACAAAACAAAACCAAAAACTCAACAAACTAAAAGTCTCTGTGACTTCACAAGCTCAAATGGCAGCAGTTTGCATAGTTAGTCCCGTTTCAGCAGTAGGGATCCACATCATGGAGTTTTCAGGTAAGACAGAGGGAAGGACATTAGGAGGAAGAGAAGCTGGAAACCAAATGCTTTTTAAAGACTTTATTATAAATGACAAAATTAAGATTCTAGCCTTAGTTAATTACTTTTTAAATGCAATCTATATTTATAACCACAAATGCAGACCCATGCGTCGTGTTTCAAACCCAGCTAGCAATCAAGCACCACACAGCTGCTTGCTCACTACCCTCCTCTGGTTCAATGAGGGAGGGAATTGGAGGACAAAAAGTGGAAGAACTCGTGGATTGAGATAAAGATAGTGTAATAGGAAAAACAAAAGCCGTACACACAAGTAAAGCAAGGGATTCATTCACTACTTCCCATTGGCAGGCAGGTATTCAGCCATCACCCAAAACCAGGACTCCATCACGGGTAGCAGTTACTTGAGAAGGCAAATGCCATCACACAGCTGTCCCAGCTCTGTCCTCTCCTTCTGTGCACTCCCAGCCTCTGCACTGGGAGGGCAATACAAGAAGCAGAAAAGGCTGTGGCTCTGTGTAAGCCTTGCTCAGCAATAACTAAAACATCTCTATAGTATAAATACTGTTTTTAGCACAAATCCAAAACATAGTCTAATATTAACTTCCATAAAGAATATTAACTGTACCCAAAACCATAACATTTTGTCTTCATTTACTGTGAAAAGCATACCAGAAAGTAAAATCACTCACCTTGTCTGTCAGGTCCTTAGACCAAAGCATTTAGTCTTTTCATTTTTGCTTCTGTTTCTAGGTATATCGTCTAACCATTACTCAACTTACTAACTGTGACAGTAAATCAGAAAGTTTGGAGGTAAGTGGATGAGTTTGTCTGTGCCGTTTACCCCTTCCAACTGCTCCTGATGGCTCTCAATGCTCTCATTAAACTTGATGCTTAGTCAGCTGTTCACTATCTTCAGATGATTCTTCTTTGCATTCATTCTCTTCACCCAGCAAGGTGGCAAAACATGGCACAAGTGCAGCTGATGTACAATCTGCTGATAGAGGCAGCTCCCTTCCTGAACATCCTAACTGTGACCATATGGTTTAACATTACTTGCTTGCTACCAAAGTAGCTGGATATAAAAATGATTACAGCTTATTTAGCCTATATTTAAATTGTTGTACTGGAGAATGAACAGAAGCTACATCTCGACTTCTCTTAGTAACAATAACAGCAATTGTAGCTGCTTCTAATTTTACAGCCAAAAAAATGATTATGATAATTTAATAGAATATTCCACATAACAGGAAAAAAATGTTCAACTAGTAATACTTTTCCCAACTTCTAATTGAGTTAGAATATATTTTTTATAAGAAAACTAGTGGCGGTTTAAAGAACATGTCAGCTGATTAATGTCCTTTCAAGTTTTAATTAGCATCTATGGATGCATGCTCTGTGTGAACTAGAGCTTCGATCCATGATGTAAAAAATAGTCTTCTTAACTGAGAAGTTGAATAGGAGCATGCAGAGGCTATCTGTATTAAAAAGATCTTTACAACTGGAACAGTGGGGCTTCTTTGCCTTTTATCAATGTTTAATCTCAGAAATCTGTTAGGGGGCTAGCTGGGTGAAACACAATGCTTGTGATACACTTTGAAAACAGGTTAATGATCTAGTGATTTTTCTCGACTTTAAAATTTATTTCCTCAGACAATAACTCAATGTATCATGAAGAGAACCCTACCCTGTCCAGTCTGATTCTCATAGTCATTAGTGTACTGGGGATCAAGGGGATGATTCAAAAAGAAGAATGCCTCAAACACTCACAGGCACTCACCTGGAGACAAACCTTCCCTGAAGGGGAAGGAGGATTTTGCAAGTTTCTTTGGAGCGATGATAGCATACTAGGTGTGCAGGATAGAGGTGGTGACTTCATACAGGCCTGGGCTCATGCACTCAGAGAAGGCTAACAGCCTTGACAGGATGCAGATTTCTCAGATTTATCTAATTCCATTAAGTTTGTTTTAATATTTTATTGGGACTACTATTTTCAACAATACCTTCAGAATGCTATTTTTCCCCATTCTAATGTTGATTTATAATTACGCTTCTGTGCTCAGTAACTATATGCTTCTATAACAACAAAAAAAAAATCAGAAAAATTTATGACTTTGTGACTGTGTGACTGTAACCTGCTGCCAAAAAAACCAAAAAAAACAAACATAGCAAACAAAAAAATCCCACCACTGAAAACCAAAAGACCAAATTTTTTTTTTTTTTTTTGTGGCTTTCTGAAACATTTTACACAATAGTATAAAAATAAAGGCATCTTTCTTAAATTATTTTTTTTAGAGAGATAGAAAGGAAATCAGATTCTCATACAAAATAGTCATAAGAAATTAACTTCAAAACTATTATATTTCTATGGAGTCTTGGGAAATAGAATGCTGAAAAATTTGAGAAGGATATCATCGCTTGACATCAGTGGAGCATATGAAACAAACACACGTCATAAAATAATGAAAGATCAAACCATGTATCGAAAATCTTTAGTCTTACCATTTAATGCACTGTGTAAAACCACCCAAAGGTTATAGCAGTGAAAATGGGATAAAACTATGTCTGGAAGAAAAGTAAGAATTGAAAATATAATACTCCTATCTCGTTTGAAAAATCAGATGTTTGAAAAATCAGAGGAGCTACTTTGGCTTCAGAGTGGCTAATTTCAATAGACACATAACTTTTTCTCTTGTGTAACTTTTTGGTTCATACCCATGGAAAATAAAGAAGGGATTTAGCTATAAATAGTTTCAGTGACCAGTAAAAATGGATTTTTGTGCCATTTTATGAGGGCTTGACTCATCATTTTTTATCTCCTACGAGCAAAGAAAAAATTATATTCTGTATTTTCATAGCTGGTATATGGCTTTGCAGAACCATTTTTATTTTAACTGCTGTATATTTTTTTGAAAGGATTTTATTCTCAGAACTGACCATTATCTGTTCAGTTTGGGTTTGAGGTCAATTGGTTTTCATTCCTAGCTACACTGGATTTTCCCCTGGATACCATCTAGTACAAGCTCCCTCCAGTTCTAATCCAAGAAAGATTTTAACGTTGTCTCCTAGGAAAGGCTTTGCATTCAACTTTTTTAACAAGTCACATTAATACAGAGAACTGTAGTAAGGTGAAAAGTAAATATTTATGACTGAAATTCTACTATTTTTTCTCCCCCAAAATTTTGAGAAAAGTACAAAAAAGATAGAAGCAATACTTGTTTCCAGTCCTGTAGAAGAGAATAACATGGAGTGGAATAGAATAGAATAGAATAGAATAGAATAGAACAGAATAGAATAGAATAGAATAGAATAGAATGTCTCATTCGGAAGGGACCTAAAATGATCCTTTAGTCCAATTGCCTGAGCATTTCAGGGCTGACCAAAAGCTAAAGCATGTAATAAAGGAGGTTATCCAAATGCCTGTTCAACACTGGCAGGCTTGGGGCATTGACCACCTCTCCAGTGTTTGACTACCCTCTTAGTAAAAAAATGCTTTCTAAGCTTCAGTCAAATCTTGCCTGGTGCCCCTTTGAACCATTTCCACACATGCTGTCACTGGGTATGAGGGAGAAGGGATCAGCACATCCATCTGCATGTCCCATCCTCAGTAAGATGTAGAGAGCAATAAGGTAACCCCTCAGCCTCCTTTTCTCCAAACTGCATGAATCCAAAGTCCTCAGCTGGTCCCCATATGACATTCCTTCCAGCCCTTTCACCAGCTTTGTTGCCCTCTTCCAGACACAGCCAAAAACCTGTACATCCACCTGAAATGTTGGAGCCAAGAACTACATACAGTACTCTAGATGTCTCCTCCCATGTTTCCACGCAACCCCAGCCTCCTCAACAGTGTGGCAGTACAGGAAAGAACAAAGGACTTGCTGTTGTGCAAGCACTGTTAAGCAGTATCTAAAACCTCCCTGAATTATCAACACTGTTCCCAGCACAAGTCCAAAACATAGCTCCATACTAGCCACTCTGAATAAAACAAACTCTATCGCAGACAAAACCAGCATAAAACTTCATGAAATACATCTGTGTTTTGGCCTTGTCTGACACGTTTCCTAAGAAGAATATACTTCCTTTCCTTGAGTGTCTCAGAAAAACAAAATCAATGTAAGCAAAGATAGAACAAAACCAAAAAAGCATGATGAATAGCATTTCCTTTTCCCCAGTTTTCACCATGGCATTTAAATTCCTCCCCAACCTGCATTTCTTTTTTCCTTTTGACCCCATCATAAAATTAAAATAAAGAAAAAAATAATCAGAAAACACAAAACCCAGAAACAAAGCAAAACTAAGGTAAAGATTCCATAAAGAAAGGAATCATCTGTTACACATGCATAGTTCACTCTGGTCATTAGAACATGTCTTGCCTCCCAATACTTGAATGACCTGATCAAGCATTTACATCCTCCATGAAGCTATAAGAAAATAAGTATTCTATGCCTCAGAAAGATCTTATGAAAAGCACAATCACAGATTAAACAAGCAAAAAAGGAAAAACTTATTTTCCCAATCTACTGTCCATTGGTAAAAGAGATCTTGGTTTTGGTGTTGGTTTCTTTTTTTCTTCCCCCGACTCATATATAGATATATGACTGACATATAGATAATAGGTTCTGCTCCAATGAATGATACCCATATGAAAAGAGATATACAAGCAAATAAAATGATTTTACACATGGCGTCAGACAGACTTCAAATGCATTACCAGCTTCATCAGAAGCAAGACATTCTATTACTAAAAATATTTGGGGGATTTTTTTTCTTTAAACAACTACTGCCTCTGTTGTGACTACAATTCACTCTAAAATGCCTACAGCTACTGAGGAATATACTGTTATCTAAATGTTGTATTACAGTGAAGTTTCTTTCAAATTTTGATGCTCTTGGGTTTCACACTAGCCAGAAGGCAATCTCAGTGCAGAGCAGCAGATCACAAAATGTGATTCTACTTCTAGATCTAATATCGCCTGGAATAAAAGCCCACACCACACAGTTTCTCACCAAGATTCTTAGCTGACAGGTACCAAGCTTTCTCATATGGCAAAATATGGCATCCATATTCCAACATCCATGGAATGTAGTTTGTACGCATGTATTTGATCCAATGTTAAGCTAGTAACACTGATAAAATTCTCTGTTATTTCCAAAGACCAGTCTATTTCATGGAAAAGGTCTAGGTTTCCCTAATGGAAGCTTTTATGTGAGTATGAGTATTTTTAATGCCACACTTAAATTCTAAATTATGGGTGCCAGCTCTGACAAAAACACCTCTCTGTGGCCTCAGCAGGAAATTATTATCACGTCTAACTTTAAAGTACTTCTGAGGTTTAGTATCAGTGTCAAAAGTGGCAGTGTTAACCAAGATACTTGTAACTAGACCATGTTGCTAAAATATAAGGTAGTCTGGGAACACTAAAATAATTATAGCTTGCTCTATAAGGGAATGTGACAAGTTTCACGCATCTTTTATTTCTCAAAGTGATGATGTGGAATAGGACATTGTTAGATATGTTCTTTCTTCCATGTGTCTACTTATTTTACTCTCTGTGCACTGGCAAAGCAGGTGATGAAGATGAACTTGCTCTGTATACTGGCATATAAAACCTCTGCCCCCTACCCTTTGCTCATGCCTACCTTCATCCTTCAGCTATTAAATGGGCATTATTTTTCCATATCTACTGTTATTTTCCGACAGACTACAAGATACTGCTTTTATACAGGCAGGACAATTGCTTCATTAGGAAGTGGTAATAACCTTTAGAACAGTAAAATGACAGTGGTGTATTATCCAGGAGACGCAATGCAGGCAGAGTGATTGGCCAAAACGAAAGATGTATGTCTTGCTGCAATTATCAGTAAGTAGTAAAATGAGGATCCTGTTAGAATATATGATGTCTTCATGGATTATTCCAAGAAAAAACCCTAACATTGTGTGTACAAAAGCATACTAAGGCTAGAGGGAAGTCATTAAAGAACACCTAATAACTTTAATTTTCAGCTTTGTACTCAGAACTGGTATGGCTTTTTAATACACAACATATTTAAAGCTTTTATTATTTATTCATGCTATAGGATGGTCCTTCAGAGTCTTCTTAGGATTCACAAAAGACTGATTGTTAAACAAGAAGCAATAACCTACTGAACTCAAAAGAGGGAGAGGATACACAGACTGTCACTAAACACATCAAAAGGAAGCTAAATCCACAAACTAATTAAATGTCTCTACAGATAAACAGAGGCAGACTAAAATATGTTTCAGAAGAATCTCTCTATGTAGTGCATTCATTACTTCGATGTATTTGTTACCTGAATAAATGTAACATTCTTCAGACTCCATTAATCTTCTGCCTGACTAATGAAAGTGCATCCAACAAACTGAGTTAATTATCCTTGCTCCATACTAACCCTGCAAATATCCCCAGGAAAGTATCTGAGGTTTTCATTCAGTGCCAGAGTACTGCAAAAACAGGGTTGTTAGAATAGTTAGCATTAGATTGCCATCAGAAATACTTTGAAAAATCAAAGCATTAGTCCTGCTTATCGCTTTTCACTATCAGGCACCACATTTCACCCCTGGATGAAGTTTTGACCCATAATTTTTAAAAAATACATTAATTTAAATTTACTTAATGTGCAGTCATAAAAGTTTTCTGTCTGACCATTTCTTCTTTTAGTAGAAACTTTCTCTATTAGAGAAACTGTGGAACACAAGGTTGCCATTGCATCAAAGGCTTTGGGTCATGCCTCTGTCTTCTAGCAAAAAGATTTTTTAAATTGTATTTTTCTTCAGAAAAGCTAATACTTACATGTACTTAAAGGAGTCCAAAAGCTAGACCTTCAAAGAAAATATATTTAATCTTCGGAGTGGTGGTAATGTTATGAAAATCTGCAGATTTAATATTATATTACTCCAAAAAGAGTTACTGTGATTGACTTTCAGCACAGTTCCTATATTTTTTTCAGAGAAACGGGCACTTTAAAAGAGAAGGAAAAATCCTGTACCTGCAGGTAGTTCTTTTTTGTTGGTGGTGGTATTTGTTTTCTGTTTGTCTGCTTGTTTGTTTGTTTTCCTTTTTCATCACTCATTGACCATTTCCTTAAGACCACTTATTCCCATTTGTGAAAACTCTGAAACAGCACCTTGGCCATTCAGAGAAAAATTCCAGTTTGTCAATTCTCCATTCCATGGCATAAATTCATAAACCTGATGTTCATTAGGAATACAAGTATATTCAGTTATACTGAGTACAGCTTCAGTACGTGTTATTGAATGTGAACAGAAGACATGGAATGACTACAAATGTAGCATATATTCAGAGATGAACAGGAGTAAAGAAATATCTATAGATTCCAGGAGGCTTAAGGAAAAAAGCTTTGGAATGAAAAGTATAGAAGCACTCTTAAGCTACTATATAAATTACGCTGTATTTGACAGAAATTGAACTTTAAATCTGAGAACAGTAGAATATAAGAGTAAACCAGTAGCAAACCGGGCATGAAAGCTAAAGCAGTGTTGCCAGGTTTGGAAATTACTGCAATTCAATGACATTTCAGCAAAACCTCAATAGATCTAGGGAAGCCTATTTGGGTGAGGAGTACCAACAGAAGAAACAGAAAGTGTACTCATGGTATGCAGCTGTTAGGAAGCACTTTCATTCCCAAGAAGCTGCTCTGAACGTTATTCTGACAGAAATGTAATTCTTCATCCCATATATACTGTGGGTTACATCCAGCTCCTTCTTAACTATTGATAGGTCATTGGTTCCTTAGTGGGCATTTTGGAAGATTGATCACTGATTGCTTTGTACATATTACAGCAGAAAATGAAGGCTGGGTAGTATATATTTTTTATTTCTACTCTCTGCCTGAAGTTTTGTCCCTAGTTCTGTTAATATACTGGTGTGTACTTTGGTGAATAAATTTTATCAAGTACCAATGCAGCTTTTCCTAAATCACATATCCTACTGCTCTTCACTTACATTAATGATACCCAAATTTACTCCAGCTTACCGTTTTATAGTATGAACTGTACTATTTTCCCATTTACCTCTACTTTATTGTGTTGAAATGTCTCTATTGTCTTTCCAGGCTGAGGATTGTTCATACAGTTGTATTGAGAAAACAAGAGAGGCAGCAGACATTCACAGATCTATAACCATGACGTGCTGATGACATGGAAAAGCCGTGCAATGAGAGTGACTCTGTTAGTTCAGCAAACTATAGACTTGAGTGAAAAAGCATATAGTAACAGATTTTAGTCAAGTAAATTAGGGAAGTGCTCATAAAGTACATGAAAATACCTGATATTAGAATGAAATTATGGTTATTTCGTCACTGGAAGAGAATGAAAAGTATCATAATTTGCACAGGAATGCTTTTCAGTGAATGATACAATTATCTAATTAACACAGAAGAAAGAAAATAAAAGCTAGAATGTTTAGAGTGTCATATCAAAGCCTGGAAAGAGAAATTCTTATCCCTCTTCCCTGATAGTTAAAACAAATTGCCTTAAATAAAACTCATTTGTATTGAAAAAATATTCTAAAGCAGTTTCAAAATGTGATATCATAAATTGTTTTGACTGCAAACTTCACACTTTCAGCCTATCAACACAGCTAAAAATTTCTCACTTTTGATATAGCTGGGATGAAATCTCCTACATACAGCATCACAGGAAGGACAGAAAAAGTGCCCAAATGCAATTTTGTTGAAATATATGAGAAATCCTTCCTTATTCACTTTGATAAGGCCATGATTAAGAACAACATTCTGTCAGACCCAAAGGGGAAAAAATATCTGTAATACTGCTGTGATAAAGTATACTGCCACTGTTTCCCCATTAAATATGTTGCAAACATAACTCTTCCTCTGTGATATGAAGTTGAAAATTAGCTTTCATGTCAGCTCTACTAAATCAGAGCAGATTTGTAGCAAGCATGGAATGTCCAAAAACTTAATTAGTTCACTCACTATTAATTGAAAATACCAAAGGAAATGTCTTTCCAGTGACAGAACTCTAAATTTCCAAAGTCTTGAAATAAAATCTGTGGTTCTAGTGTATTGACAAGTTCTGCAAGTTCTGCAGTGTCCCCAGTTCAAAAAAAATTCAGATAGAGAGTTAGTTAATGGCCATTTTGGAAGGTTTGCCACTGCTTTGTACATATTACAGCAGAAAATGAAGGCACATGAAAAATAAGGAAGTGATTGGGGACAGTCAGTGTGACTTCACCAAGAAAAAACCATGCCTGACAAATATGGTGACTTTCTATAATGGGATCAGAGCACTGGTGGATGAGAAAAGACAAGTTGACTTCATGTATCTGGTCTCATGCAAAACATTTGATGCTCGACATCCTTCTCCCTAAACTGAAGGGACATAGATTTGACAGATGGAACACACAGTAGATAAGGAATTGGCTAGATGGTCAGCCTCAAAGATTTGCACTCAATGGCTTGATATCCAAGTAGAGACTAACAATGAGTGGCGTTCCTTGGGCATTGATATTGGGATCAGCACTGTTTAACATCTTTGTCAGTGACATGGGCAGTGGGATTGAGTGCACTCTCAGTAAATTTGCTGAGGACACCAAGCTGTGAGGTGCAGTCAACGTGGTGGAAGGAAGGGTTGCAAAATCCAGAGGAACCTTGACGGGCTTGAGAGGTGGGCCTGTGAAAACCTCACAAAGTTCAACAAGGCCAAGTGTAAGGCCATGGACATGGGTCAGGACAATCCCAAGCACAAATACAGGCTGGGCAGAAAGTGGATGGAGAGCAGCCCTGAGGAGAAGGACTTTGGGATGTTCATGCATCAGAAGCTCAACATGATCCAGCCATACGCGCTTCCAGCCCAGACAGCCGGCTGCATCCTGGGCTGCATCCAAAGCAGCGTGGCCAGCAGGGCAAGGGAGGGGATTGTGCCCCTCTACTCTGTACTTGTGAGACCACACCTGGAGTGCTGCATCCAGCCCTGGGGTCCCCAACAGAGGAGGAAAATGGACTTGTTGGACTGAGTCCAGAGGAGGGTGACAAAGATGATTAGCAGGCTGGAGCACCTGTCCTTTGAAGACACACTGAGAGAGCTGGGGTTACTCAGCACGGAAGGAGAAGGTTCTGGGGAGACCTTATAGCACCTTCCAGTAACTGAAGAGAGATTACAAGAAAGCTGGAGAGAAACTTTGTAAAAAGGCATATAGTGATAGGACAAAGGGGAATGGCTTCGAACTGAAAGAGGGTAGATTTACATTACATAACAGGAAGAAATTCTTCACTGTGAGGATCTTGAAGCACTGGAACAAGTAGCCCAGAGTAGCTGTGGATGCCCCATCCATATAAATGTTCAAGGCCAGGTTAGATGGAGTTTTGAGCAACCAGGTCTAGTGGAAGGACTCCCTGCCCATAGCAGGGGTGTTGAAACTAGACAATGTTTAAAGTCCCTTTCAACCCAAATCATTTGATGATTCTATAATAAAGGACTTTCTTCAGGAGGAAGAATAAATATATGACAAACATCTGCTGTTTAAACATAGGAACATCACTGACAATTATGTGATGTCCTTTAGCAAAAATGAATGACCTATTGAGAAAATGAATAAGATTCAGAGAAAGATGAAAATATGTTTAAAAAAGGCAAATTGGGAAATTTCTTCACTTGTTTACAGCACAACAATTCATTATGAGATTGCTTATTCTTCTGAAGCAGTTACTAGTTTGCTGGTAATGATTCCCAGATGAGTAGGAAGCAGACTGATTTCTACATTAAGAGAAAGGAGTTAAAAGTGATGTGATGGCAAAATGGTTTCTACAAGAGGACAATATTCACATGTGATAATAAAGCCCTGTGTGATCAAAATAGAGCTGAATGTGATTAAACCTGTTTAAACCATAATTAGCCTTTATTAAGATATCTTGTATTCTTTTTGAATGACAGTCTTCCTGTATTATAAATTCAAACAGATGGAAGCAATGAAACCGAGTTTTTTTAGATGATAGATATTAAAACTTAATTGAAAATTGAACAAGAAGTTTTAATAGTGTTTCAGAAATATGCCCCCTCCTCATCTCCAACCCTCCTCAGCATGCTGTAAATTTCAAGGGGTTTTTTTAAGTCTTTTAGTTCTTATACAAAAATCTGGAGAAGCCTTTAATATTTTTCTGTCTTCTAACAAGCTAAATGTGAACCTTAATTATATATCATAGAATCATAGGAACATAAAATGGCCTGCGTCGCAAAGGGCCTTAAAAATCATCTAGTTCCAAACCCCCTGCCATAGACAGAGAGCCTTCCACTAGACCACATTACTCAGAGCCCCATCCAGCCTGGTCTTGAATGCCTCCAGGGATGAGGAGTCCACAAGCTCTCCAGGCAATCTGTTTCAGGGCATCACCACCCTTACAGTAAAAAATGAATTCATATTATCTATTCTCAACCTATCCTCCTTCATCTTAAAGTCATTACCCCCTGTTCTATGACTACATGCCCTTGTGAAAAATTCCCTCTCCATTTTTCTTGTAGGCCCCCTTCAGGTACAGGAAGGCTGCTATAAAATCACTTTGAAGCCTTCTCTTTTCCTGAACAACCCAGTGCTTTCAGCCTGCCTTTATAGGAGAGGTGCTGCAGCCCTAGGATCAATTTAGTGGTCTTTCTCTGGACTCATTCCAACAGGTCCAAAGTCTTTCTTGTGTTGACCCTACTTGATAATTTCATGTAAGCTCAAACTTGTTATTAATCCTCTAGTATCTGCTTAAATCACTCTGAAGATCACGGAGATGCAGCAAGTGCCTTTAGGTAACCATAACTTTAACAATACAGACATAGCTGGGATATCAAACATCTGAATTAGGTTCTGAGACAGGAAGAAAACCTGTCATGTGACACTCAAAACAATGAAGGCAGTTAGAAGGTCAAATCACAAATGTAAGCATAAGAGTTATTGTCAATTCCCAATTCTTTATAGGGTGTGTGTTTATATTTTCTCTAGAATTATAAAATATATGGACCCAGATAAAAGAATTATAATTCATTCACAGGTAGCTTATAAAAAGGCATTCATCTCAGCATATTCACTGACCAGTAGTTGAGCACCATTTCCCAGGTGCACTGTTCAAGTGCACTATTTTGTATCTGGGAGTATTTTCAGAGCATTGTTGCATTCCCTCTAAAGAGAAAACTGTTTTAGAATTCTCACTATGTAGCACTAACATATATATAACTTATTTTGAAACAGCATGACCTCTAAAGAATGCAGTTATTCATCCTTATTATTACAATCTATTATGTTCCATCAGGTCATCAAATGGGTATTTCATTTTGATACCATGAATACGAACCAGGATTCATATTACTCTGAACTGTTTTCAGCACCATATATTCTATTTTATCAATTTAGCAATGACTACACTTCTGGAAGTAAAGTGTATTGTTTGTTTCACATAAAGCTTAAGGTCTCAAGTCAGCGATGCTCTAAGAGCTATTACCAATTCATGGCAACAAATGAGAAACTATCAACTGGGAATATGTAGGGATAAGCAAAGCTCAATTAAACTATAAAAGGGGAGTAATTATATTTAAAATGAAAGCTTGAAACACCAAAAAAAATCTTTAATAACAATATTAGATTATTATTTGCATTTTTTAGGCAAATATACATTTTGACTTCCAGAGGTTTTAATACAAGAGAGTCAAAAAAAAAGTCATTATTTTTATGACTGTTTATTTCACAGAGCTGAACTGTAGCTCTAAGGAATGCTCAGCACTTGGCTGTTATGTCTAAAGGGCAGTTTGGGACACCTTGGATTATATTATGATTCTGAACTTCACTGGTTTGCAATTTTTTCCCTTGCTGCAAGGCTTCCAAAGGCACACACTATACTTAAAAAGATCTTTAGCTTGGTAAAAATTATGGAAGTCCTTTTGCAAATGTATTGAACATAATACACACAACCAACTCACTTCCAGTATTTTCAGTGCCTTCTTGAACTGAAGAATGTCCTAGAAATTTAAAATTCTATCAGCCATGTTATATATTGTGAAAGTAGTTTGCCTTCTTCCACTAATTCTACATGTTAATCTAATTTTCAGTAGTATTAATCTATTTACTGGTTTTGTAAAGCTAACTGCTTTACAGGGTTTCTCATCTGGTTTATATTTAACATGGAAGCACACAGGTGTTTAGGTTCTACTTCAGGTATTATACAACTTGAATGCAAAGAGGAGAAGCGGGGTTGGAGCCGGGAAGAACAGCCAAGTAGTTCCAATTCAGGCAAATTACTCAAGATGAAACAGTCCTGAGGTGATGTTGCTTTGAATTAGTTCTAATTAAATTTTTATTTTCTTAATTTAAATATTTCCAAGCGAACTTTCCAGTCTTTCTTCCAAATAGTGGAAAATATCTAGTTTGTTTTCTCTTCGTGTTTCAAAACACTTAAGTGAGACTTTTCCATTCTGGCCATATGGCATAAGTATGAACACTTCCAAATTCTTTTTACAACTGAATTCACAGTAAGTTAAATAGATGCGTACCAGTTACCTCTTTTTTTTTTTTCAAACTAAGGGCAATACTAGACTTTGTCTTTCATTCATTTTACATCTGTAAAATAGCTGTAGCTTCTCAGAAAACATGGGTATTTGAGGAAGCATTTTATGGCTTGACATAATTAGGAAGCTGCAGCAACTACAAAGGACAGTTACAGGCTGCCAAACACAAAAGACAGCATATGGTGAAGACCGTGGTGAGGTAGGCTGTCCCCTGCAGCCCGTGGAGGCTAATGGTGGAGCAAATATCCAAATGCAGCCTCTGGAGGACCCCATGTTGGAGCAGGTGGATGAATGAAGGAGGCTGTGGGAAGTCCACGAAGGAGATTCATGAGACAGCCTGTGGCCTGGTGGAGAGAGATGATCTCACACTGCAGCAAGTTTGCTGTCAGGACTTGTGACCCCGTGAGGGACCCACACTGGATCAGTTTGTGAAGAACTGCAACCAGTGGGAAGAACCCCCATTAGAGAAGGTCAGGTAGAAATGTCTCCCACAAGAGGGACCTCATGCTGGAGCACAGGAAGAGTATGAGAAAGAAGGAATGGATGAGACAGCACATAATGAATTAGCCACAACCTCCATTTCCCATACCCATGTGCCACCTGGGGGATAAGGGTAGAGAAGTCAGGAGTGAAGCTGAGCCTGGGAAGAATGGAAGGATGGGAGGAAAGCATTTTAAGATTTGATTTTACTCCTTATTGCTCGGCTTTGATTTGCTTTATATTAAACTAAATTAATTTCCCTGAGTTTGTTTTGCCCATGACAGCAATTGCTGAGTGATATCTCCTTCTCCTTATCTCAACCACTGAGCTTTCCCTTATATTATCTCACCCCTGTGGAATTTAGAAGGGGAGTGATGAGGGGCTTTGGTGGGCACATGATGTCCAACCAGGGTCAAACCATGACGCTCCTTAGAAGATTTCTTTAGGGTAATGGTAGTTTAATTAGATCCCATAACAATTTGTGGTATTTGAGAGATCTCAATTATTACCATAGGTTCGTGAACAGTTAATCTTGTTTCTCCAGCTGAAATGGCTTTTAAAATACATAAAGTTATTTGTCTCCAGAGGTTTAAATGTAATCATTCAAGATGTTGAAAAGAGTGTATTGAATTATTGATAAATATTTGCGTAACAGCCTGTTTCTATCCATCCTACAGTTTGCACACAGAGAATATACCAATGTATTGATAAATAACCAGTATGCAGTCTCTTGTAGTTTTTTTCAGAGAGCAGTGCAAAGAGGTGACACTAAGCAGGGAATAAGGACAAATTTGTATGGAAGCTGAGAACAAACCTTAATTTCTTGTAAGATATATTTATCTTTCCACTGATTTCTTTTTTTTTTTTTTTTTTAAGAATGTAGAGACAGATTATCTGGTATTTTTTTGTCACCACTATTTGGGTGAAGGCTTCAATTTAACACTGCACCACTACTTCATAGGAGCCCTCCAGCAGACATAGCTGACCACAGATACCAATCTCAACAAATCTAGCTGAAACAGTAGAGAAAAATAGTAACTTCCAGACCAAGTGATCCCTGTCTTAAAGACTATAAATAACAAGTTAGCCTCAAGAGCCAAAGAAGAGTAACAAGAAGAAAATCAAAGCCAAATGAGCACCAAAATACTCTATTGCAACCAGTATGATACCTTTCCAAAATTGTTGCCCATGGACTACAGCAAATTATGAAATACTGCTTATTCTGCTGTGAGAAGTAGGGGACATAAAACTCGTACAGTATCTTATTATCTCCCAGCTGCTATGATAGCTCACTGGAATCACAGGAAACCTGACAGTTGTCATAATTTACATTTAAGGGATCAGCCTAGAGATAGTCTATTCAGCTTATTCATTCAGCTCCTCCCTAATACCCTTATCATAGGTATTGCCTGATTCTCCTCTGTAGCAAAGGTGATAGCTTGTCTGTTATATCCTCTTTGATGCTGGAACTGAAATACATTGGTAAGAAGATGCCCAGTATTTTAGCAGTGACATGCCTTGCTACCTTACAAAATGCAGACTTTCTCTAAAAATATTTTACTTTTGAAACAGTTCTTTTCCATGTGCATATCAGGCAGTCAGCAAAAGCCATGGTATTGCTGCATTCAAACATATCCTCATGTTGAAGGTTTCAATTCATCGGAAGAAATAAGAGTCTGATTTTAATATTCCACAACACAAAAGATTTAAAAAAATCTATGAGTCAGTGATGTGACTCAAAAAGTCAAACAAAATTGTTTCCCCATACCTCTTTCCCCAGTACATTATAAACAATTTCTTAATTTAAAGCACAGAAATAGAAAGAGGAAGGAATAATCCTACAATTACAAGAAAATTACAGGCTTAACCTAGCAGGTTTGTTTAAACTTTATTGTACTCCATTCTCACTCTCCCACATTTCATCTCAGAAAGGACAGAGACCCTGTTCAAGCTTCAGAAACACAGATATGAATTGTAATAATCCTTTGTATATTGATGATGCACAGCTTTGTATTCCATTTGGGTAAACCAGTCTGTCATTTTTTTCCTGATATTAATATCCAGTTAGCGTTTCTTCTTGTATACTAAGACCATAAACTCTCTGACAGAGGGAAATACATGTAGTGGTATTTTGGGAAAAAAAAAACAAAAAAAACCAAAAAAAAACAACAAAACAAAACCAAAAAAGTAAAAAGCAAAAAAAACTCAGCTGACCCTGAGATAACCTCCATATATTGGCCCAGTTTTAATCACAACTGATGACCCCTGAACGCATTTTCCAATCCCTTTCATTCTGTGAGCTATGATTTCATAATTCTGTTTTAGAATATTTAAAAAGTGGGTCACATTCTTTCAAAGAGTCAAGAACAATGCTGGAGAAGGAAAGAAAATTGGAAAGGTAAAGATAATATTGAGGTTTGGTTATGGACAAATGATATATTAATTAGTCACAAATGCAAGTTTTAATCCTTAGCATTAAATGTTTAAACAATTTATTTCACTGGTGTTCCTCAGATCTCACAGTGAGTGCACTACATCAAACACCCAGGAATAAAGGCAAAAATATTTCTCTTTCTTTCTTCTACCCTATCACTGGATATGTGCTTGATGAGATGAAGACAAAAGGGCGAAATATAAATCTGTGATGGTGGGAAGGATAACAAAGTTCATTATGGACATAATGCCCTGAAATAATGTTCCCAATAATATTTCCTCAGCAAGCGATACGACTTACACACGTAGGATAAAAGAAAATATTTCATCTTTAGTACTCTTTTCATTCACTTTCTCCTTTGCCTGTAAGCTCTTGCTTTTTGTCTGTTTGCCTCTGGGTTTTGACAGTGAATTAATCACCAGCTGTGATGCAGTCATCTGCAGTCTGTGATGCAGACTCAGATGGCCTAATTTCCACCTGGGAATTTTTCCAGCAGTCTTCTACTGGTTTAGTGCTTCTTAAAGTCTGGAGCAAGTCAATAGAAGGGCACTGCAGCTGGAGTGGAATCTGGACCTCAGTACACTTCTGCTTAGAGATTTGATATCTATTTGATTTCATTTGAAGCTGTGTTAACATCATTGCACCCACAGTTCCTATTAAGCAATTTCAAGAAACCTGAGCCCACCAGAAGCACAGCTCCTACTCTAATGTATGCTTTCAGAGGAGGATTTTTCCAAGGCCAAACTCCCTCCAACATGAAGCACAATCTTTCTACTTTTGCTAGACACAGTTGAAAGAGACACAAAGATGACTTTTTTTTTTTTCCATTTCCTGCTATTGCCCCTTGTCTGTGATAGGATGGTAGGATGGAAAGTATACTTAATCGTATCTAAGAAGAAAGTTTGTCTTAGGTAAAAATTCCATTCCTTTCCAAAGCTTTCAGTGTTTGATTTTCACTGGCTGAATTGGAAACCTCACATTCTTCTCAGCTCCAGAGTTTATTATAAAGTTGGTACTTCTTTTTGTGCAACATTTGTAAAGACTAAAAAGACCCAAACCAAACCAAACCAAAATAAAAACCAAAAAAACCCAAACCCCACAAACCAAATCCAAAAAATTGCAGGAAAGATTTATTGTACTGTGTATATTTTACTGTCTGTAGAATTCCACAATTAAATCCAGCTTCTGAATTTCCAGGGTCTAAACACCAGAACACAAAATACAGAAAGGCATTTGGGTGAGGCTGTGACTCATTTTCTTTTCTTAGCTACCAGAGGATATCCAGAAGTTTTCTGAGAGCCCTGGAATACAGGTGGCTGGTCCCCTCTCTGTAACAGACACGACAGAGCTATTTTTTTTGCTTCAGGCTTAAAAAGGAAACCTGAATACACAAAACAGATGCAGGCTGTTACTTGCACTAATTTCATTTGGCTTCCAGTTATGATTTCCAAGAATTACCTGGAAATATGATTACAGCCAAACCATAATCTAATGCCTTGAGTGGTTTCTCAGCTGCTTCTTTACGTAGGGAGGAAAATACGTTTTTCCCCTTGCTCTTAATTGGTCTTGTCTACGTGGACCCATATCTTGTAAGTGTAAATATGTCTGATTACAATGACACCAAGTGCAAAATCAGAAGAACAATGGGACCCCACTGATGCACGCAGTTAATCTCCCGCATAAGAGTTTCTGGGATGAAGGTCTTAGACTGTAAACAGTTCAAGGCAAGAATTCTCTCGATAAGGTGCATATTTGCCTAAGGTAGAGGATTTGATTTAGACTAAGCATTACTACTACCAGTCACTACTAACAATGAATCTTATAATTACATGGAACTCAAAACCATGCAACTGTGTTTGGACAAATCTAATTTATTTGATAATCATCTCTGTTGGTATTATTAAGTAAGAGTTTTTTGCAAAGGTCAGGCAGGACATAAACTCATTCAAAACCCCAATTTACACTCATTTCTTTTATTTCCCCAAAGGCATGAATGAATTGCTTACAATTTTTAGCTTTTCATTTCGCCTGGATAATATAGAGAGGACTCATGACAGAATGTTTTATTACTTTTAGAAGTGAACATGAGTCTAACATTCTTGCTATTTTTTTTGAAACATGTAACACTCTATTAAAGTGAAATACATATTTTCATTCTTTGATATATGGACTGTATCAGCTAATTACTCCTTTCTAGTCAAAGTGAATTTTTAAGCATGACATAGGTTGTACTTCATTCATTTGGAACCTTGCAGCTTGTTTTCTACTGAAACAGAGAATAAATGAGGCCTTTTCTTCTTCACAGTCATTGTTCTGATGGTTAATTTGTGTTCATGCAGGAAAGTTATGTTCCTTGTTTCACGTTTCTTGATCAAACCTGGATATTTCAGATTCTTCGTATGTGTTCTATGTACTACATTGTTCCACATTTTAAGCTCTTTGTCTTTCTTTCTATATAGAAGAGAGTTATTTCTCTTTTTGTCAAAACACATTATTTTGGAAATCTTTTTAATTAACCTTCACTTTTGTCTTTGACTAAATTATAATTACGTAATTATTTTTCATGTATATATAATTTTATCTGTTAAAATTAAAGAAAACTGCCTTAAAACTTATGAAGACTAACAGATTTACAGTGGTTGTAAAGCAATAGAATTTATGAGTTTAATCAATATTTTAAAGACAGGAATATATCTTCTGTCTCAGGCTACATCAACTCCATTCCCTTTGCGCTTCTTACTTTTTTTACATAATTTTATCAAGGCAAAGTAGTGTTACCAGTGGTCAGAGAAATTACTGCTATTGTTTTCTTACAGTGTTCTGATTCCACATGCTTTAATCATTAATTGGTATCCACCAACTTTCTTTTCTTACCTTCCAGCAGTCTTAGTAAGTGGGCCTTTTTTTCTACTCTCTGAGTCACTTTAATGCTTCTTTTCTGAGTCTCTATTTTTCACACCTCTTCTGCCATTACCTTTAGTGTTTGCTTTTGTTCTAGCCCTGAGTTTTAACAGTTTGAGAGACACTTTGTCATTTTTGCCCCATCTGTGATGAATGGAGTCCCTGATAAACATATCAATTTATTGATATAGAACAATATAGGCTTTCATTTTAAACCAGTGGTGCGCTTTATAGTTGACATGTACTCTCTGTGGAAACACTATCCCTGTCAGTTGTCTTCAGTTTCCCTTTCTAGTGCAGATAAAACAATTTTCAATGAAAAGTGCTTGGAAAAGCAGTGGACTGCTTCTTTGACCTATGGATGCCCCCCAGACCCTAGACATTGGAAGACACAAACACCTACAAAGGATTTGTTTCAGTTTATAATGGTATCAGAGAGTACTCACTTTGTTCAGGCTTCATATTCCATCGTCCCTGCTCATTTTTTGTCATTGTTGTCAGTTTAGGTCTCCAACTTCATGGAGAACAGAGCTTAAGTAAAGCTCAAGGTTTAGAAGGTTGTATGCTATTAGGAAGCTTTTGCCCTGTGTAGGTTAATGTGCCCTTAACTGCTTCCATAAAGAGCTCTGAATTGTATTTCTGCAGGAAAAGGCAAGGCAGAAAATTATAGGAGCAGCTTTCCTTTTGGGTTTCCTCTTATTCAAAAATCAAAGCCTGCATCTATGGACTCTCACCCAGTTACAAGGGATGGTTCTTACTTTCTAGGTCAATTAGTCTTCTTCATTACATCTGTCCTTCTATGATGCCTCCACAGTTCAGCACTGCTTTCCAAGGTAACCTACAGTTTTCTCTATTTCTTTATAGTTGAGAGGAAAGGGTTAAAACCAGAAGATGTGGTGAGGAGGAGGAAATAGTTTTACTCATAGTGACCTTGCAATTGGGAATGCTAAAAATATTGGTGTGGGGAAATTCCATTTATTATGCCCAATATTGTTCATCCTCTACTTATTTTGAGAGATAGAACACCTGTGTAGAGATATCACAATCTCACAGACAGGCTTGAGCCTTCTGCTGGGACAGAGAGATCACAAAAGCACAGCTTTGTGCTAAACCGTGCATACCTTTTGTTATATTGGGGCAGGGAGTGGACTTCCCTGCCCCAGCCTCTAGGGTGAACTGAGCCTAATGGAGCCTGTGACCTCATGTGTCTCTGATGCCCAGTGTTAGTGAGATAATGAAATAAATCTGCTCTTTGCATTTCAGCTGTGGCTTGGTGATTGTCCCAACTACCTGAATGTGTCAATTCACACACCCACTCTACTATCTAGGTTGTAGATGTTTCAGAACTGATGTTTCTAGCTGTCTCTTTGGTTACATAATGGAAATTCTCAGCTCCTTCATTGATACAATTGAAATCAAGTTTGACCTGATCACTCATTTTGTTTGGGTAACAGTTATTTTCCCTGTATGTGTGCATCATACCTGCTTATATTTTTTGTTTCAAACAGAAAAAAAAAGTTCCCAAAATACTGTTTGAAAAACTTCAGGAAATTACATACATATTGCCTAAATATTCAGGTATTTCAACATCTGTTTTGACCATTATTCAGGATTGAAAGACAAACACTGTCATTTTTATACAGGGAAAAAAGTGAATTTACACATTTGTAAACAAAGATTATGATATTAGCTATGTCAACAACTTGAAATTGGGATACCACTTGTGGGAGTTTGACGCTGGTTAGGCACCAGCACCACGAAATCTATTTGTCTCTGCTGTAGTTAAGCAGAGAAGGGGAAATTGAAACTTCATTTTCATGAGGTGAAATAAGGATTATTGAGGAAAATGGAAAAAACTTCAAGGCAAAACAGGTCCAAACTTAACAATATAAAGAAGATTTATTACTAACAGAATTAAAAGTAAAAAGAATAATGAGAAACTAAAGCAAACTTTCAGAACACTTTTCTTTTCCAGTACCTCCCTCTTTCCTCCAAACCGCGCAAGGGAAACAAACATGGGGTTTTGGTCAGTGTTTCATTTCTTAAGACTCTTTCTTTATGTTTAAGGAAAATAGTTTCTTCTGCTGTGCCATGGGATTCCTCCCATGGAAGATAGTTCTCTGCGAACTTCTCCAGCATGGCTTTAAATTTCACAAACAAAAGTCCGCCTGAATCTGCTGCAGTGAAAAATCTCTCCCACGAACCTTGCAGTCTTCCCACACTGCCATCAGGAGTCCTAATAGTCATGGGGTTTTAGTCTTTTAAGGATGAGCTATTCCAACTGAAAGCAAAGGCGCTCTTCTTCAATCTCTAAAAGCCTTTCACAGCATCTGTGGCTGTGGAGTGAGCAGGTTTCCTTCACGGGCTGCACGTGAATTTCTGCACCCCCCCCATGTACCTCATCTCATGAATTACAGGGAAAATAATTTGTTGTATTATAGTCCTCACCACAGCTTGCAGGAGAATTTTCAGCTCCGGCACTAGGAGCACCTCTTCTCTCTCCTTTTCCTCCACCAACCGTGTTGCTGCCATGTTAGCCTCCTCACGTGACATCACTTTTCCTTTTCCCTGACTTGGAAGAAAGTTGGCATCTGTAAGTTTTCAGCTGAAAAGTTGATCTAGTTTGGGCTCTGCATTGGGGAAAGATTCACCCTGTCTTTCGTTGCCGGCTGCATGGTGTTTTTCCTTGGTTCGGGCTGAGCCGCGCCGGCTGCACAGAAGGGCTTGCTGACCCCGGTGGGCCGCGGCGGCCTCAGATGAATCTCGGCTGCACGGTCCCAGTCTCAGTGGGAGAGGGTTTCTGGCCATGTGGCTGCTCGTGGCTATGGGCTGGCTTTCTCCCCGGGCCCACGCTGCTGATCTGGGTGGGCCCAGGTCCGCTCCAGGACAAAGCCTGGATCCCCCCACCCCCCTCAGCGGGCAAGAAGGAAAAGGAACTTCTCACAATCACTTCTTTCTTAAATATGTACATCAGAGAGGCATTACCAGCTTGTTTAATTTGCCTAGCAACCTGGCCATCAAACCAAGTTCCCCTAAACTGCTAAACTACCACACCATTTTAAATTAACAGGCTGCTTTCAAATCATATTTAAAGTTGTAAATTTGAAATCAAATATCTAGTCCAAACTTGAAACTTTTAGAACAGAAGACTTGTGGTCAACACAAGCATAACTTCAGAATATCCCATAGAAAAGTGTAGTGTTTTAGTACAGAGGATGAAAACAAGTGGCACATAATTGCATAATTTGGGAAGAATAATATTTTGATACAGTTTTCTGATTATCAAAGCATTCTTTCAGCAATGTCACGGCTTCTATATGAACAAAACTGGACTGTGTAAAGCATATTGTGTTTAGTCTTGAATGAATGCTGTTCATCCCTTGTATTAGCAGGGACTTCATAGGAATTCAAGACACCAAACGGAATCGGACCAGAATTTCATGATAACAAATAGGAAGAATTTACTTAACAGCCAAATGGCACCAATAACTCCAAAGAATGTTGCAAACCCTATATGAATGGCAATTTCTTGTTCTACAGTGCTATTTAGGAAACTTATATATGTGATACTTATATAACTAAAGAATGTCAATGTAAAGAAATATTATGTAAATCTATGCAATGATGATTCTTTCAGAGAAAAAAAAAATAGGCAGGTTATTTTTTAAACCAGAAATCTTACCTGATTTAAGCATCTAATTTTCAAGAATTTGGGACACTGCAAATGCAACCTTTTCATTAGCAGAAATAATGGAGGGTATTTGGGCATCAGGTTACAATCTAAATGTTTTATGGAAATTCACAATTTCTACTGTTCTCAGGCCTGCTAAAGAATCAGGATTAAATCATAGACCTATAAATCTATCTATTAGTTTTGAAAATTTGAGAAATACCAACCATTCTAGAAGCAAAGTGCCAAAAAAAGTCTTATTCAGCCCTAAATAAAACAAACATCATTTAACAACAGGATTACAGGAGTATGTTTGCCAGAGCATAACTCTTGTTTAACAGCTTGCAGTAGTTGTTGTTCTACTTGGACTGATTCAACAAAACCAAAACCAAATGAAAACAAAACAAAACAAAAAAGAAACACTGCAGAGTGTTGAAAGGCAATTGTATTATTTATACTGGTATATCTTTAGGGAAAAATGAATTTATATTCTAGTCAGAATGTCTTCTACATCAAGCCTGCAGCCAAATTCCACCTAAAATAACAAAGTTACTAGACACTGTACTTGCAGAATCTACATGACTACCCAAGCCTGCTACCTTCTGAAGAGCTGTTGAAGATCTCCATGTTCCTCAAAATTTGCTAGCAGCTATATTATTATATAACGAGAGTCACTGAAAACTCATTGAGATTTGTATCACAACAGGTATATGGAGACATACCAGATGACATTAGGAATTCCAAGATGTATAGCTAAAAGTGAAAATGAAAAAAAAAAAAAAAAGAATGGAAGAAAATCCACCAAGATTTCTGTATGCTACAGCAAACTTCATTATCAGATTGCCAGTGGAAGGGATTAAGGGTAAAATTTGATACTGTGGAAGACAGTCATAGAAGGATCTGAATCCACATTAAGCAGGAACATTCTCTGAAAACATGCCTCAAAGGTAATGAAGATGAACAAATGTATCATTCCAGTGTATATAGTAGTAGTAAGGTGATATAATTGGTAATAAAATGGTCTTTCAAACCCTCACGGAAGTAAAATGCAGTGATTAGGAAAAAAGTAAATGAAATTTGGAAATGTTTGATCCTAGGTAAATAAAGCAGATAGAGTCACTGATGCAGTGTACCAGCAAATAATGAATCACCAATCAGTCATCAGATCAAATAATAAAATCATAATTGAAACATAAATATGGAATAAAATATTGATTTTCAGAAGGGGAAAAAACCAGCAACAAAGGTAATGCTTTTAAATTAGAATGGGCCATGAGTTTAAAAGGCAACCACAGTAAAAACATGTGTTGACCATCAATAAGATTGAGAACTGTGTAATTTTTTAAATCTCTATAATCTCAGATGAAAATAGAAATATAGAAATAGAAAATCTCAGATGACATAGAAAATAGGGAAGAAATACTTAGAATAATAATATGGTCAAATATTAGACATGATTACCAACATTACCAGACAATAAAATGCAACAACAATATTGATGCTGTTTTATTTATGCTTGTTTTGGTAAACCATGAAGGTTCAAGAAAATGAAGCCCATGGAATAAAATGGGCTTGTGCAAAAGGAGCTGATTTGGAATGAACTAAAATTAACAGTAATTGACTTATACATAAGGTGTTTTTATTAATCTTATATTAAATGGAAGACTGTGAAACTAAGGGAAAACTCATTGGCTCACACATTCTAGGACAAAATATCTCTCTCAAATAAGTTTTTGTACTGCTATCCAAGGGAAAGAAATTCCAGGGACAAGGCTCTCAATATATTCCTCACAGCCTCAAAATCAGGTTGCACACTGGTAGCAGGAAAAGTTCAGAGGGAAAACCTGTATTTAAGGGGTTAATCTATGGTCTCAACAGAGTCTAGTGTCATGATGAGTTAATGGCCACAGAGACATGCAACCTTCCTCTCCTGTACTCGAAAAGTATCTTCTTCTCTTTTTTCTTGAAAGCACACATTTAATTTAGGAACCATTTTAGCTGTACTGCTTCTTACACCCCAATTAGTGTATTTAGAACTAGATTGCACATCTTAGATTGTACTAGCCAGAGATTCTTGAAGTCTCTGTCTATACAGTACCATCAATACATTTTTTTTTTCCCACAAAAATCCCACAGGAAATAGATGTTTAACCTCTGAAAACTGGACTTATCCTAAGATCTGCACAGTTGTAGTGGGTTGACCCTGAATTGACAGGCAACCTTTTAGACCAATAACACTTCTCTAAATTTCCATATTTAAACCGCACGGGAAGGCAGGATTTGGGGCCTTCCTTTCCAGCTCGCCTGCCGTAAAGGCTGGCGGGGGGAAGTGGCCTCAGAGCCTCCGGGCCCTGCCAGGCAGGGCCGGGGTCTCTGCCCGCCCCCCTTCTCCCAGCGCTGCGATACGGACCCTGGGTTGTTAGGGGGGATCTATCCCTGAGCCGCAGATGTGGCTGAAGCCATCTGAGTGGCATTTTGGGAGCGGCAGGACGCTCTCCTTACCATGCTACTGCACCATGCTGAGCCAGCGAGAGCCAGAGGAGCCTCCTATCTGCCGTCAGTACACTTTGCTCTGAACTGAAGAGGATACCGTGCGGCCAGCAGCACTGGGAGGGCGGGGCTCTCTCCACCGTGGAGCCAAGCAGTAACATGGCGGCTTCAGAGCCAGAAAGAGAAAGTGAGTCACGTCACGTGGGACGGAGCTAAGATGGCTTCGGAGAAGAGAGGGCGGTGCCGCGCTACCCGCGCGCAGTTTAAAATACCTCTGGCATGCCGTGGTAAAGAACTGTAATATCGAACTGTGCATTTCTTTAAACCATTTGAAGCACATGGGGGGATGGCCATTCATGTGTGGCCCGTGAAGGCTGTAAAGAGTGCCCATGCCGGGCTGCTTAAAGGCAGAGAGAGAGAAAAGCTTTTGAGAGACTGGGGGCAAGAAAAAACCTTCGTGTTCAGGGCAAAATAATTCATCCTTAATAACCCCATGTGATGATCTATGGCTTGCAGTGTAAAAGAACTGTGAGATTCATAGAAGAAATGTACTACACCACAGCAGTTTTTTCCTTCTGTCTTTTGAGTCTGTTAATAAACTCATGAATAGTCTGTAAGTTGTGCCTGCTTTGCTTTCTCCTAATTCTTATCTCACAGAAAAGTAAGTATGTACTAGAATCTAAAGTTAAACCACTACACTTAATTGGTGTTTCTGCCCGGTTACCGAACCGAACCCGCAACAACAGTCCTTCGGTAAATCATACTGGTCAGAATCACTCTGGGAATTCCGAGGGTCTACTCACCTTCCACAAGCAGTCTGGTTTCCTCAAAAGTTGTGTTATTGTGAGATGACACAGAGCATTGGAACATCTTTCTTGGAATCATCCACACAGGAACAACCACAAAAAAAACCCCACCAAAAGAAAAAAAACACCAAACAAACAAAAAACCCACAACATTTTGGTTCAACCAATAGCTTTTCGTAATGATACTAGAAATATCTTCACCAAAATCAAAAAGGAACAAACATGAAAGAGATGATGCCCATACTAACTCCACCATGTAATACATTCAAACTTCAAAGCAGAAAATGTATTTCTTGTCTGGAGGCAAAAGAAGCACCTGTACTTATGCTTCACAGTCTGCCACCTTCTGTACTGTGCAGATTTCAATTTAACTTTGAAATCACAACACTTTACATATTGTCTGTTGGAAGATAAATTAACTTCTTTCACTTCTCTGTAAGAAACCATCCACTTAGTGGACAAAATATATTTAGGTATTCTTCCTCAACTGTGTATATCATAAATGGTCATTCCTGTTAAGGAAATGCTGGGTCTTGTGGTATCCCTGAAAGGAGAGGAAAATCCATCATTACCTGCTGTGAAATTTATCTATTACAAGCAGAGAAATTTCTAGGATTTTCAGGGTCTGGCAGTTAAAGGAACAGAGTCAGATGTCTCAAGTTCAGTCAAAGACACTTATCCAGATATCTGGTAAAAGACGAAAAGTCTCAGAAGATCTGAGAGTTCCCATACAAGCACAGTCTACTGCAGGCATAGACTTCTGAGGGCAGCGGATGGCCAGACTTGGCTGACATTCCTCCTAGACACCAGAGAAGGTTCTACAGGTTTAGATGAAATTTAGGAAGCCATTGACCTGACTGAAGAAAAACCCGGTAGTAAAGGATCATCCCGCAAAAAAATTCTATATTAAATCACTTAACTCCCCGATAATCCATCAAGTATTGATGAGTCATTATCATGAGAGGAGTAAGAATCAGTCTTAGCAAGAGTAAACATCTTCCTATAGGCACAAGGAACCAATTCCAAAGACCTTAGGTGTAAAATATTACATGTAAAACATGCTTAAAATTTTGTATTTCATGTTCATTAAACTTGTCTGTAAGAGAGCAAGGCTTTCATTTTTGTGTGGATGCTGACGAAGGCATTGAGCATATTTCTAAGATGTTGAAGAAAAGAAAACAATGTCTGCTTGATTTACACCAAAAGGAATTTGATTTCAGAACTTACATCTACAATATACAGTTAGACAAAAGTTAAATATTTAGAGAAAAATTACTTAAATTATTAAATGTTCATGAGATCTGTGCTCAAACATTGTTTTTTTATGGTATGAACTTAGACAAATAATTTAAGCTATATCCTCATCAGTTCCAAGATAGTAAAATGCATCTGACCTAGTATGTTCAACAGAAATTATTGCCTGAAGTATGCCTCCATATAGGGTTAAAAATGTATATAGTCACCTATGTAATTTGTCAGAATACAGTGTCTTTCCTCATTCTGAGATCTATCAAAAGCTCTCTTTTACATATTTAGACTGAAAATCTGATTCTGGCCAGAGACTTTCCTTTGTCCTGATTATATGCATCTGATGCAAGGAATATATAATTTGACTTGGGGCATTTAGATGCCACTACAAAAAATAACTAAAATTTATTTCTCTGCTTATACCTGTGTCTGTTATGAAGGGGTGAAAATTGCCATTAATTTTTTATCCTTCAAAGTATATTTTGTCATCATGCTACTTTTATTGCCAAACATTTATAGCAAAATATATATTAAGTAAAATATAATTTTTATTTTCCTAGCAATACTTTCATTTATATAGATTCAGAAAAGGCAGAATTGAAAATTTGTAATTTTCAGTTCGGCTGGTTAAAGTAAATATTCTTTCTGAAAGCAATTTGTTACAAATATCTTTGAAATACCGAGCATTTGGAAAGATATTTGACTTCTAGTTTCTTCTACTGAGGGAAGCTCAGGGTCTTAGTAGTAAATTATTTGCATGTTGAGAGGAAGCCAGATGTTCAAAAATATTCTCTGCTGCTGGAGTTTTTAAGAAATATTTTAGCTATGTACCAGAATTAGTAATTAGTATTCAGTAGGCCACTCTTCAAAGACCCGTGGTATAAACCTATTTGCTTTAAAAATTATTTATATACAAGAGAGAGGTGGAAAAACATCAACGAATCCCTGGTGTTGTGGAAAGAAACCTTAGTTAGTTAGACTTTAATTAGCACTTAGCAGTCATTTATTGAATGTGGCCTCAAAGCCTAATCCATCAAAATGTAACTAGCATTATCACTTGTCTAAAAACTATGTATTAACAAGAAGTTTTACAAAAACTGTACAGAACATCACCAGGGAACTGCAGTACTATGAGTTCCAAGTCTGCAAACCAGGTCTCGTTCCCTTGGGGAATCGAATTCTGTGAAGATGGCTGGAGTCTGAGTTACTTACTGTAAGTAAGCTGGAGGTTGGACTAATTCTTTTGATTCTTAGAAGTGTAAGGTGATATCTTGAATTATCAGAAATTGTTTATGACAGTACAATTAACTACCTGCTTAAGTTCATAGAATAATTATGAAGATTACCTCTAAATTGTTTAAAATATTTCCATAATTCATAATTGGCACTCAGAGCCTTAGTAAAATCATAACACTGAAATACTAAGTACTGGAGTCACTGCTACTTTTGAAAGTAACTGCAATTACAGCATAAAATCATGCAATAGATATATATAAAAAAGCTGGATTTTGCAGAGGAAAAACATGCTGTTCTGGACTACTAGAATCATTAGAAAAGTCATTAAAGAGAAGCATTACAGAAAAATATGTTCTTATCAGAATTTTAGGAAAACAATTGTTGTATTTGCAACAGAGGGCAAGGAGAATGTGTGTAAGTTGTAGACAATGCATAGATCTGTTGCACCCATGAACTAGAAACTTATTAAGCACAATGTAATTAATATCACCTTGCCTTGGACATGAGAAATCAGTGCGCAGTTGCATCCCAGAAAGCCAACTGTATCTTCAACTGCATCAAAAGAAATGTGAGCAAAAGATGTCGGAGGTGATTCTGCCCCTCTACTACATCTAGTGCCGCATCCAGGACTGGAGTCCCCAACATAAGTGCAGAAACCTGCTGGAGTGAGTTCAGAGGAGGGCCATGAAGATGGTCAGAATGTTGGAGCACCTTTTCCATGAGGAAAAGCTGAGAGAATTGGGATATTTTAGCCTGGAGAAGAGAATGCTCTGGGGAGACATTATAGCAGCTCCTGAATGGGGCCTACAAGAAAGATAGAGGGGAACTTTTTAAAAGGGCATGTAGTGATAGAACAAGGCCTAATGTCTTTAAACTGAAAGATGGTTGGTTTAGATAGGATATTAGGAAGAAGTTCTATACTGTGAAGATGGTGAGGCACGGGAACAGGTTGCCCCAGAGAAGCTGTGGATGTCCCATCCTTAAGTGTCTGAGGCCAGGTTGGATGGAGCTCTGAGCAATCTGGTCTAGTGAAAGATGTCCCTGTCCATGGCAAGGCAGTTGCAACTGGATGATCTTTAAGGTCCCTTCCAAACCAAACCATTCTATGATTCCGTGATTAAATAGTTAACTCCCAAAGCAGTTAACATAATCAAAACATTGACGTAATTACCTGGAACACAGTAATCTAAGAGGAAATCTTTTGTCTCTTTTTCATTACTAAATTAGTAGTAGTCTACAGAGATTATTTGGGTTTAGTGGATTTTTTTTTTTTTTTTTTTAATATAATGCAGG